>JBAMYA010000011.1:7038933-7072258 GCA_037176975.1 Arrhamphus sclerolepis | reverse complement strand
TATATATATATATATATATATGTATATATGGTCATACCCGGTATCTGCCAAATTCCAATGAGTTTGAACCATCAAGAACTGAAAAGTGTAAAATTCTGACCAGCTTCATTTCAGTTTGTGAATACTGGTGTTGTGCTCTGGTCTCTAGCTGAAACTGAAAACTGAAGCTACAATGGCTTCATGAATGAGCTCTAATGGGTCGCAAGTTTCTACTTCTTTGATTCACTAAGCCTATATTATATGACATTACCAGGAAAAACAAAACCAACATCTGTAAAGTAGCATACTTTTATGAATTGAGTGGTAGATTGAAGTCATTTCCAACGTGGAACTGAGACACTAGTGTTAGCTATAAAATCAAACGGCGCTAGTGCAGACGTAACATTAGTCAAATAAGTTTTTATTGTAATTTGTATATAAGAACTGCACACATTGTCTTAAAGCTCTGTTCATTTTCATAACATGGCTTTGATTGAAGCTTAAATAACTTATGAAATGGAAACAAGCTTACTGTGGTTTGTTGTTACAGTTCAGTGGCTGCGGGGCATCACATTCAGTAGTAATGCTAATACTTTTGTTGTTTTTGCATGGGGAAATCATTGAACCACTTTGATCAATATTCTCCACGTGCTTTTAAGAAAAAATATTTCAGGATTTAAAAATGAGACAGACCATCCAGGTTTGTTTTGTTTCTTTGTTTTAACTAGAAAAGGACAGTGTCTTTGGTATGGAGGTGCATTGGTGCCTATAGCATGCAGGGGTGTATTTTGGAGACGCGTATGCTACCACCTAGGTATCGTTTTCTTCTAGAGAGCTCCGTGGTTATTTTTTTTAGGGCAATGCCAGACCTCGTGGTCTAATTTGCAGCAGCCTGGCGTGTTTATGTGCTTGGCTGGTCTGCCAAGAGTCCAGATAAGTATCTTACTGAAAATGTGTGGCAGAGTCATATGACTGCTGACCAATTTAAATCTTGTATATGGAAAGAACAGACACAGATTTGTCTTGCAAAATGACGACAAATGAAAACCTTAACGGTGTCCGTTGCATTTCTTGTTTTTCCAGCTTCTGAAACCTTGGTTTGTTACTGAAAATATCAGAAATAACCCAAAAAAAATAGACTCCAAGACTCTAATATTATTCTCCAAATGCCACCATTCAGAAAAACTCACACAGTACTTATATTTCCTCAGGTACTGCACTGATGATATGTTGCTGAGGGAGATGATGTCAGACCCTTTCCTGGAGCATTATGGGGTCATTATTATCGACCAGGCCCATGAGAGGACAGTAAGTACAGACACACTGCTGGGTCTCCTCAAGGACATCCTGCTGCAGAGGCCTGAGCTTAGGGTGGTGGTCCTCACCGTCCCACCTATGACGGAGAAACTTGTGACGCACTATGGCAGCATCCCACTCATCAGCCTTGAGGCCTCTTGTCCTGTTGAGGTGGTTTACAGCAACAGAAGCAACAAAGACTACTTCTACTCAGCTCTGAGACTGGTGCTGGAGATCCATCGGACCAAAGAGAGCGGAGATGTTGTCGTTTTCTTTGCCTCCGATGAGGTAAGCGACTGGCAGAGCAGCTTCATTGGACCAAAGCTTAAATCTGGCTTACCTGTTTTTACGTGTTAACGCTTCTTCAGGAGGTCTACAGAGCTCACAGCATCCTCCAGAGTGAGAGCTCCAGGTTGGGAGGGAAGCTGGACCCAATTGTACCCATAATCCTGCAAGGACACTTGCCTGGTCTGAATGAGCAGCTGGTCTCCACAAAGTCCAGGAGGGTTTTCCTCTCCACCCAACAAGGGGAAGATGTGTGGTGGACTGTGGAGTCTGTAAACTTTGTTGTTGACACAGGAACCCAGAAAAAAATGGTAAAACAACAACAACAAAACTTTACTACAAGACGTTTTGAGAATGAAAGAGCATTCTAATATGAATTGCTTTGTTTCTGCTTGCAGGTTTACAGTCCGAGGTTGAGAGCCAACTCTGAGATACTTCAGCCCATAAGTCAGTGTCAAGCAGATTTACGAAAGCAGCTCTGTGCACCATCAGGTATGTCTTCTCATTTCACTGGGAGGAGGCTCTTTTAACCAGTTTGTATGAGGCACATTATGCCTTTTTCTTTCTTACTCAAAAGTTAACGTATTAGTAAATATTTTGTTACATGCCAACCGAATACAATACAAAATCATCTATTTCAATCGTGGTTTTTCAAGGTAGAGTCACCCACTAAACTCCGCCCACTTTTTATGTAGGATATGTGGGATTAACTCTGTGCTGGCAGCGCATGTCCAGCAATTGCAACATGATTGCTCTAGAATGTCACTAAAGGCAGCCAAGTCACAATTTCATACAATTTGTTACATATTATATGTTTGAAAACCATGAATGCAGACACGGGAAAGGTTGTTCGCATATGAGAGCAGCCAATCTAGTCTTCCAAAGTAATGCCATTCCAGATAAGATGAAGGGGAGATATTGTGGAAGTAGGGCAGGAGTAAAACAACAACCAAGGAGGAGGAAGGTTAAACAACTCCTCGTTTCGACTGTCATAGAGGATGTGAGGTCGTTGGCACATAAAATGGAAGCGCTCGGAGCACTGGTGAAGACCAACTGGAACTGGCTGCAGGAACGCCACTCTACCAGGCCCTCAGATTACACTGGGAGAGAGTGCGTCTTACCACAAATGTGTCCATGTTGTCCACTCAGAACGTTCACCTGTGGTACCTGCTGATGCTGCACGTTACATCATCGGCTTAGTTGACGTCGGGCTACAAACGACAGCTCAATGGCTCTCGTTGCTGCATTGTTGACTCATTTTGATTGCACACTTTTTCTGTTGATTCGTCCTCCACTTATGCTGCAGCAATATAATTTCCTCTTGGGGGTTAATAAAATAAGATTCAATTCAATATAGGCTAAAGTTGTACAGAAGACTAAGTTTCTGCACGGGTCTATGCTGATGTTGCGTATTTTCAGACTTTGGTCGCCACACGCAGAGTAACAAGGTTGCACTGTCTCAGAGGGGTTTGGGGTTGCTCTGGAAACATGGTCTAGCCTTATTTATATCAAAGAATTCTGTCTACGATCACATTTAAGTGCATTAGCTTGAGTGAACTGTCTTTTCCAGGTAAATGTTTCCGCCTGTATCCAGAAGCGAGCCTGTCCTCAGCAGAGACCTCCCCACAGATGCTGGACTCTAACATTACACCAACAGTTCTCTTCCTGAAAAGGATGGAGATAGCGGGCCTTGGACAGTGTCATTTCATCGACAGGCCAGGTAAAGTGTACTTAAGACAAAAAATTAACAATTTGCCACCAAAACCTGATTAATTCAGGACGGCCAACATTTATTTATTGATTGATTTTTGTTCTGTGTTGCTGGTTTCCATCAATGGCACCTCCGTAATCCTAAAACACAACCAGGGAGGCTTTGTGGCTGGAGGAAGTATGAGTGAATTTTCTCTGTGGAGTTGTTTCGGTCCAGCCATCCGTGGGTTTAGCTGCTCTGACAGCTCAGCAACTAACCATTGTCTGAGATCTGACCCGCCCCGACATGAACAGGACAGACATGAACCGGCTAAAAGAGGCCACCTCATTAACGATTACACAACACCAGTTTACTGCTGCGATACTGGGGAGTTCCCAGCCAATTGTAAAGTAATATCTGTAAAATTCTGTCACAATACAGCAAAAATAGCATGACATAATGTTTAAGCGTACGTGTAAGCCAAAAACAAAACATGATTTTCAATAATTCCAACAGTTCTGAGTCATTCTGGTGACATAATCTGGTGTTTGTAAGTTATTTCACTGATCTTTTCTGATGTTTCAACTGGGAAAGCATAACATTCATACAACCCTGAATACCAAAGTCAGGAATGATTACTAATTCTGAAAAGTTAAAGACGTACAGGGGAAGATTGTTGTCTTTTTCCATGTTAAAATATCGGTTTCATGTTCATTTGAAGGAATAACTGGTTGCTTTTAAGTGTTTTCTAGCTCTCGCAGTTCCCATTCTTACTACCAGCAAGTAACTTTTGAAAACCAGTGCAGCAGCCTCTTGTGGCAAATGTTTAGTTCTACAGTAAAATGTTACACATCACCAATGATGGAGCTAGTTCAGAGTGGACATCGAGGCAGAAGCAACTTACGAGACTCAAGAGTAAGGATGGGAGAGAAAACGAGTAACGAGGTCTTTCATGTCACTTAAAATCGCATATTAAAATCAAAACATAGAGAATAAAGCATAAAGTGCATTTCAGGGGAAAAAAGTAACAAAATAATCCATGTAGTGTTTTTCTGTTTCAAACCAAATGTGAAAAAACACATTTCAAATTCAGAATTTCTGCATTTGTCGTAACACAAAAGCAAAGCTAACAACAAAATTTTTTTTGTCTTTTTTTGATGGGATTTCTGAGATGTATACTTGTTTTCTGATGGGTGTCTTTTTGTCTTTTGTTTTTGTTTTGTTTTTTTTATTTCAAAGCTATTTTTTTTCTTCCTATTTCTGAAACGGTTCCGTTTGACTGTATAAAAATACACTTAATGTATTTAAGCTGGTACATGGTATGTATTTCTGCTGTTTCCTTCGTGGTGGCAGACCCAGAGGGCCTCATGCAGGCTTTGGAGGAGCTGGATTACCTCGCCGCTTTAGATGACGATGGCAACTTGTCTGAAATTGGCATCATCATGTCTGAAATGCCTCTGGATCCTCAGATGGCTAAAGCTCTGCTGGCATCCTGCGAGTTTGACTGCGTCAGTGAGATGCTGACAATCGCTGCTATGTTATCAGGTATGTGTGCCCCACACACTCATCCTAGGTCTCCTAATTTTTTTTTCCCCTACTTTGACATGCTGACTGTGTTGGGTTGATCTTTTTTTTTTTTTTTTTTTTTTTAGCACCAAGCTGCTTCCTGGAGCCGTCTGCTCGCGTGACCCATGAGGCAGCTCTGTGTCACAGGAAGTTTCAGCACCCGGAGGGCGATCACTTCACCCTCATAAATATCTTCAATGCCTACAAACAAAGCCAGAGGGAACAGTGTAAGACAGCTGGTCACAGAACCAACTTTCTCCCCTTACATTGAGCTGTTTTTACATTTCCACCAGTATCAAAATTATACTGCAGTGCTTCAAAATGCTGTCTTCTGTGGAAAAGTAAATGGCAAACGTTGCATTTTTGGATGGCTGGTGCCGAGGTTCTGTCAGTTTTTGAATCTGTGAAACCTTGTTCGCATTATCCTGTGTTCTCTTGGGAAATCTCCAGCATGCAATGACATATTATGAGTTAAATCAAAGAAAACACACTGGTTGCCATGAAGACCATCGCTCATCAACACTTTTTGTAGAATTAAAACCAAGAACAGAAGCACAACTGAGAAAAGATGGTTCAAAAATGAAGATGGGTTTTAGTTAGAAGCGTGAGAACTTGGTTTCTTGCTTCTTGGAGTTTTTTTCCATCTCTGATCAGGATTTTTGATTTTCGCATGTTTGCCTGATAGGGGTACGGTGGCCTGGATCGACCTCTGACTTTATATCCTGCAAGCAGTGTGGGGATGAGGCTAGGGTGCAGGATGGGTGGTGGCATCTTGGTGATGTTAAAATCCAATTTAAAGGTTCCTTAGGTGCATAGGCCTGACTATTCAATTCATTGAAGACATCTCTTAAAGCATGTTTATTCTCTTTGGCTTTTAACTCTAAGAGAACAATTTACTAATTAATTAGTGGTAGATTGACCCACTCTTTCAGGTTATTTTATCTTTATTGTATTTCCAGGCAGGCTGACCCCATACTGTTTTTACATTCCTATTTTTACACTCATTTTAATTACATTTCATCTTTTATTCTTGTTTTTTTTTTTTAACCCAGCTTTGAGATGTTGTCTTTTATTCTTCCTTTTGTTTTATCCGTTTTAATTCTTTTGTTATCCGACTGTGTAGAGTTGAGCGGCTGGTACCCGCTCACCAACCCACAGATATGATGATGCCCAGATGAGAAGTCAGTGGTACTGGGTGGATGCTGCTGAGTCACCTTGAGCAGATGTGGCTTATTGTGCCAACATGTGGCGTCCTGCACAACGTGGCGCAGATGCTGAGAGATCAGGAAGCCCGGATCCATCACCTGTTCTGGCCACATCTTGCCAGCACGCGGTGGCTCTCCACTTTTCTCCACCTTTTTGTCTGACTAGTTTTACGTCATTTATAGTTTGGTTTTCTGAGCCCACCACGCCCCCACTACATTTTTTTTTTTCCTGACAGGACGACCATTTATGCCACAAATGAAAGTAGCGATAAAATATTTTTCTGGCTTCAACTTCTCAAGTTTTTGCAGTGTTCATTTTTCCCTCAATCATATTAAAATGAGTCAGAGTGAGTTAGAGGAAGGAGACGGGGTGAAGTGTTCATGCGGTCATTTTCATGTTGACTGATGCACCACAATGTGCATGGAATCGTGCGTGCATACGGAGATATGCAGCTACATCTGTGCAAAGTTTCAGTATAAAATCCATTCTCTTAACACAGGTCTGCTGGTCGGGCAGTTTAATTTAACCATCTGGTCACAAATGTTTGTATTTTGGCTCTTTATCCAACACATATGGGGTACCATTAAGGTAGAACATTGTTTTACATTAAACCTGAAGTTGCATACAGATTTTTTTCATTAACTCTACAACTCTGTTTTCTTCTTCTCTCTCTCTCTCTCGTCCTCAGACGTAACTGCTGAAAGGTGGTGTCAGGAATATTTTCTGGATTATTCTGCTCTGAAGACGGCTGACGCCATTAGATCGGAGCTGATTGACACCCTGAACAGGATCGAGCTTCCCATTTCTGAGCCGTGCTTTGGAACCAAGACAAACACTAACAACATCAAAAGAGCTCTTCTGGCTGGATTCTTCATGCAGGTTTTAAAAATACCCAGAAGTCAGTAAAAAAAAAAAGATTTGTTCGATTTGTTTTGAAATTCATTGTCTCCTCCTAGATTGCTCGAGATGTGGATGGATCAGGAAACTACTTCATTTTGACCCATAAGCACATGGCTCAGGTGCATCCAGGCTCCAGTTACGGAGCTCAGTCACACAAACTGGGACTACCAGAGTGGGTTGTTTTCCACGAGTACACCCTGTCAGGAAACAGCCTGAGAACAGTCTCTGAAATTTCTCCTCTAGTGTAAGTCGGTTTCCCCTGAAGCTGATTACAACAGTGCTCCATAGTACTTTAATGCACCACACACCTACAATTGATTTATTCATATTAAATACCAATCATATCGTCTGCTGTAGTTTTCCAATTCTTCTCTTGTCTTTTAGGTTTATTCAAATGGCACCGCTGTACTACTTCTACAATCTGCCCCCTAGTGAGAACAAAGACATACTGCAGCATATGTTGGAGTCAGAGGGATCCAGAAATCTCAAAGAGAAGGACTCGACTATGAAAAACAGCAACGACTCTAACAGCTGCACAGCTGTGACCCCCTATTATGACAGATGTGTGATTCAGTGAACTGAAAAGTGTAACATTAAAGAAAATTACAAGAAAGCTTGTACTGAGAAGAAACAGCTAGTCCATGGATACTACAGGCTGAAATGTAAATTTATCACAAAGTTTAAAAGCTGCTGTAGACACGTGTACATGACTTGCATGTAAAAGCCTTTTTTTCCCCCAGTAGGTAGAAGTGTTTGTCATGTGAGTTGACATCTTAACCACAGACTCAGTCTCATACAACAAACGTCTGAGGATGATGATCTGAATGTGTCTGGCTGTCGTGGTTCATCTTCGTCAGGAGACTGTGCAGGTTCTTCCACCTGAATATCAGCAGTGATGGAACAGATCTGCTGGAGAAACCTACTGCATCCATCAGTCCTCATAATCAAGATGTACTATGATGCTTAAGGACTTTGATACAAACTGGAGTTAATTTATCAACTGCTCCAGCTTCCTTGTTTCTTACGCAGCTCTTTCCAGGGTTTGCTTTATCTTCAGGTTACCCTGAAATGAAGATGAGCAGACTTGTTGCCAGGGGCCGGTTTTTCAAAACTTTGACTCTTGATCCAACTTGTCTGGATAATCAAATCCCTTTGTTTCCCCCTCATCCAGGATCAAAATGATCTCCAATTTTGCCCCAGTTTTTCAGACTCAAACTGATCCAGATGTCTCAGGAAAAGGATTTCTAGATCTGGATTTTCTGCCATTTAATACTCCTCAATATTACCATCTGCTGGACACATTTTTACCTTTTTCTTTTGTTAATGCAAAAATAAAATTACATCAAGCATTTTAAGGGCAGATACACGGTTCTCCAAATCAAGAAGAAAGCGAGGTTTGAAGGATGCTGATGGGTGCGAAGAACTTGATGAAACGGAGCAGATTTGTTTTTTTAAATTTACAGGAGGAAGATGTGAATTTAGGTTTCTGCACACATTTTGCTGTAGTTTCTTTTGTATTAAACCCTAAATAATCTCACAATTGTTTATTAGTCATGCTAACATTTTAAAGAGTTAATGATTTCATTTTATTGCAAATATATTTGAACGTGACTGTTATAAAGTCACTCTTACAGAACGCTGGTTTATTTCCAAGTCATTTCTGTACCAAGTGTGTCCTCAACTCTTAATCTGGCTGGAATCCACCTCTCAAGGTGCGTAATGATAATCCTGTTATTTAGGATCAAAAATATCCAAGATTTCTGCTGGAGGTTTTTGAAAAACTCAACTGTAGCATTTAATCAGGATTACAGGTTAGACTGGATTACAAAATCCAGATCCAAGTCTTCAGGTTCAAAAAACCTGGAATCTGTTTTGAAAAACCCATTTTTCTAGTTTAATCCATTTTATTTGTTTTAATCTTGTCGGACACCTTTTGAAAAAACGGCCCCAGATGAAAAGGGATAAAAGAATGTAAGAAACAGCATTTCTTTTTTTCTTAAAGTAGGATATTTTAAGTCAAGTTATTGGAATATATATATTTAACCATTCCTTTGCTTAGTTTTACAAAGTTCCCTGGAAATACCTCATAGAAAAATATGGACCCACCTGCCCCTGAAAGTGTCAATAAAACCATACATGTGTAACGTGGTTAGAAAGGCTGAGACTAAACATCAAATTTAGTCCATTTGTAGCTTGTAAATATATTTTTTTAAGTTACTTATACCAATACACTTGCACTTTCTTAGACTTTGTTATAACTTTCTTCAGATTTGCATCTTAAATCAGAAAAAAAAAAAACAATATTGTTTGAAAGAGGAAATCACAATAAAAAAAAATGAAACCGTTGTTGCTCAGAATCAAAATATTTTCTGATGGAAGAGTAATCTGAAAGCATTTCCAGAGGCCTCCAGGCCCTCGGTGTGTGTGTGTGTGTGTACAGATGTTACTAGTGAATGCACGCTTCACACTGTGAGGTACTCCTTCAGTTTGTCCATAATGACAGGCATCCTGTCTGTAGGTACCAACATCACTGTCCTGAAAGGCTTCATGGGCACGTCGTCAAATGACCACCTGCCGCTCAAACAAGAGTCGGCCTCCTCTTGGACTGAGTAATGGAACTTCAAGATGGCTTGCTGCAACGAAAACACAGAACATCAAGAATTATTAGAAAGTTTAAGGCAAAAAATTTGAGTTTAGTCCATCGACTCTGCATGGATTCGTTTGACTTTACCTCATAAAAGAACTCCTCCTCTGCATTGACGAACATGTACTCGTCTTTGGGAGCTCCTCCTCGGCCAGAGATCTTCTTGCTTGCCTCTTTGCATGTCTTGCTGATCATCAGGCAGTAGTGACACCTCCCACTGGGCTTATTTGTCCTCTGAGCCTCAGCTATTTCATCTCTAAAGAACAATTTTAAATTCAGTCTATTTGTCCTGCACATTACGCTTTCAAAAGAATTATTTGGTTTTGATTTTTCAATGCAACAGGCAAAACTTATACTTATTAAAATGCTTTTGTAAAATGCGTGAGGAATATCTTTCCTAAATATTATAACCGGCTAACACAAATCACAATGGAAAACGGAGCTCACATCAAGATCAATAGGTGGTATGCACAGAGTGCAGTATATACAATATTAAAATGCTAAAATGGACAAAATAAAACTTACTGGAGCTGTTTGTGCAGCGGGAGAGCAATCTGTGGAGGTACGTTGATGAAACGCTCACTCAGCAGCAGTCCAACGGGTTTACTGGTGTCACTGAAGATCTGTTCCAGCTGTTGTGTCAGACTGTGGGAAGCATTTTTCTCACATTGGTCAATGATCAGCTCCTTGACCTCCTCCACACACTGCACACCCTGCCAAAACCACCACAAAATGCATCAAATTTGATGAACTTCAATTTCCTGGAGATGACAGCCAGTTAGTCCACCTGAGATATTACCTTCCTCTCCGTGAGGTTGAGCATAGTGATGAAGCCAAACACTTCATCTGGATCATCGTCATCGCTGTCCTCTGGCACATCGGCTTGCTGGGGGAAAATTAAAGGATCAAGTGATCAGAAACTAACAGGTCAAATGTGTAATTTTGAGACTGGGATTGAAGTGGTGAATAACTCACCTTGATGACACTTCCAACATGATTCTGTTGGATGATGATGTCTGTCATCTCCGATGTGTTTACATGAGCCTTCAGAAAGAGCTGCAGCCAAACATTACAGAAAAATAAAAGACGTCAGCGACGCAAAAGCTGACAATAAGTTTATACAGATGAAAGAACATAACATCCTGTACCGAACCTGCTGCAGCAGTTTCTTTAAGCCATTGAAGTCATTGTCTGAAATGGTGTGGGCTTCGAAATCTACTATGACCTCCTGGAAGTGAGCAAAGACAGAAGAAAGTTTGAAGCAAAGTTGAATTTATGTCCTAAATTAAAGCTACACATCATCGATAAGGGTTTTGTTAATCACAGCAACAGATGGAGTAGGATTTAAAGATATACGCAAAAAAGGCACAAAAACGGTCATTAAAAAAGGCCTATTATACATTTATGTACAAAAATCTTTAAGTGTAGATGATTAAAAAAAAGAAGAAAAATAAAGTGAAGTTTTTTCTTTAAAAATTGCACACTATGAGGGTCATAAATTAGTAAATATGAATATGAACCAAAATAGAATAAAACTAAAACAGTATGCATGAGAATGGCAACAAATCTGTATACAGAAAAATAAATATATGTGTAAATGTATATATGTACATGGTTGTGTTTAAAAATTGGAGCAGTCGAACGAGGTAGTGTAGTGAAGAAAACTGAAGTTTAAAATATGTCTTTGAAGTGCAAAGAGGAAAAAATGCAATACGTAACTAGTGCAAGAATTAAATTGCATTTAATTCATAAGCTGTACAGCAGGTAAAAAAAAAACCAACGAAACATAAACATAAATGTTTTTCTACGTCTCTGTTAGCCGACATCCGTATTAGTTAGCTTTCTGGCTAACGAGGTTACAGCGCCGTCTTCTTATTTACAGTCACCTCATTGAGTTCCTCATCTGGTGTGTCACTGTCCTCCTCGTCGGAGTCGCCATCGTCTTCCTCGAAATTTTCCTCGGAGCTGTTTTCATTTTCCTCGGGGTTTTCACCCACATCTACTGCCCTCCTCTTCGCCGATGAAGCCATGCCGAAAAGTGAAACACGTGTGCCAATAAAGTGGGCGGGGCAAAGGTTACAGTTCGACGAAGACGCATGTCAGAAACTATAACACTGAGTCCGCCATTTTGGTTCAAACTTTACTAAGCTTGTCACCTGCCGATGCACCACACGGAGCCGCAATGTCGCCCAGTCATCGTTGCGAAATGGTGAAAACCATTTATTAAAAAGGGTTGGCAGTTTTTAAAACATGTGAAAGCTGTGCTACACCGTTATAAATGTTTACTTCTGTTATATATGTCAATAAAACATCCTACTTTTAAGTGAGTAAGGCATATAGATTTATATCGACATTAATGTTTTCAGAGAAGAACCATAAATACAATCTTTGGTCCCCCCCTCCTTGTAAGTTGTCTATACAGTCGTCTGTATGGACAGCTCAAGGTACAGGATTTTGATGTGACGTTTTGTCTTAAACATTAAAATGTTGGGCATATCGTCAAGCTGTGTCAGTTGATTGCCTTTTACGACTTAAAATTACTGACGGATTCTTTGTATAGAGAGGCCTTTGTAAGCAATAACACCAATTTAGGTACGTGCACGCAGGACGGGCTGGAGAGTATGACAATAGTATTTTTGCTATGCATAAACTGTCCAATGACCGTGAGTCAACAGCTTTGTTATCAAGAGGAGACATTTGACAGTTTTAGGGTGTAGCTTAGTTTAGACGAGCCTCCACACCCACTGTCGTCAGTATTTTTGAAGCTCCGAGTTTCTGCATTTTGTCCACCAGTGATCATAATCCACCCTGTTGTTTATTCTAGTTGAATTTAATGTTTTAAGGACCTTGCAAAGATGCATGTATTGCTACTGAAAGAGCCAAGAGATGGAGAGTCTGGACCTGATCCCTACATTAAGGTAGATACATTTTCACTAAATCCATAATTTTTTGTAAAGATACAGTATGTAAATGTCAGTTGTTATTATAACAATACTTTAAAGTGAAGTATTATTTTTATCCCAAAGGAGCTGGCGTCACACGGACACAAAGCAACCCTAATTCCTGTACTGTCTTTTAAGTTTGTCTCATTAAACACCTTGTCAGATAAGGTAAATTTCCATTCTGAAAGTAGGTAAATTAGCATATGCGTGCTTGTGCATTTATCAGTCATCTGTTGTTGAATATGCCTTTTCAGCTTTTTCAACCAGAGAAGCACGGTGGTCTTATATTTACTAGTCCAAGAGCGGTGGAGGCTGTGAAAATGTGCTTAGAAGCAGAAGAAAGAAGAGAAGGTGAGGGGACGCAGATAGAGCAATACATAGAAATGATTTCATGAAAGAGTGTTGTCAGATTTATGCAGTTTAATTTTATTTCTGCTGAGTTTACAATTTACATTAAGCATGACATGTTTTTCTTTGTTTTTTTTCACTCAGAATGGAACAAATCTGTGAGAGACAAATGGAACACAAAATCTGTCTATGTGGTTGGGAAGGCCACTGCTGCATTAGGTGAGTTGCTTTCTAGTCTTTGAAAACCTTTTTTTTTTTTTTTAAAGTGCCCTCCTCAAATGTTCTGAGCAATTTTCTCTCTATAAACCAATTATTTTTATGGTAGAGCTTGTCCGACACATGGCGCTCACAGCCTTGTGTGAAGGGATTTGACTGCTTTCGGTCACTTGTTATACACAAGCGACAGTTTGCTGAGAGACGCAGTGAATGACTTTGGTCTTTAGAAAACAAGCAGGTGCAGTGACATCTTCCTAATGTTTGCTTTACCTTATTTTATCAGCGGCAGTGGCCTCTTTACTGTTATTGTTGTAGTAAGATGATTATTTGGTTTCGAACAAATACTTTTAAAGGTATGTGGAAACAGATGAGGTTAGCTGCCGTAGTTTGTGAAGACTATATCCACTTCCTTTATGATTTAATGATGAAAAAATACAACACATTTTAAGTTTCAGATGCACAAAAATCGATAGAGAATAACTTCAGATCTTTGAGTTAGCAGTTAGGTTTGAGATTAGTTGGAAAAATTCTCTCCACATCTAGAGGAGCCAGTTGAGATCGTTTGAGTATGTAGTTGGGATACCTCCTATACAACTATACATATTTTGGACTACCTAACCCTCCCAGATGAGCTGGAGGAGGTGGCCCCATGACGAATGGGTTTGTTGGGATATACGAGTTTAAGCAAATATGTGTATCAGTATAATAAATACTCACCAGTTGTGCCATTTTTTAACAGAATCCCAATTGGTCATCATTTCTCTAAAAATCAGTACAGGAAGTTTCACAATATTTCTTTGTAACTTGCTGTTTTGAGAGTTCTGTAGTCACATGTTTCCAGTTCAGAGGTTCAGAGTAGAGGTTAACTTCCCCATCATTTCCAGCCAGACTCCTCCCAGTAGAGAAGCAATGGCATGTGGGTTGTTGGATTGAGCTGGACAGCCAACTCGTATGGAAAAGCCCACCAGGAAAACTGTGACACGATCATCCTGTAAGGCTGCGGTTTCCAGAGGTGACCACAAATGTTGACAAAAAAAAGCACTAGCAAGACTTAGAAAGTTTTAAAGAGCCATCACATTAACAAAACAAACAAAAAAAGCAAAACACAAGTTTATTTAATCAAAACAGAAGACAGATAAACTAGCTTTTCAGAAATGAAAGGAACTCCCCAAAGGAATCCAGGAATCCACCGCAATGATGGATTAAACTAGAACTTAATGTCTTGAATGGCTGGCCTCTGTTGGTCCTTCAGAATGTAGAATTTCACTGCCTTAATAACCACCAGTTTTAAAGTTTGGAAATGCATCTCTGAAAGTGTCTCCCCAGCTAGTGTGACTGGATGAACATATTTAAAACAAGCAGAAAAAAACAGCTTCATAGTGGACATTTGGACCTCCTCCTGATGATACAGCATTTGACAGGAAGCCAGTGGAGATGGTGAAGGACAGAAGTGACGTCATTGGAGGAAGGAGTTTTACTGGTGGTGCATGCAGCAGAGCTTTAAATCAGTTGAAGTCTCTTTGTGGGACTTGAGAGGTAAACCAATAATAAGAAATGTTGGATGGATGGAAACATGCGGTCCGAGTGACATTATTGACATGAGACAGAGATGACTGTGCTGTCAAGGGGGACAAACCCTTAACCTTAGTTGTCTACCTGCAGAGATTTCTCTGGATCCTGTTGATCTGTTAATCATGAGCTGAAATGGAAAAACAGTTTTTTGCAGCCTAGAAAAGCTTCTCTCCATTTCTTCTGAAAGTCTTATCTGGGATGCTGTTACATATGCAGTGATTTGCATTTCATGCTATCCTGCTTATCTGTCTAGCACAGCACCCCAGATTTGAATGGGTTATATAAATCATTGTCCTTTTTGTGATTTTTTAAATTAATTTATTTATTTTTCTTATATAGTCCAAGATCTGGGTCTGAAGCCTTTAGGAGAGGACACAGGAACAGCAGAGGTCTTATCACGCGTCATCATTGAACGTATGGTGCCATTTCTGTACCCTCTCATTCATCACGGATCCATTTTTATAGACAGCTCATGATCGTTCTGGTATGACCTCATACTTCTTTAATTCCTGTCGTAGGAGAGGACACAAATATCCCACCACTCTTTTTCCCCTGTGGCTCCATCAAGAGAGAAGTCTTGCCCACGGCTTTAAGGGAAAATGGTAAGCAACTCCCTCCTTTGGGCCTCACAATTAAAACTCAAGGTGATAAAAGACCCTGTGGGGTTACACTAATTATAAAATAATAATTGCACTACCTTTATCACCACGGGGATCTGTTTCTTTGTTTCCAGGAGTTCCCTTGGAGACGCTGACTGTCTATCAAACATCTGAACATCCTGATATTGAGAAAAATCTGAAGAACTATTTCACTGAGCAGGTGAAGCATCTCCCTGCTGTCTTTTAAAAATACAAAATGGTGTTTTTTGTTTGTTTTTTTTAAATTCAGTATAGCAAATGTTTATTCGTTTATGTGTTCACAGGGCACTCCAGCAAGCGTAGCTTTCTTCAGTCCCTCTGGAGTAAAGTTTTGCCTGGATGTGGTGCGGAGGCTGTCAGGTGAACAGCTGACACAAATAAAGGTACAGTCACCTCCAAGTCACACAGAGTGCATAAATAATTCATGCATCCGAAGTATGTAAGGGATCTTCAGTCCTTCTGACACTCACTTTGCCTTCAGTTTGCCGCCATAGGGCCGACTACACAGGATGCAATGACAGCTGAAGGCCTTTGTGTGAGCTGCACTGCGGAGAAGCCGACAGCTGAACACCTGGCTGCAGTGATAGCCAAGGCTCTGCAGTGACCACCGTCCTCGATGCTGCGATCTGCCGTCCTCATCTCCTCTCTTTGTCTAGAATTGTAAATAAATGTATTTCCGTGTGTCTGCTTTACTTCACTGCTCGTTTCTGTGTTGCTGTGTCCACACTCTGCAGTAATTTTGCACTGGAAACACTGTTACTGTTTGTGTCCAAGAAGTGGAAAAAATATGATTCTGTCTATTTCAAACATGTTTAAAATTGAATGAATTATTATTGAATTATTTTTGAAAATAAAAACTTCAATTTGTGTGATGACTGGGAGTGTTTTGTCTGTGGTAATTCACTGTAAAACACTCAACTGTGTTTGTGTTTCCAAGTCGAAGCAGGTGCTGGCACTGGTCCTTAGGCACTTTTATTGTCCACAGGAAAGCGAGAGTTCTAACCTTCTCCACAGGTCAATAACAGTCAATTTAAAATCACTGGAGCATGAATAACACTTCCATGGAGTTTAGTCAAATTGATCAGTTGTCGGCAGTAAAGACAGGTTTGCTTTTCACAGAAAAGTGAGGGAAGAGGACACACTCCAAAGAGGCTGCTTATAAAGCAGCGTTGCTCCTCGCCTTCCACATTACATCTTGTACAAAGCTGGAGAAGTAAACCTGTGCCACGATGCTGACTTTTATCCAGCTGATAATTTTGCATTTTCTGACAAACTCTGCCTCAACTGATGCAGAGAAACTTTTCCATAATCGGGATCATTCTGATGTGCAGATGCTCAACTCTCACCAGGCTCCTGCTATAGCAGGTGAACACGAAGCAGAGGTAATGTCTTTCTTTTGTTTTTAAGCATGTCTATTGTATTACATTCACTGATTCATTTTAAGATCTTTGTTTAGCTGTTTCTCTCCAGATACGGATTCATTACGCCAGTCACCTGGGAGGAGGTAAAATCTGAGGATTCAGACGAATCTTTCAGTGTTGAATTCCTGGATGAACTACAAGCCACAATCCAGGAGGGAGTTTCATTGCCTCATTCAAGGGACGCCCCTCAGAGCAGCAATCAAGACCGCCACAAAGGCAAAACTGAAAATCAAAAATTTATAACGGCACTTAAAGAGTTTCAGAAGGTTTCGGGTCTGCCTGTTACAGGAGTGTTTGACGAGGCCACCAAAGAGGCGATGAACAAACCACGATGTGGAGTCCCTGACAAGGACATAGACCTGAACACTCGGGTGGCCCCTGAGAACGATGTTGGAGCAGACAGTGGAAACAGTCACAGTGAAGGTTTTAACGAGACTGACAGCGACATCACAGTGAGCAACATAACTGATGCCACTAACTCCTCTGAGGACATGTTCAACCTTAATGACACAGAGAGCGTTCTCATGGACATTTCTAATGACACAAGTATGAATAATTTTACATTTATAAACAGCTCACTTGACATCAATGTGGGCAGCCAGATGGGAAACAGCAGTTCGAACACCAGTAACAGTGGAGCAGTGAGAAGCAGAAAGAAATACCCTGCCATTACGTCCAAAAGCAGAAGCAAGAGAGACTTGAGTCAAAGTGGTTATATGGCATTTTCTAAGAAATTGTTGAGCTGGAGGCTAATTGGAGAAGGCTACAGCAGTCAACTGACTGTTGAAGAGCAAAGGTACATCTTCAGGCTGGCGTTCAGGATGTGGAGTGAGGTGTCACCACTGGTCTTCGTAGAGGATACCCAGTCTCCTTTGGAGGATATTGATATCAAGCTGGGCTTTGGCACAGGTAGGTTCATTCCAATAGACTTTCACAAATAAATTTCATTTCAAAAGCAGAATTAGTCTGATCAGAATCAAGCCAGCTGAATCTAATGGTTCAGCTCCAGTAGACCCTGTAACCCTGAAAGAGAAAAAGCATGTATGTGTAATGGATGGACGAATGGCACCTGAAAGTTTGGACACTAGTCTGGGTTCTGGCAATAGATCAATCGAGTTCTGGATCAGTAACAGTTGCATGCATATTTAAACTAGCTAGGGCTGGAATGGGCTGTGTTTGGACCAGCTTTCATGGTGAGATGCAGACCTGGAACAGTTTGAGTGAACAGGTTTGGACCTGGGTAGTGTACCTGGACCCTGGTCTGGCTCTGGACTGCAAAGTCCTGCATTGTTCGTGCAGTTAATTTTTATTTTTTCCAAATTATTAGAAAAAGGTAAATGAGTAAAATGCTAAACAAAATTCCAAAAAAATGAGCTGATGTAGGTAATTGCAGCAAAAGCAAAATCTGTCAGCATGTCTTCAACCAGAAATACGCCCTTATGAACAATGATACTATTGAGTCAAATATTGAACTGCACAGAGTTATCAATGCATTTTTATTCCTGCTCAAAGTGCCACACTTTTGTACTTCACACAGGAAGGCATCTTGGATGCAATCAGAAGTTTGACGGCACTGGTCAAGAATTCGCCCATGCGTGGTTCCTTGGTGATATCCACTTTGATGACGATGAGCATTTCACTGCTCCCAACGCTGGCAGTGGAATCAGCCTCCTCAAAGTAAGCATGCTGCAGCATGATCTAAGAGATACTTTAAAAGGATGAGAAGAGGTCAAGTAACATTTTACAATTCATTTCCTGTCAATTAGGTAGCAGTTCATGAGATTGGCCATGTTTTGGGGCTACCCCACATGTACAGACCTGGATCTATAATGCAGCCCAGCTATCTACCCCATGAATCAGTCTTTGAGATGGACTGGATGGACCGAAAAGCTGTGCAACAACTTTATGGTAGGCTATATGATCGTCGCACCATTTATGAGAAACATGTTCTTGAGAGGATGGAGCATCAGGACCAAACTGGTGCGAAACCGATTCATTTTCTCTGATGTCCTCGTGTTTGGCAACAGGTAGCTGCAGGGGTCAGTTCAGCACGGTGTTCGACTGGATCAGAAAGGAGAAGACACCGTATGGAGAGGTGGTCATCCGCTTCAACACGTACTTCATGAGAGACGGCTGGTACTGGCTGTATGAGAACAGAAACAACAGAACGCGTTATGGCGATCCAGTCCCACTGCAGACTGGTTGGCATGGGATTCCCACAGATGGAGTGGATGCATATGTACATGTGTGGTCGAGAAAAAGAGACGCCGTTTACTTCTTCAAAGGTATTAACAGTAAAAATAAAATGTTCTGATACTTGAAATATTGGCTCTGGACAGGTAGTTTATGTTTCTTTTCCTTTTTTTCTTTATCTTTTACAGGAACCCAGTTCTGGAGGTACAACAACGAGAAGGACCACGCAGTTAGACAGGACTCAGAGGGTTATCGATATCCGAGATCCATTTCTAAAGGTTTCCCAGGTGTGCCTTGTCCCATTGACACAGCTTTTTACGACAGGAGGGATTCCCACATCTACTTCTTCAAAAACAACCTTGTAAGAAAGAAAGAATGTTGTTTAAATCTAAGATCTGACATCTAACATATATATATGTTGTATATTAGAATGTTGTAGAAATTTCCCTACCACTTTTACAGTTACCATGGTTTCTATATTTTGTATACTTGAAAAAGACAGCCTCCTAGGGATCTAGAGATGGTGACAAAGTACAGCACAGAGGGGTGAAGAGGGTCTTGCAAGTCCTTCAGCAAATTTCTCCTTCCTCTCAAGCTTGCCAGTTTCTGTTTGAAAGTGAAATGTTAAAGTGTTCAAAGCTTACACAGATATTAGCTAAGCAAAGTATGGAAATGCACAAGAGGAGGTATATGAAGAGATTATAATGATAAAGCTGCATCTCATGCGTTAGGAAGTCGGTGAACAGAAAAACATCAAAGCGTTTTCTCTTTTCTCTGCTTATATCAGTCAAATCTTGCCTAAACTTAACTGCAACAGCATCTATTAGTTGTGAATAATGAATATCAAAGCCTGTTATTTAGTATTAGCCTAATGGGAAATGTATTCAAGCAAGCAAATGAATTGAATATTTCCTTTGTGATTTCTTTGTATATTTTAATTAGTCTGATCTCTATTTAAAGTGAAATAAAACAGCAACTATCTGTTTAAACAGGTGTATGCATTCAGTGTAGAAACCAACAGGTTGGCAAGAGGCTTTCCCAAAAAGATCAGAGATGTTTTCCCTCCAGTGGAAAGCGGAGACCATCCAGATGGCAGCATCGATGCGGCCTACTTCTCCTACACCCACAATGCCATCTTTCTGCTCAAGGGCACGCGTTTCTGGAAAGTGGTGAGCGGCCGTGACCGTTGGCGCAGGCCCTTTCTCCCGAGAAATGGCTTGTTGCCGCACGAGGAGGTGGATCAGCAGTGGTTTGACATCTGCGATGTGCATCCTACTGCACTCAAACTAACCCGCTGAGGCTGCCGCTGCAGAGATTTAATAAATCCTACTCATGTCTACAGATGTGGTCTGCTGGCTTACCCTGAGGTATACATGCTGTCGCATGTCTGAAAACATCCATTACCTGCTTTTGTTTTTCTTCTTCTTCTTCTTTTTGTGTCTGACTGAGCAGGCTATCTAAAAGACAAAAGCAGTAACTTTGTTGGCTTATTTTAAAGTGGCTTGCAATCCATTTATTTAAAGGTCTTTTCATCATTAGAGATGCTGCTTCATATAAGCACAAATATATTCCAAAATGATGTCTTGTAATTTGAATATTCAAGGCTTTATTTAAGATGCGTTTATAGAATATTTATGTATTGATTTCATTAATGTTTCATTTGACTCAAAATTATAGCAGACGTTTGGGGGACCCCACCTGGTCAAAACGGCTGAGAATATATGGCTTTGTGAGGAAAACAACCTGATTTTCAAGAGACAAAACAATAAAGATCTAAGATTTTCTGATAACTTATGCAGGATTTATTTTCCAGTTTCAGAATACAAGAGTTGGCTCTGCAAGTATGACAAGAAGCTTCTTTTCACTCTCTACTTTCACTTTTTTAACGTTTTTGCTTCCAGATTCATGTTGGATTGAATCCATTGTTCCCTTTTACATCTGAAATGTCAACATTGGCTGAATTAAAAGAGCAAGGGACAATCAGTCTTTCATTTCATGAAAGTCTGTGTCTTGTTTATTGTTTTCCTCCAACCTACCAAACTGCAGAATTTTAAAAGAACCTTAAACACTTCTCCATCTTCTCCTGCTCTATGGGCATCAAAAGGTTGCTTTCAGAGTGCTAGGCAGGTGTTAAAATCTTCTTTGGGATCATCTTTCTTGGAGTAAAATTGTAAATTATAAAACTGTATATTACAAAAAAATCAAAAAGAAAATCTTCTCTTTAACGTCAAACTTCTGCATACTACTGTAGGAAGTATATTCAAAGGTTTTCATGAGTTGCTTGTAGTTAAATTCAATAAAGTACATCATGGAAAGCTGATTTTCAATGGTAATCTTACAAAGAAAATGGGATTTTACTTATTTTTTTATGCATGTTTTATATTTTTTTTAATGTATATTGAAGAGTGGCTTCTCATGTTGTCCATAATCTGAAAAAAAAATGTGTAAAATGTGCTATTACGCATGAATAGACTTTATTTAGAGAGAGGCCTTTTAAAAGCATTTGTGATGTGGTCGTATTCTGTAGTTAATATCTTATTTGTGCTGTACGAGCAGTAAACATGATCCCCTAAACCTCTCGTTTATGATGATCCAAGTGCAGAAACAGTATTTCTGATGGTCTGTATATAAAGAAAAGGCGACAAAAGTCTGGAACTACCACCTGCAGAAAATCCATAAATATCTACAGATATAAAGGTCATTGTCCCACTTTCCCTTCAGCATGCTGTTATCGTCTGAAGACATAAAAGAGAACAACACTATATGTAAGCGTTAATAATAGTAACATTATGGTGAGAAATCTATTGATCATTTTCTTTAAATCCCTCCTTAAATCGTTAGATTAAAGCTTTACGCGTACAATCAATCAGAAGATGGCCTACTGAAATTTAGATTGAATCAAAATTATTAAAAATTGTGCTCTTCTTGCTCCTTGATGCTGTTATATTTTACAGTAATCATTTCAGAGTGAAGCAAGGAAACAGGCATTGATCCTGCAATCAATATTTTTTACTTGAAGATGCTTATTAATTCAACTCATTTTAGGGGATTAAGCTCCTGGTGGGCCACAGATAACTAGCGTTGTGCTGCAGGGGCTCCATAGGCGATATTAATAAATTGAAGCAGAAATCAATTACAAGCTTTGGAAGAAAATGTTATAGTAATAAGAGCTAGGAGGAGAGATGTCAAGAGATGAGAGATGAGTATGCTGACATATTTAAAGAGGGAGCATTAACGGTGTACAAGTAACTGCTCTGCTTGTCTTCCATCTGAGCAAATATTTCATGATTTGTAATAGAATTTCTCAAGATCTTGCAGTTTTAGTAAACGAAAGTTAAACAGGCTTTAGAACAGAAGATTATTGCAATATTTGCAAGGATGTTACCAGTTGGAATCAAATCACATTTTGTTGAATCTCTGCAGGAATTATTGAAAGACTCAGACTGAATCCTGTTAATATGAGGCTGCAGTGTAGAAGAGGCTTTTAATCTGTTTGATTATCCCATTATGAAGCTCCATACATCTCCTGCACCCTAGAGGTTCTCATACAGCCAAATACTAAATACCAACTGTTATTCACACTTGCAAGTCCCCAACAGTTTAATGATCTGTGCTTTTGCACGAGCAGAACTGCTGTTGAAAGTGTCTTCCCTTTTTCTTTTTGTGCCTTTGAATGCGACAGGGATGAAAAAGATCAGTCGTGCAGATGGAGCGCGCGCCGCAGCTGCCTGAGAGTAATACAAACACCTGCGACATGACACGGAAAACCCACACGGGAGGGACTTCACAAGCTGGAGGGTGGGATGAAAATCCTGCAGCGCACTGAAATATCAAATATCACAGAACTCTTTAAAGACATGAAAATAACTTGCAGTGTTGCCACCTCAGTTCTGTGTCAAAGTGACAAATCCTGGTATCATTGCAGCTGAGAGTCTTGTGGAATATGTTTTTGTTTTTGTTTTTTTTTTTGCTCTTATAAGGAGATTATTTCAACAAACATGTGCATGTGGTGTGCTGCATTTAAATAAAAGGGTTTTTACTCTGTGGCCTTCAAAAGATATTCCTGTTGGTCCACGTGTGGGGTAGAAGTGTAGTAACCGATGTGTTCATGCAAAGATGACTTTATTTTATTCTGCTTAAACCATACAGGAGGCATGTCAAATTTTGGACTTTATGTTATTCAGAAAGCATTGAGACAGCCTTTCACATCTCATGAAGTGTTTCCTTTTGAGAGCTAAAGAAGTGGAAGTGAAAACTACATCAATAATAACCATTTCCATCACTCCCAGATCCCTTTATATTACTTAACCAATCACCTGATATTCCCCAACCACCAGAAGCACCTCTTCTGTGGCTGCAGGACCGATCCTGCACTTGTACATACAGAACTTTACATTTCCAGAAATGCACCTTTTAAATAAGCAACATATCTTCTCTTTTTGGCTCTTCTCTAAGGCCCACGTCTTATAAACTCAGTGTATCTTCTTTTTAAAAGTCCATAAAAGAAAAAAACAGTCAGCTTGAAAGCTGCATGACATCATTCAGAAAGCTCTTCTAGACCAGAAAAACAAAGCCTGAATTACACCTATTATGATTATATGATTGCAAGTTATATAAAAATAGCTAACAACCCCTTGAAAGCACCTTGGCGAGAATAGAACAAATCATCCATCAGTCCATTTTCTGTTCCCACTTCAACCTCGCAAGTCCATCGGGGCCACGCAGACACAAATGAGGTGCGCAATGTGCACGCACTCACATTTAGATTCAATTTATAATGACTAATAAATGCAATCTCCATGTTGTTTTGATGGAAAGAAGTCAGAGTACCTGGACAAAGCAGCAACAACATCCAAGCTCTCAGACCCCTCTTGAGATTAAAAATAGGAAATTTCATTTCAAATTTCATGTTGCCTCCTGACAAATCAAGTGTACAGTTTTGATGATATAAAAGATTATCCTGTTTTTGGTGTTCATCAAGATGCTCTGCTTCTTTACTGTGGATGCGACTGACCTAAAATATAAGTCCAGTTATATTACAATTAGTCTCAGGCTGGCAAACCCACCTTCTGTGCTTCCAAACAAAGATCCAGTAGAGGGCAACCTCAACACACTGGTAAATAACTTCACCAACCTCTGCTTTCTACATTGCACTTGTGGTCTTAAGCGTTGCATGTACAGTTTGAGAGGATTTTTTTTTTTTTTTTAAAAAAAGAAGAAAAGAAAGGAGGTTTAGGTATCCTCTGTTGTCATTGACGTCCCATGGAAGTGTGATGAGTGCACAAAGGATCAAGGTTTCTTAAATGACATGTTGGGAAGTATGTTTATGCTCACACGATGGGATGTGTGCCACTATATGTCAAAGGCAATTTGCATCTGCTGCCAAAGGTTTTTGCTCCCACGTTGAGGAAAAGGGCAGATCAACATTTTTTTTCCCCCAGTAATATGTCAATCAAAAGTTGTTTCAAGCATTAGCTTTTAGATGCATCATCAGTGAGGTTCTGCCTTGTTCACAGTTCTCAAAAGAAACACAAGAATAAACACGAATTCACACGAGCTGGCAAACACCGACAGCAATAAAAGCATGACGGTGGACAATCTCCTGTGTCCTCACACTTATCTAAGCCCCATCTGACCGTCATTTCTCGTTCTTTTCTTTTGCCCTCAGGTGAAGAAGTTTGAATAAAAATTTTAAAAAAAGAAATTAAAAAAAAAAGGAAAAACACGAACTGATCCCGTTACGACTGCCTCTCAGTTTCAGGTTCAGATCAATATTTCAAACGCTTTATCATCAAAAGGTTTTGAACAAAGTGTTCCTCGCTAAGGGTCCTTTATGTTGTGGGGAAGTAAATAGGATATGAAATTCACCAACCCAGGCTTTCATGCTGTCATTACACCGTGAAGAAGAACAAACTCTCTTTGTGTGACAAACAGCTGTGCAAGCCTGCGGTAAAAACTGTTTTTTTTTGTTTTTGTTTTTTGTTTTTTTGCAGATGCCAGAACAAGTGTGTTTGACTTTAAATCCCCTTTGGTTACACACTGAAGCAAGAGTTTTCATGCCAAATGAAAATAGTACAGTAATTACATGTTTTCTCTTGAGAATAGTCCACCTATCAAACAACCTCATTTGAATGAGAAATCCAAATCATGCAAGTGTAATTAAGCATTGTGTAACCTCATACATAATGCAAAATTTAGGTATTGACTAAATATCTGATAAACAAAAAGCGTGAGTGTGTAGGAGGATATGTTTGTCACACCACAAACAATCTGGCCAATAAACTCCTGCTCTAATTTGCCTCCGTACGGAGCGGAGGAATCTCTCCCAAACTCCTGCAAACTCAACTTTGACCTCTGGCTGAGAAGGAGCTTCGGAGACAAAACAAGGGTCTTTCTGGTTATGTCAGTCTGAGTGGCAACTGCAGGTCGAGGGGGAGGGATGAAGCTGTCCCATGCATGACCACACAGAAGAGGCCGCCCGGCTGCCACCTTCCTTTTGAGCCTGGGAAAATGACAGGAGACGTATGCGCGGTGGTGGCCTTTGTCAAGAAGAGAAAAAATGCAGAGAGGCCCGAGGGCTGCATGCAGATCAGAGCATCTAATATCTTTAGATTTCACAAAAATCCACTTCATAGTGAGTCTCCTGTGTGTAGAAAGTGGTTCCTCGGTCACAGGAAAAACAGGATCATCCTGATTAGTAATCATTGAAACATTGAACATACATGAGTAACAGTTAGCAGATTGCATCTAACTTTATTATCTGCTCGGTATGACTTCCGACACTTTTTGTATTTGACATGCTGTCACAGCAAGTTCTTTAATTATGACATCAGGGCCATCTGAGCTGTCTTTGATTTTACAGTCGTCAGTTATATACACTTCATGCTCACATGCAAATCCAAGCACGCTGATTACATCGTCTGAAAAAGTAAACATACATCTCTAGTCCCTTCATTCTCTTCCTGACCTGCGAACACACACATGCTTTAACAAGTAATCTCTTTCAGCCGTCGTCCTCATCATCGGCTGTTTTATTTTCTCTGTCCACACCTCTCTGGGCCACTGCTGTGCGATGGCACACTGATCTTTCCTCTCTGTCTCGCTCCTTCTCTTCCTCCATTCTCTCAGTCCTTCCTCTTTCACTGGAGGAACAGAAGGGATGAAGCTCAGGGGCTGGAGGTGTTGGTGGAGTGGATGATGCTTGGATTTGAGAGGTTTCTTTACTTAACTGTGAATCATTTTCTTCCATCTTAAGTGCCTGGTGTGACGGTGAATTTGTAAAGCGAAAGCTCCCACCAGTCCTGTAAATGTCGTTCACTATATTTCTATGTTTTAGTCTTTCAGTTTTCTAAAAGACAAAGGCAATAAGCAGAGTTTAATGTAACTAAGTACACGTTACTTCAGTATTTTTAATTTATGGCAGTTTTCACTTTTACTCCAACTACATTTCCTAGATACAATAAACAGCTTTGTTACTCATGACTGCAAAAGCAAACAAGACATTTGTTAGAGTGCAAGAAAGCAGATTAGGCGAATCAGGGCTCCTTGATTCATTCAAAGTTAATTAAAGCTCCACTCTCGTCAGTGATGCATGTCCAAGCATGACACACTGAGAATGGCTGATTCCATCATCGTCATGTAAGCAACCATGGCACCGCTGACTGCATCACTAGTCAGAACAACACCAGCACAAACAGTGGTGAACTCAGTAACCGTTGTGATGGTGGAGAAGATAATTGCGGGCACATGTGGACGTATTCACAGGAAATGCTTTTGTAGGCCACAGCGAGAGATTCACCCCAGCAGATGAAGTGTCTGCTCATGTTGGCGTCCAACCTGAGGAAATACTATGAGATCGATTAAATTATGACAACCTCGGCTTGTTTTCATGAACCTTAAAACTAGCTAACTTGAAGGCTAGGCTAATGTTTTCCAGCCAACTTTATTAGATTTATACTTTTATCTCCAAAATACGATAAATGTCAGACACTTTTAGTAAGTTGAGATACTTTAACTTCTTATCAAAGTCATGTTATGGTAAGATACAAGGACTTTTACTCAAGTATTGTTTTCTAATATTTTATACGACTGCCAATAAGACAAGATTGGATTTCGAAGTGTCATGTTTGGTGTTACAGCTGTTCTCCTCTAATAATTATTGTGCATATTGTGTTTCCGCTTGACTTCCTGCTTCTCTTCTTGACCCAGCAGCGCCTGTAAGTTTTCAAGTTAACAAAGTTCTATTTAGCATAAATTAACCTCCTTCTGCACAAAATACTTTGTAGAAATAAAATATGGCAGGGATATGTCACAGAAGGAAGAAATAATGAGCAAAAAACAATTAAGAACAAAGATGAAAGTGATTTTAAAAAACTGTCATGTGATAAAAGTTATTTACATTACATTATGTGGTGTGGAGTGCAGCTGTGAACTGACCTCTGACAGAGGTGAAATGGTAAAAGGCAGAAATGATTTCCTGTTTGTTTCTGTGACAGCAGAGTGAGTGAGTCAGATGGAGAACAAGCTCCTCTGTCTTTGGAGTGAGTGATGGAGGAGGTGGGATGGATAGTCCACGATGGAGAGAAGCTTGTCCAGTGTCCTCTGACTCTCCACCATCTCCAGGTTCTGGCCAGTGATTTTTTTTCTAGCCTTACAAATGAATTTATTGATCCTGCTGGCTCCCCGGCAATGATCCTCCTTTTTTTTTTTTCCTTTGTAATCAAAGTTGAAGAAATCAACTTGAGATGTTGCATTAAATCTTTGAGAATGGGACAGACAGAGACACTCAAAAATGGATAGACAAATAGCCAAAAATGATTTGAGCACTGGAAAGGTCAAATGACTGAACTGGCTCCTCGTGTGCAGCGGCTGAACGTCCCTGTGGCAGCAGGTAAGAGTTTCCTCTGCTTTCGTGACTCTGATTGTCATTCTGATGATATTTCTCTGAAGCTTGTTGTAATGACATTGTCATAGATCTCAGGACTCTCCCGGTGTGAGCAGCGCTATGAGAAAACATTACGGTCAGAGCAACTTCATGCCTTGCAGTCATGTGTTAAGGACCGGTATGTTACGCTCGCTTGATCTCGCTGGGGCTTCAGCTCTCTCTCTCTTTCTGTCCCCAGGCTCACACCACCCCCCCAAAGAGACCCCCAGTACGCCCCCAAACGGCCTGACCTGGACACAGTGAATGACTGCTTTCACCCATAACAATCTATTCTGACAGAAAATAAAAATTATTGAAAAATATACCTTTCCATTCAGTGACACATGATGAAATCTTGCCGCAATCCTGTGTTTTTTCTTTCCTTTTTTTCCTTTTTTTTCTTTTGCCAAAAAAATGTGTTGTCAAATCATTATCTAAAATCTTCTCCACCCTCTTTTCCTTCCCTATTTCCTTCCTTCCTTCCTGTAGTTTATGTGTTTTTCTTAAAAAAAAAAATACAAGTTACAGTCTCTTGTGCTCATGAAAGATGCATTTCATGGCATCTCCCTGCTAAATGCAAACAGCAGGCTAGTTGTTTTGCAGCGCTGCAACTGAAACCTATTTGAAAATAGACCTGAGAGCTCTTTTTTTTCTCCAAACAGCAACCATTATTCATGAATGTCAGCTAAGGAATGTATTTCATATGTCAGTGTCAGAGAGATTACATTATGCTACACCTCTGGCTGGTGTTGGTAACTTTTTTTTTATGTACCAAACAGTGCATCAGTAAAATAAATATTGCATGCTTTTTTTTGCCTTGAAGGATGCAGCATGTCTTCTAACCTATGCTCAAGGAAGTTCGTTGTGTCAACCGTGAGAGAATTATGTCTTTAGAGGAGAAGCCCTTTCCTCCTCAACGCTCATGCATTACATTTTGGAAGACTCAAAAGGCAGGAATCTTGCTTGGAGCTGGAGTTTGGGCCTTGGCTCCCTCTCATGTAGGTCACACCTTATTATGGCAAATTTGAAAGTTGTTTTTTTTTTTTTTTTCCTCCAATCTCTCCCTGTTTAGAAAATGAAAAAGAGGTCTCTTGTGTGCATGTATGAGCCATGGATTTAAATGGTACCATTTCACCTCCTTTCTGGGGTGTTTTGTTTGATCTAAATGAGAATTCTGAGAAAGTGGAGCAGCCTGTGAAGGAGCAGTGAGAAATTGAGACTGACGTTGCCACCTCATCGCCCTGAAATTGTGCGGAGTAGTTGTGCCAGTGTCTTTGTTTGGAGATTAATGTTGCGTCAGTCACATTCTTTGTATGAGGGACACTAGCCAAACTGCATGCTGAAATCTAGCTACATCAAAAACACCCATTCTGATGCAGAGTAAAATAGGAGAGCAGCATTTGGAGAGAATCATAAATTTATCTGACATGCATGGGCTCCCACTGTTATAGGGTATTGATATTCTGCCAGTCAAAGCTTGCCATTTGTGGCATCATCAACCTCTGCGTTGTAACTTTGTATGTAGGTGGTAGACTACCAGGCTTTGTTGTGAGGCGTTGTACACACACAGCACTAAATTAGGAGGCCCCCCTTCTCTCACTCTCTCTCACTCTCTCCCCCCCCGTCTCTCTTCTCTCTCTTTTTTTTTCTTTCTACAGGCTTTGCTCAGGGGCATGACACATTTCTGAGGGGCTTTGGATCCACTGGCCTGATAATTCCTTCAATTATTAAATAGTTGGCTGGTAGATGAAGTGAGCCCATGAATAAAGTAAATCTGTGGGCATGAGAGCTCTGACAAACACACTATTAGTACTCATTTCCTCAGCTGGTCCTTCAAGATAGATTACAGAATCCAGAAACCAGAGAGGAACTTATAGCGGGTTTTTGGATATTTTACAGGTTCTGCTTGAATAAGCTGCCAATTCAAGCTCTAACAGCAAAGTTAGGAGAGGTCCGATTGTTGTACTGAGGCCCAGCCAAACTCTTGTATGAATGAGCTTATCAGTGCTTCTCAGGTTAGCTCTCGGCTCTTTCTTTCGCTTCTCTGATTAGATCATTGTGAAATCAGAAGCATGTTTTTTTGGTGCACCTAATATAAATCAGATTGAGTCTTTGTGTGTGTGTGCGTATAGGTAACAGTGACAAACACCCTGTCCTCCTAGCTTAGTGCAGTCAAGTGCAAAAGAAGGGGTGCCGTGCTCCACCCTAATGAAGTTGTAGGTTTTGTCCCTCGCTGTGCTCTGTTGGAGAAACAAAGCTAATCATAGTGAGAACAGCCCCAGACTGCTACAACAGAGGGACCAGGTGCTTGTTCTTTTTTTCCTTCTCCTTTTTTCCTCAGAGCACCTGCCTTTAACCATCTGCACCTGCTGTCTGTAATTCGACTAGAGAGCAGCACTGCCTGGATGTAAGGTGGGATACCACAGTTCACTGTGGCGATGCCTCAAAGACATACAACACACATCTTTTGAAAGAATGTCTGGTTCGACACTGACCACGACATGAAACCGAGCAGGAAAATGTGTCACCGCAGAGGGAGAGATTGCATGCTTGGAAACATCTACCAACAGTGAGTGCTGGAAAAAAACTGTAGGAAACTCAGGTCCTTTTCACTCCTGCAGCGCCTCGTTGTTTCATGATTTTAATCTCCTCAGCAACAGACCCATGATGTCTTTGGTTCACATGGAGGTCAAGGACAAGACAAATTCTCCACCCTCCTTCTGAAGAGAAAAGAAACCAAAAAACAGTTATACTTCACTGCTGTATTTATTCATGGGAGGAGAAAGTTCATTGTATTTTTTTAGATTTTTTTTTTTTTTTTGGAAAACAAACATTCATGTGCTCGGGGGTCATGTTCTGGGTCTCTTGCTAAGCCTCTGGACACAACTTTTGTTGTAATAGACGCTATATAAATATAATTGAATTGAGCTGAACTACATCCAAACGGCTTGAAATGTGCATTAGAATTACAGAGAACCTTCTTCTAGGCACAAAATACAACTTATATATGAACTATGGGTCACTGTGTGATTTAGTCCCTCATAGCTGTCTCTTTGATGTGTGAGGTGGTAAAAGTGGCACGCCTGGGACGGGAAAGTGGTAGAAAATGGAAAAGGGTTCTGCAAGGTGTATGAGCAACTGCCAACTTAATTGAGTGTCTATCCACCTTCGCCTGCTGTTGCCACTGCCAGCGTTGCCGTGCCAGACTCTGCTCATCCAGATAAACAAATGCAAGACAAATTCCTCTTTGTTAAACCTGTGTCGACTGCTGCATAATAATGAAGGCCGGTGCTGCCAGAACGTGTGCCCGGCCAGTAATGATCCTCCTGTCTGAGAGGACAATGAGGAAAGAATGTATTCACACAGACTGAAACCTCTGCCGCTCTGTACATTCTCCCTTCCTGGATTGTCTTTGCTTTGGCATTAATGCGCCTTTGTAAACACAGTAGCCCAGTCAGTGTGCACAATTATCCTTGAATATATTCATGGCAGATCTGGGTTGTAGCCCAGGGCATCGTTCTTATCGTTCTTTTTATTTTGACAGAAACTGAATTGATATCTCCACAGTTAGCTTTAGAGCCTGTATGCTTGTACTTAAAGATTTGTTAAGACTAATAAATTGCGCCATGCGAGGAATAAATCTCAGCATGGTTTGATAAAATGCCAAATATTTATGACAATATGAAAGGCATCTGTCAAGACTCTGCAGGTGCCCGTCATAAGAGGCATCAATTCTCTTTGAAGCAATGATACATTACGCCGTACCTCTTTAAAATTCTCATCTTTATTGAAATGAAAGAAAAAAAAATGAATGAAAAAAAGTCTGCTGTTCTCCAAGGACTCTACCTAATTATGCATTGAAGATCTCTGATGGCTGGAGGGGGAGGAGGTGAGAAAAAGGCCGGCTACGGGTGGACTTTGTGTGGCTTTAGTGCAGTGCTAAAGGCAGCCGAAGTCTCACTGTCACTGATATTATACATCATTATGGCTGGAAAAATTGGCCAGATCACAAGGTTACTGTGATAATGAGACGAGGAGGACAAGGTAAACTGCTGCAGCGAGAAAAAATGCACCACATATTTACCTTAAGGAGCTGGAGAGAACATCTAATTTTCTGAAGGGCAACTCCTTCCAGAGGTCATGTGCAATTAAACAAACATGATGAATGTCAGTTTCTTGTGTAATGTGCAAAGTAGGCATCCTCACGATGGTGTGAAAACGCAAAGACTGTTATGTTATTATTTTTAGTTAATGCTCGATAGAAATTGTAGTCAACAATGGGTCAAACGGGTCAGTTTCCTTTCTTTTTTTTCTCTTTAGGGTTTCATGCTGTATTTCTAGCGTGTGCTGGTTTGGCCAGTATGCAGTGTGGGAAAACGTCTAGTATGCAGCTGACTACCTCATATACTAATTATTTAACCTTCTTCAGTGCGACTGTGCATTGACTTTCAATGAGGCAACGTCAAGAGCTCCCAAACTGAATTGTGGGTTAGCCTACTTACATCTTAGTGACAGTGTTGCTTCCATCACAAGTTCATCATTTTTCACATCTCAACACGAGCGTCAGCCAATTGTAGAAAAAATATTTAGTGCATTAGTCAAACTGACGAGCAAACCTAGATCAAGTCAAACTCAGCTTCTACGTATGTGTTTGAGCATTCCCCACAGTCCCTGTCCTGGTCTGATTCAGTAGTAATGGAGGAAACTAATACAGAAAAGAAGAAGAAAAAAAAGAAAGTATACAGGTGATTTGAAGTGTAAGTCCATACAATTTCACCACTTGCCGTTGTTCCACATTACCACTTGCTACAGCAACTATATATCCGTCATTTTGTTGTGTAATTGGTCAGCCAGAAAAGCCCAACAGCAATAACCTGAAAGCAGGAATATCTGACATGCATTGGTTGTTAAATCAGTTCCCCTTTGCTCGTATACTGGGACAGAGAAAAGAATCCGACTAAACAACCCAGATGAACAATCACCAAAGCTTGGCTGAACTGTGCATGAAAACATGCTGAATTTCAATTTGCACATTTTCCAGTGGAAACCGCACTGACTGTAAATGGCTAGCATGTTGCTAATGAATGCTGATTGGGCCGCTGATACAACAGATTATGAAGGGATCTTCAAAATCAATGGCACTTAAATTCAAAGCGATTTTCTGAGGGAAGGGCGCAAAGATTGCGTTGGGGAATAGTTAATCATATTAAATAAAATCATACAGAGTCTCTGACCTGAGATTGTTTATTGACCAAGTGAACAGACAGAGATTGTAGGCCTCTGTGAACTGAATCTTGTGAACGTGAATCATTTGTAGAGTAAAGCACAGAGGAAATTGAAATAAAAGTGTAAACTGTATTTATAGGTCCATAGACCCCCATTCATTTTTTGGACCATTTTCTAAGTGCCCCCTAGGCAACCTGAAGCCCTGAGAGTGAAAATGTTCCATCTTTTGATAGAAGATAGGAGACATAATAACATTTGCGTATGTAATCAAGCCCTTCCC
>JBAMYA010000011.1:6979269-7029080 GCA_037176975.1 Arrhamphus sclerolepis | reverse complement strand
ATATATATATGTGTGTGTATATCTTTAGCAAAGCAGGTGCAAGGAAAAACTCCTTTGGGAGGAAACGCTGAGCTGACCTGACTCATAACGCCGGGCTTAAACTGTACAAGTTCGGCTATCACAGACAAAAAAAAAAGGGGAATTGTGGGAAAAATGGTCCATCGTAGCTCGAAAACGGTGGTGGAAGGTCTCACAATGAGACAGAAATAAAGATGAAGAAAGTTACTTCTTTTTTTTTCTTTTCTTTTCAAAGTCATCGGTATATTAGCACGTTAGCAGCAACTTGCTAATGACGGAATGACGCCGCATTTAGATTTGTTTATGTCGTAGCCAAGATTCAATGTATTTTCAATCACAGTAACATGTAACATTCGTAGACAGCTGTACGGGGTTCCTCATCTCTGTATAACTGCATCATGTTGTATGTTCAGACACATTTTAACAAGTCCAAACTTATCTCCCATAGTTAGCCTCATTCTTTATTATTATTTCTACTAAGAATGCATCCATTGTAAAACCCAAATGCCAACAAAAAGGCTTTTATTGGATTTGTTGATTTGCCTGAGAGGGATATTTATTGTGATGCCATATGAATAAAGTAAATTTAACTAAACTGAGCTGACGCCTTACTTATAATATCATATTCATATGCATCCATTAATCCCACTTTCATCCCTCCTGGTTAATATAATAAAACACTTTCAAGTCACTCTACAAGAACTTCCAGCGTCAGAAGAAACTGGAAGAACACATTTATTCTTAGACCTTCTCTCCCTTTTTTCTTTGATTCAGGGCTCTTTTGTGCGATAATCATTTTCACAGTTGTAGCGACCTACCAGGAAGTGAATTGTCTACTGTTTTGAAGGCCTAATAACAGATGGCTATAACAGTCTGAGCCCACCAGGTAAATTACTGCTGCAGGCGAATATCACACATAGTCAGGTTATTCAGTCACACCATCCAACATGAAAGGAATTGTGTGCATGTGGCCTCGGCTGAACATTTCCAAGCAGGCACTGAGAGGAAATTTTCCCAACCCTAACCTGGGCTCACTTCACTGCAATTAACTGGGTCTGACGAGATGTGCACGCCTTTGGACCCAGCCTGTTATCCTCCACTTCAAGTGTGCAGCTACTTATGTTTTTCATCCACATTTTTTGAGTAATGAATCTCTGGATGTATAAATACATGGCAGACAGTTGTTCTCTTCATGTTCTGTCCTTTGTTCCTTGTTGGTTTTCCATGTTTCTTAACAACCTCATCTTCTGAACCGACATGTTAACCATTAAAAGCCTTGACCCGAACGTAATGCAGTTCACATTGAGTAAATAAGGCGCTTACGTAGCTACTGGATTTTCTTTGTGGAATATCTCCATCTTTTCCCAGTTTCTGTGTGCATATGTACCATCCATTTTCCAGAAAAGCATAAACTCAGGTCCCTTCTTTTTTCCACCTTCCAGAATGTTGAGAAAGGCTTCTGTAAGGTACATTTTCATTCACTGGCAAACAGTGTCATTATGGGTCATGTGACGTTTCACACAGACGACGTCAAGTCACATCTTTGTTTCACGAATGCCGGTTTGATGTTTGTAAGGGCGTCAAACGATTGCAGGATTGTTCTTCGTTTGAGTCAGTACGTTAGCGCCACGGTGGTAAGATTGGAGGCACACCTTTACGTAGTTGTTACAGAATGTCAGTGTGTAAGCGCCAACATTAAGAAATTATGGTCTGTTTTGTCTTCTCCAGGATTAACTTTAAACACAGACCTCTGACTGTGTGTGTCTCTGGAAGTGAAAACCATTAGCAGAAAGTGGATAGAGCTCATTCACACACCTGGGCCCCATTCACTGTGCCCTATGTCAAACAAGCGTGACGAGCCAGGAACAGAGAGCATCACTGGGAAGTCTGAATTAAGCTGTGGGCTGTGACATGGCCGGGTCAGACATGAGGAGAGAGAGTGACGGAGACAAACAGAACACACAAATTAGTAAGTACAGCTAGTATTTAAACGTCAGCTTTTGTTTGACCTTTGAATGTGAAACACCCAGTTTCTATCAGCTGGCATCAGAGACACTGATGTTAGTCAAAATGGAAACTCAAAGTGAAGCCCTGATACAACTATATTACAGTGCAAATACATAAATGAGTCCACTCTTTCACCACCAGGTCAAAATGGGTTATTTCAAAATGTTACACCTCTGAAATTTATCCAATAAATCACAACAAACTAATGAGCAGGTAAGAAAAGCATATTTCATGACATGTCAAAATAGTTTGTCAGTGGAATAACAGAAGAAAAGGAAGTGAAAGCCGTTCCCAGCGTTGAACACTCAGAGGATTTGGAATAAGGGGCGTTGATATTTTCTTAAGTTGGCCTTGGGGATAGTTTTTAAAACCAGGCTTGATGTAAGATATTATTTGGCTTGGAATAAAAGCCCTCCCCAGAGTTCCCCTCCTCCTATAGGCTGCTTAACCCCACATGACACACACACACACACACACACCAAATGTTAAGTAGGTTATGATTCATTTCTTTGTCACTGTCTGCCCATAAAACAAAATCATTTGAAGTAAATGGGGGCTTTCCTCCACTCATATTAGCTGGCGCACTAAATCATTCATGGATATTAAACAGGGCATGTGTGTTTTCAAAGTTAAACATGAACACACACACACACATGTAAACCCACACAGGCTGCGCTTTCTCATAATACCATCCAGCTATAACGTGACATTTCCTCTGCATTGTTATTTTGTAAATGGACCTGTAAATAACTGGGAGCACAATGAGTGGCCCGCAGTGAAACAGTTAATGAATTCAATTAGTCAATGTCGGGCCGATTAAGAGGTCTGAAAAGAAGCATTGTTACTTAGTACATGGACTGTGTGTGTGTGCCTCTTGTTCCATTCATCTCAGGCCAACCAAAGAGAAGAGTGTTTGTGTATTAATTTTTCTGGCTTGTGTCTCCATGACTGTGTGTGTATTTTGTTTGGGAATGTCAGTCTATTGTAGTGTAGAGGATGTTGGGTCCTACCACAATGATCCTAGGTCCTACTATGATGATGTGGGGTCCTACCATGGTGATGTTGGGTCCTATCACAATGATGCTGGGTCCTACCATGATGATGTTGGGTCCTATCATGATGATGCTGGGTCCTATCACGATGATGTTGGGTCCGACCATGATGATGCTGGGTCCTACCATAATGATGTTCGTTCCTACCATTGTAATGTTGGGTCCTACCATAATGATGTTGGGTCCTACCATGATGATGTTGGGTCCTATCATGATGATGTTGGGTCCTACCATGATGATGTTGGGTCCTATCATGATGATGTTGGGTCCTACCATGGTGATGTTGGGTCCTACTACTGACTTACTGGATACAGTAATGACAAACAAAAATGTTAACTTCATGTACAGGTGAATGTGAATGCATATGCCTGTGTGTGTGTATTTATATCTATATATATATATGTATGTATACATTGGGATATTGGAATATATCACATTAGTAATGATGCATCATGGTAAAATTATAGCAGAAAGTTTAACATGAATATTAGTTAGTGGAGAAGGGGTAAGGTTAAATAAGCTATGCTTTGCCCTACTCCTTTTTTGAACTCTCTTGTTATTATTATTATTATTATTATTATCAATATTATTATTGATAACACTTGTTTGAAATAAAACATTCATTCATACGTTTCGCCAGGTGCTCTGATTGCTGTTTAGGATGACTGGCTACAAAAAAATTCTTCCCAGGTGTAATTTCCATAAACAATACTGTAATTTGATTCATGCGCATAGATATAGGAGAAATTTGGTCCATTACATAGGTCGGTCTATGTGAGTGTGTGTGTGTGTGTGTGTGTGTGTGTGGCATTATGAAAAAGCTCTTTGGATTTTACAGTTTTTATAAGTGGTCCCTGGACTAAAAAGGTACAACATAAGCACATTGTTGATGTTGTGTTACTTCATTCTCAAATAAAACCAGGCCATAAGCTGATATTGAAGAGAAACTGTGATGAAAGTATGCAAATGACAGTTTCTGTTCTAATGCCAGTGATCCAGAGTAACTTTCTAGAAAGGAGATGATTCGTGTGAAAATCTTCTTACAGATTAACAGAGTTCACAAAGTTGGCTCATTCAAAAAAAAAAAAAGTGCTGGATTTCCCCCTTAGTCACCAGACGTCTTTCAGGCCCGTAGTCAAGCCTGTCTATCTACTTGGTAACCCGTATCAATGCAGAGGTCCTTTTTTAAATTTGTCATTAATTCATTCAAGAACAGGAACATAGTCTGACCTTGCTGATGTTCTATCAGAGAGTCACTGTGAGGTCTTTCAAGAAGCACATTCACAGTTGTGTAAAAGTTTGAACCCCTTCTTTTAATTCAATGTTATAATGTGTAGAACATGTTGTGTATCAGTAAAATGTGACCTCAGACATTATTTGTCTCAAAGTCCAACCAAAAAGAAAACAAAAAAGTCATGTGGGCATCTTTCAACAGCTTGTAGATCCAGTTTTAGAAATAAAAATTTGAAGTAGTTTCATGTGCAACTACATTTGTCTGACATGGTTGAGGAGGAATTTAGTTCCATTCTTCTCTACAAAGCTGCTTCAGTTCATTGAGGGGTTTTGGAGATTTGTTGTGTGGAGCTCTGTTAAGATCCTGCCACAGCATTTCTTTGGGTTACGTGACCCAATTTTAACCTATCGAACAGACGGCCTCACCTTTATCTCAAGAATACTCTGGCGTACAGGAGAATTCATGGCTGACAGCAGGGTTCACCAAGGTTTCTATGATTCCTCTGCTGCTGTGCTTGACAGTGAGGATGAGATGTTTCTGCTCAAATGCTGTTTAGTTTTCTCTAATCACTGAGGTCAAACAGCTCCACTTTGGTCTCTGTGGTGACAACATTATTCCAGAAGTCTGTTGGTTTGTCCAGATGCAGATTTGCAAACCCCACTCATGCTTTTATTTTCTTTTTAAATCAAGAAGCTTTCTCCTGACAAGCCTTCCAAACAAGCCAAGCTTGTTTAATCTTCTTCTAATTGTTCTGTCATGGAACTGGATGGATTTAACATCGGTTGGATTCACTGTAAAAACATTTTGGAGGAATGGAAAAATAACCGAAAGGGTTGGGGTTGGAGCCTAGACGGGGACATGGACGCATCGATACATCCAGTCACTGGTCAGTCTTCAAAGGAAACGTCTTAACTGACAGAAGTGGGAGCAGGACACTAATACAGGTACTTTATACAAGTAATGATGTCAGCTTTCAAATCATGTTGATTTAAACACGTAAATCTGAAGATAATAAGTGGTGTGTGTGTGTGTGTGTGTGTGTGTGTGTGTGCGGGGGGTGGGGGAGGGGTGGTGGTGCTTATGAGTCGTCCACTTTTTCACAGATCTGCTTCATTCACTTTCTAATGGGATATAATAGGGTATGTTCAGTATCCTCGTCATTATTAAGAACACTGACATTTGCAAATAAATATTAGCTAATAAAATCAATTACCCAGGTTATTTTGTGTGAAGTATGGACATACTGCAGGTGGTATTTATAATGCACAGAAGGATAAGATCACGTAGAATAACTGGGACAAATCGAGTACAAGTCATGGCGGGATCTATTTCTGATCATCAACATACATTTCTGACACAAATGCGACATTTCATCGTTCAGCTGTTTCCAAAATGATCATTATTTGATCAATCGTCTGACAAAGTGGAACTCATTTCAGCTTCACGAAGGAGAGGAGACAGAAAGTAACTCCGGTACGTTGAAGTAAAACTGCTCTTGACCTGGCCTGGTTCACAGAGTCAGTTACCATGGTAACAGACTCCGAGTAAGAGTTACCTCAGTTTCTGAAACTGAAACCTCTGGCTTGGAATTAAGAAACTCAGAGTTTCTACATAAAACACTTCCTGAAACGAACGCCCCTAAACCTCTGCAAAGCTGCTGGTGATCAGTTCCTTCAGGGCGACAGCCAACCTTCCCAAATCCTACAGAAGCAGTAAGACGCACCTAGTATTCCCCAGATTATGTTTTCTTTTTTTCTTGTTAAAGTACAGTATAAGTAATATACTGTTAATCTAATGCTGTATTTGCTTCATACTAAGACTCACCATGGTCAGGAGATACTTTTTTATCGTGTACAGAAATCACAGGATTAAAAGAGGATGTACATGTCATGTCTAAAACGTCACTGTTGTTGGATATGAAAATGATCTGAGGATCTGAGGAATTTTTTTTTTTGGCCACCACTCGTACTGATCATAACAAAATTTGCTTGAATGTGCCTCAGGAGCAGCCGTCGTCCAACCTCCACCCTGCACAAGCGCACACATGCTCGCACACAAAGCTGAGCTGAGGCGGGAGAGGTCAAAGTCTGTTGATAGACCATCAGTGCTGGAATGCTGGTGCAGAAAAGACAAATCGAGCAGGGCAGGCCGTGGCAGGTGCGGTGATTTGTGTCCGTGTGTCTACGCTCGTCGCTCCTCCTTCGCCAGCTTTGCTAGACAAACCTTAAAAAAAACTGTGCATGTTGAGGATGTACTAAGTGGGAATGTGAAGGGTTGAGGAAGCCATGGAGGGAGCTGAAATGTTACAACAGAAGTGTCAAACTCTTCCTCATCCTGGGCCACATCATCGTCATGGTCACCGTTAAAGGGCTGCTTATTCGTTATTTTCTCAACCAGCTGTAGTATCAGATTTCTCGCTAGTTTCTGGACTCAATCTTAGATGAAAAATAATTTTCAAAAAAGGGAAAATCTTTCATAGAATCAAATTTCACAAAATTCATGTTTCATTATAAAATTCAGACTTTTGTACTACTGTTATTAAATCTCAGACTTTATCACCTTTATCATAAAATTGAAACTTTAGTACCAAAATCACAACTTTTAAGGGAAAATCAGAAACTTAAATAAAAATGTTGACTTTTTGAAAAATTGCAATTTCTTTTTCGCAAAAAAACATTTTTGTCGTAAAATCACAAATGTCACAAAATTGTGACTTTTTAACTTAAAATTACAATTTCATGTCAGAAAATATCAACTTTTTGTAACATGTTGACATAAAATTACAGCAGCATAGTGGCAAATGTTTCTGCAATCTCATCTTTTTTTTCCCTTGAAATACTTTTTTTTATAATAAAAAAGTAAGTTTTTACAAAAGTAAGTTTTGACAAAAGCTAGCAACTTTTTGTTGTAAAATCTTTTCCAAACGTTTGCTAAAACTCTTTGACATCAACCAGCTTTTCCACTTTTTCATGTCAGTTCTGAATCTAACTCAGTCGCACTGAAATGTTCTAGTTAGAAGATCATGATTGTCTTTGCACGCTCTCCTGGACCAGATAAGATGAAGTGGTGGGCCGGATTTGGCCCGTGGGCCTTGAGTTTGACACACGTGGGTTATAAGGTCAAAGAGTGGGACTGGAAGAAAAAAAGAAAGCTCTCAGCCTCCCCCCCTTTCTTCTCCTTTCATTTTGCCTTTCTTTCTCTCCACCCCTGAACCCAGTCTGAAGTTCAAATTCATTGTCAAAGCCAGGATGAATGAATGAACGAATGAAAGGATAAATGAAGGGGGGAGGGGAGCGGCTGAGCAACGTGTGGCATGTTCCATGTTTGCGTGGCGTGTTTATGTGCTGGTTAGAGGATGGACATTTTTCACAGCGTTCTTTACATAATTCTTCTTGAAGTGTGTTAAGCAGCCAAGATTCTGATGAAGCAGTTTGAGAATCATGTGTTTAATATTACAGTTACTCCATTAATGATTAAACTTTCAGATTATCTTCAAGTTCTTTTTAACTTCCTGCTCCACCCTGAGCTATTATCCGGCTACTTTAGCGGATCTGTCGATATCTGCTTTTGTTTGCTCTGGCTGAACGACGGACACACAAACTCGCTCAGAGGGTGTGCGAGGTGGCGTCCCGGATTATATATCGTCCTGCCTGCCTCTGTCTGAACAGTCCTGGACTCACAGTGCAAGAATGAAGGGCCCCTCTCTGATCTCTGACCCCAAAAGGAGGCCTCTCGGCCTGGCCGGGTCAGTGGAAAATCCCTGGGGCCTGAGCTGGATAAAAGGATGTCCAGGAGGGACACGGATTATCAGCATATACCCTGGAGACTCAGGCCTGTCTTGTGTAACTGAGTTCAGGACACACAATCTCCAGCACATACGTGCACATGGGGGTGATGGAGGTTAATTGCAGCTGCACAGATGAGGGGGTTGGGTCACCTTTGTCAGAAAAGTGTGTGTGCGTGAGAGAGAGAGAGAAAGAGAGAGAGAAATGGATCTCTGCAAGAACATAAGATGTGTGGGACGGAGATGCCGACACTCACGTGGATGAAAAGACGTGTGTGAGATGTTATGTCTGGAACGAGGGTGCACATATTCAAGTGTCTCCCCTGACCATCTCTAAGCCTGTTACACACACACACACACACACACACTCGCTCCCATCCTGTCTGATAATCTCTTCCACCCCTCTTCCTGTGGTCTCTTCATATGTGTGTGTGAAAGGCCAAAGTTCAACCTGCGAGTTTAAGGCTCGAGTTTCACATGACTAAACACCTTTGTTGCTGTCTGCAGCATGCAGACTTCATGTTTGTGTGCACACTGAGCTGGAGGGGTGGGGGGTGGGGGGTATCTGGGTGTTGTGTCTGGTTCAAGGCGGACATAGACAGCACTTCACCTTCCAGCCTTAACACCCCCCCCAACCCCCAGAGTCTGATGTCCACTGAAAGCACAGAAACTTGTGAACGCCTCGCGCTCACACCACCAGCCACTTTCACACAAAGGTCGGCGCATAAAAACGCACTGGAGGTCCTCTCTTCATCCTGCATCCACTCTCCAGCTGTCCATTCAAAGTGATCACACCAAGGAGCAATATTCCCTCCCCAGCGTGTGCTTTCACAAAGCAGGACACCGTTTGGCAATCTAAGAGCAGTTAGCAACAAGTCCCTAACGTCTGCGGTTAGCAACTGCTTTATTCAGTCGGCGCTGAATAAAGTTTCTAGCTGGATGTTCTCATGGGACACACATCACATTCAGAAGTGCTGGCCTACTAGAGATGGGAATCATCTGGATTTTGTTGATGCTGATACCTGTGCTGCTTATTGATAGATCAGCCATCACTGCTCGGGAAGATCTTTGAAAATAAATCAGGAAATAAAACTGAACAGAAAATTTGTGTCAAGGTCTTGCGACCAAAGACAAATGGACCTCATGAATGAAATCTCTGGAAATCTGTGAGGAGATCCATCCATCCAGCCACCTCCTCCAGCTCTTCTGGGAGGACACCAAGGCGCTCCCAGGCCAGCCGAGGAATGTAGTCTGTCCAGCATGTCCTAGGTCTGCCTCCTGGTCTTCTCCTGGTTGGACATGTCCGAAACACCTCCCTGGAGGCGTCCTGACCAGATGAAACTCCTCCTCCTCCTTCAGCTCCTCTCCATGTGGAGGAGCAGTGACTCTATTCTCAGTCTCTCCTGGATGTCTGAACTTCTCACCATAACACTAATGCCGGGTTCACATTGTACGATTTTGGACGTCTCAGACGAAAGATGGACAATTGTGTTAAAAATGTTCCATCATAGCTAAAAAAAACAGTGGTGGCAGATTGACCAATGAGGCTGGAGCAAAGATGAACAGGCAAGACAGACATCAGCAGTGTCAGAAATTTGGAGGAATCGTCTCAGAGAGTGACGGACTGTCGCTGCCTCTACGATCTCTGTCAGCTAACCAACCAATAGGAACGCACCATGAAATAATGTAAACATCAGCAGTCTACACAGCACAGTAGCCTAGCAACAACAGCGGCAAATACAATGGAGAAACTCAAATAAAGAAAGACACTTCTTTTTCTTAATATTTTTTTTTTCAAAGCACTCAGTGCATTAGCACGTTAGCAGCAACCTGCTAAGGACGTGGTGACGCTGCGTTTAGATCTTGAAAACAGTCAGATTTATTTCTGTCGTAGCCACACGGTAGTCAGGTAGACCCTATTAAACAGAAATTTCTGATTGCAGTTGTCATTTTTGTCAAATTGTAACGTGGAGAAAACCAGAAGTTGGGCTTCTTTGTCTCTGGTAACAATAGCTGCCTGAAGTGCTGGTTAACAAGGCTCACCCTACTTCCAGAGGTCCACTCAAACAGAACTAATTCTCATGCAACTAAAATCTACCTCCTACATGAGTGGCAGCTACCTGAAACCTAAGAAATAGCCACAAACAGGTAAGGTAGGTGATCATTAGTACTATTTTCTGTCCTCCATACGTTCACACTGCTCAGACCGTAATCCCAACTGGCTTTTGAGACTCTAAATCCACCAATAAGTGCCTTAGTAAAATTACTTGCATTGTATTTTTATTTCTCTTTTTTTTTTCTCCCTGTGGCTGCATGATTATTTGTCCTCTCAACAAGCTCTATTTTTGACTTACAGGTGGAAAGCAAACCTGATGACGTGGCTTTTTTTTCCACTCTTTCTGGGTCACAGAGGAGAACCAAAATAAGAAGAGAGTTAGTGTGAGAGCCAGAGAGATGCTCTCTGTGAAAAAGGTCAATCTCATTAAATCATTTACAAGTTCAGAGTCGTGTTCTATTCTCAGCGCCCTAACATACAAAGCTTTGATACTGAGAGAAAATGCGACCTCATATAATCAGAAGGGTTTAATTCATTTAACACAAACATTGTTCCACAAAATCCTTTCCTTATGAAAGTTAATTCAAATATACTTTTCAGGAGCCCATAATAATGTAGGTTTCTTAATTCCCTCCTGTGTGGAGAACAACAATATATCACTCACCGTTGGGATTACATCGGGTCACGTTGTCAGGTATCCCAGTATGCTTTGGTGCGTCCCATTGCAACCTGAATGTGATTGTGTGACATTGTGGTATATAGTGGGGCTTTATCTCAACACAATGAACGCACCTCCACTCTCGACTCCTGCAGTAGTCCTGATTTACAACCTGTTAAACCTAATCAGCAACTGCCAAAGAAGTACATTTTGTTGCAGTTCCTCCTTTGTCCACTAGGTTCTGGCTCCAGAAACAGAGCAAACCTCCACTGACTTCCATGTTAAAAGTACCAAATTTGCAACAGAATTAAATGTGTTACAGTCTGGTACAAACAACTTTTTCCTCATCTGTGGTTATATTTTACATCCATGACAACTGTAGGGGGGTGAATGTTTTTGGACCACATCAGATAAGCTATCAGATGCTAGGACGTCATTTGCTTGACTGACAGCTAGCCATTGTTGTCATTGTTTTAGCGACTTAAAGCTTAACATTATATTGGCTTCTGAGCTGTGACTAAAAACCTAGCAGATGATGGTCATATTTTAAAGGAAATATGTTTTCTTGTGCTCATGTGCAGACCACCGTGACTGGCTGTGAGTGGTCCGGAAGGGTCTGAGGACAAAGCTAACTTAACTTAGCGATGCTAACCACAGCAGTCATTTCATGTAGCAACCGCAACATTTCATGTCGGAGGTCCCGCTACTGGGATGATAAACTGCAACTCCCATTTTAATTCCAATTGGAGGAGTTGTTAAATGATTTTCAGGAGCAGCTTTGCTCCTGCAGCTAAGCCGCGCTGCCGCGGGTAAATCTGCAAAAGGACAGCGATCTGCATCAATAAGAGACAAAGGGTGGATCTATGAGTTGTTGGCACGTTGAGGAAAGTTACATGTTCTAGTTTTTCTCAGGTTGTATTTTGCTAATCCTACAATCCACAAAGAGTTTTTATAATGTTTTTAAACATTAAAAACTAAAAGGGGAGCTGCAACAGTAAATATTAAAGGAGGTAGTTTTATTTTTCAAGCACAAAAGACTGCGTGACTGTGAGAGACAAAGAGAGAAAAGGTGTACACGTGGAGTACGCTACCTGTCCCATCACCTCCGGCTGTTTTAGTTTAAAAAGCTCACACACACACACACACACACGCCCACGCAGAAAAACACCTGGCTTTGAGCCAATGGTGTCTTTATGTACCCAACTGTCACAAAAGAAGCACACAACACACATCATGCCCCCGAGCCCCGGTCATATGATTGACCTGTTCCACTAGCCCATCCACACCTTTGTACACACACACACACACACACACACCTGTTATCGACCACACCCAAAAATGAGCGAGTTGTTGAGTGAAGCTGCAGGGCTGCTGGGAGACTGTCCACTAAAGCAAACACAGTTGAGTACACACTTACAAACGCAGCTTCAGCTTCATCCAACTGAGCAAAGATGCAATTAAAAACATCTCGAAATTCATCTCAGCAAACACAAAGTCACTCGACGTGTCAAACCCATCACCATGGCTACCATTAAAGGGCCGGTCATTCTTTATTTTCTCAAGCAGCTATGTTGTTGGATTTCCTGCTGTCATAAAGTTTTGTCATGAAATCTCAAATCTCACAAAAATCTAAAATCCCAGTTTTTTGTAAAAGAGCAAATTTTGTTGTAAAATTGCAAATTTTGCTATATTGAGTGTTTTTTCCAAACAACCAAGAGTTTTTATCTTACAAAAATTGTGAATTTTTGACTTAAAATTTAATTAAAAAAACCTAATTGTTCTATAATTTCAACTTGTCTTAAAATCACAATTTTTTTTATTTAGTTGTAATTGTCAGTTTTACAAATATTATGACACTAGATGAAACCATTTTGTTGTAAAATCATTTGCAAAATCCTGACGTTTTGAAATAAACCCGCTGCTCCTCAGTAATTTCACTTTTTGATGTCAGAACTGAATCAAACGGACAGTTCACCATGATATCTTGTCTTTGCACGCGCTTGTGAACTGTTGGGCTGACTTTGGCCCGCGGGCCTGCAGTTTGACACCTGTGCTCCAGAGCATCTGTGCATTGCTGCGACTCCTGGACGTGTCTGTATGTGTTAAAGGTTATTGTCACCGCCAGCTGCCATCAGTTTCTGGATGATTGATGGTTTTAACCCAAGTCCACGATGCAGAAAAGGGTCCACATGCTGGCGCTTGTTAGGATTATTAAAGTGAGAGCAGTCGTGTTCAAACTCACATATTCACAGAAAGTATGTGAACACTTCACTGCTTTCATGTCTTCTTTTCTTTCTTTCACCACACTTATGGCTTACGGTCATTCTGCCAGATTAATACTCAGACATGACGTCACAGGACGTGTCCTGTTTGTCTTTATGCGCCTTTTATCTTTCAGTCTTTATTTAGTGGAGGCAGATGATTCATTGTTTTAATAATGAGGCAGATAAAGTTTCCAAATGTTTATAGGAATCAAGCACATCTGCTACTTTCAACATCATCTTCTCATTGTTGGGCTCTGCAGGAGCCTCCCGCCCTGCTCAGCTCAGTTCTCCGTCCAGGTGCAGACAAACAGGCAAACATCAGGTGTACCTCATCGACAGGTATATCTGCCACAGCAGCTTTTGTGAGCGCGGCATCCAATCAGCACCTGCAGTAATCGTCCTGCTATAAATCTCGCGCTCCAAGAGCCATTTCACATTTCAACTCTATTGAAGCATTTAACACTCAGACAATAAACCTAAACAGAAGAACTGAAAAGCTCGTGCTTGTCTTTCATCCTAATTGCTTGTTCTTTATTGTTTTATAACTTTCCTAAAAATAACAAGCCTATAAAACAGCAAGTGCTTCCCATAGGAGTGTTCTGCTAAAACAACTCCCAGTAAATCTTTAGAAATCAGGCCACTGTTAACAGAGCTGCATTATAGATTGTGTTCTTTTAATATAAGCTTAAAACATGTTTAGTGGGTTTAGACTCACGAGTTTATTTTAGGCATGGTGAATTGTTTTCATGTCCTGACTACACAAACACATCTAATTATTTATTTGCTTCACCGGAAACAACTTAAAAGTCCCATACGCTGCTCTTCTGAAGTCTATTTTTGCAGAAAATGCGTTGCAACCAACTACCTTGATGCTGCAACTAAGGCTGCTTTCACACCTACATTTGGTCCATTTAAAGCGGACTGGAGTCCAGAACACCTGCAAGTGCTGTTCGTTTGGGCTGGTGTGAAAGCGGACCAGTTTAAATTGGTCCGAACTAGAGAACCGTACCGAGACCACCTTCAGGAGGTGGTCTCGGTACGGTTCCATGTGGACTCCAGTTCAGCTCCCTGCTGGCGGTATTTATGCTGCACAAAGCAATGATCATAATATACAGCTGCAAACACTAGCAGCAGAGCACAGTTCATCGTTAAGAAATAAACAAACGGCATGTTGGTTGTTTTTTTTCCGGGATTTTTCCCTCTTCACATGCTGCGCCCATCAGCTTTCATCTACGTCGCCCAAAAACACGGTATTTTGTGAACAGCGCCGCCACATGAGTGGCATCGACATGGTTCGTTTGCAAAAACACTGTTGTGAATGTGAACCGAACTAGTTGAGAACTGCAACATTGTAACACATTTTGGGCCCAAGCGAACAACTGTACCGGACCAACAGGTGTGAAAGCACCCTTAGACGTTACCTGATACAGCTGGAGTTGTTGTGCCGCAGCAATTGTTGTAAAGCTTAAGGCCAAACCAAGGATTAGCTTCCTCTTATTCCCAGAGATCAGTTCCCGCTACTCAATAGTAAATTGGGCCTCCATTTCCCCTCGTTTGAGCCCGGAGTACTGCAACATGTATATAACATTTCTTACACGCTCTGAAGTACTCCGTGACCCTTGGGAAGACCATGATGCTGGTAGAGAGACGATACTTTCCGTTCTCTAGCGTTTGGCCTTTCCTTTTCTTCCCACCTTTGAACCTGCTCCTGAAGCAGTTCTCTACCTGTGGCTCTCTGTAGCCTGTCCGGCCCTCCGCTGCCGCCTGAATTCCAGGACGGTGGAGCTGCGTGCAAAGAAGCAAGAGAACTGCTGGCAGAGTGACTGAATCGCGACAGTCTCGACCTGCTCATGTTTCACTACCTACCGGACAGTCAGCCAGATGGATGGTGCTGACTGCTAAGCAGCAGCAGCCGCACAAATAAAATCTATAATGTTATAGTGATGTGGTTGTTATTCTCCAGGAAGGGTGATAGTTGTTGTTTTTCTTAGCAGAACCTCAGCTACTGTATATGGCAGCACTTTAAACTGTGACAAGTATACAGTTGTAATCTGGTCCAACCCAGTGACACATCAACCTTGAAAAACCACTTGGTTATCATCATTGCATTGTTGATTATGCCAGTCAGGTCTGATTACACACATCTGGCTGAGCGCGCTCTCTCTTCTTCTTCCCTCTTCTGACAAAAACCCTCTTCTCTTTCTTTGTTGTGATCATGTATGTTAGTTGGCGTCCGCATACTAAACACTTACCATGGTTGTCACGTCAGATTATTATAAGCGAGTTTGAGTTGCTTGTCTTTCTGTAAATTTGCTTACAAATATTGATAGCTTGCTTGTCTGTTTCAGTTGTGGTCCAAAAATCATTAATTCTTTACTTTGAGTTATTAGATGAATGTAGTGTCAAAGGTTAAAAGACAGTGGTAGACAGAATAATGGATGCCATCACACATCAGAAAACTAGGCAACATATCTATTTGATTTTTAAGATAACATTCTTTGCTTGAGGAGGTAGCATGTTTAAAAAATAATTAAAGTCAAGATCTGAGCGCTGAATAAATCTGAAGCTACTGGGGCAGGTTTGGGATAAATATCATCCTTTCCTTCCAGAAATCCAGTGTTTCATAGATGACTCCTTGCTGGACCTCATCCATGTGTTTAGTTATTTCACTGATGGAGGATTCATGACATCGTGTCCTGAAATGCTCTCTTCCAGGAAGGATGCAAAATGAAAACTAAATTTAATTTTACCTGCAATTTTATTTTGTTTTGGTTAGTTTTGCATTTCTAATTTAAAATTTTATTCAGTTTTCGTTTTATGAAAAAAAGAAAAGTTTTTGATTTTATTTCAGTAAAAGGAATTTTTTTTTTTCATTGTTGGCCTCAGTTTTAGTTTTAGTGTTTTTTCACTCTGGTGGAGAAGCAGCTTTTCTGATTGTGTCTTTCTCTCCGGGCATCTGGCAGGGCGACCTGGAGTCCACCGTACATCGTCCTAATTGGCCCTAATATAGTTTAACAGTGGGGACCCAGGCTGTGATTTCTTTTGTTATAAGTTGAACTATAATTTTAGAAACTTTTTCCTTCCATCGTGTTGCCTTAAATGGGAGAACTTGCAATGGCGAATGATATTAGTGGTCTGTATTGCTGAGCAATCCATCTGTTTAACTATCTTCCACTGTTACTTTTAGGTGTGCTGTCGTGACAATACATCTGTGATAATGTCTGATTGTAATGGAGAAATATTTAACACATTTTTGTTTAAGCTAATCAGTTGTGCATAATAGCCAGCGGCCACATCCAGGGCAGCATAGTGTTGGAAAATGGCATAACCACCTTGTTTATTTCAATTCTACTGTATTTATATAGTGTCTGTTACAATACAAATTGTCTCTGGGGGCTTTATAGAGACCCAGAGCATGACCCCTGAGAAAAAGAAACAGTGACTAGTAAAAAAGACTCCCAGCAGGAGAAAAATCTTTATGCCACACAGTGACGAGGAAAAACTCCCCTTTGGGAACAAACCTTGAGCAGGACCTGGCTCATGAGGAGATTTGGGGGGGGGGGGGGAGGGAGACAGGATAGAGAGAGGAGAGGCGCAAATTTATATAAATGTGGCGGCGGCAGTCACTGAGGTGGTCAGACTGCAGGTCTGACTTTATCTTGAAATATTTATATACATACAGTTCATCTAGCATAATTTTTCCACTGAAAGTTTTGTCCTTTCCTGCACTGACCCCGCCTGTCCTCATTGCTTTTCGTGAGCCAAAAAACTCGTCTCTTTTACCCAAGTCATCTGTTACATTTTTCAGCACGCCAGTTATTCAGTTGGAGCCTGGTCCTTAGCATCTCTGTTCCCACGAGGCCGCTGGATCCTCACTTTCATTAAAGTTGTTTGTAGTCTCTTAGCTTTGGTGCCTCATAAAACAAACTGCTGTGATGAAAATACCAAAAAGAAAACCACACAAGCCAGTCCTGCTCTTCAGTGTTATTAGTGCACGCATACAGAGGCAGACAGAAACGCAAAACAAAATAGTGTTTGTTGAGGTTCTAATGAGTCCCAGTAGCATTTTTCTTTTCACCTCCTAATTTGACATGCTTCAATTGGGCTGGGTCCCGAGCTCTCCATGGGCTTGAAATCCTCCGTGCAGAGGGCTAATGAATCTTCTCAATGTACACAAACAAAGGACAAAGAAAACAAGCAGGAAACAGTCACTTTGCTTCAGCTTGTAATTGTCCTAAACATGCCAATCTATCAGCACAGTGTGCTTGAATCTATTTTTCATTCCAGTGCATTTATATTCACCCTCGAGAACCAATCAATCTTAAGATTGTCAAGTATTACACACATGTTTTGGAAAATTCAGTGCGGTACTTTTCTTCTTTGGAAGGTGACAGAGGAACAATGAGTCCAGCCTCGCCGGTCTCCCAGGGCTCTCCACGTTGAGGTTTTGTAGTAATTGAATCGGGGCTTTGGATACCCACAGAAGACGGTGTGAGTGAATTGTCTGATATTTTATAGGGTAATAAACCCCCTCCTCACCAGCACCTGCCAGCTGTGCTTAGCTTTGACAAAAACTGTCTATTTAATACCTCCCACAGTGCACCTGCAGCCTGCCCATAACGGTTGGCGCTCAGCTTTTTCACACCAACCAGCACAGCCAATAAGCAGCGCGTCTATGTGTCTGCTGGATGCTCTTTAAAGTTACGATCGGGGTAATTAAAATCTCGACTCGATTAACCCTGCGCGGCTGACCTTGTTTGCAGGTTAAGATGATGTATCTTATGCCAAATGCAGTTGCTGCCATTTTCTCCTGTCTGATCCGAGTTTCCGCTTACCTCAGCCACTGCTGAGCACTCGCTCTCCTAAATGCTCAGGGATTTTCCTGGACTTTCCCTTTTCCTATTTCCTATCTATCAAAACTGCTTCTGTATCTGTTATAAGGGATGGCTGAGTGCTTGAAGGGTTGGCCGACAAATGGACGAGGTGTCATGTTTTGTCACAAAGAATCTTTTTTTTTATGGTTAAACGTTGTGTCTGGGGCACGTTACTCTAAACCCCGAAAAGTGTGGACTGTTGATTAAACTTGTGGACGGCCTCAAAACAGTTAGAACAACTCAGATATCAACAAGCACAGCTTTGTCTGCTCCAAGGTAACTAAATATGTTTAATAACCTGAAACTTGCCAAACCTGCTCTATGTTACGTTATATAAGCCTGCTGCTTTTGCTTCTTAATAATTGTAATAATTGTAATAGTGCTCCTTTATTTTGTGGTCGTCTGTCTCGATCACCAGGTGATGCGGTGGTTCAATCTCGCTCTGCGATCTGTAAGCTTTAGCATCTATTTTTAATCCATATTTTATCATTATTTTGTTACTGAGTGAGCAAGACATCTTGAATATATCTTTAAAATGTGTACTGCAAACCCTTCTCTCTGCTCCTATCTGAAATATTCACCTTATTCCTCCAAAAATCCGCCATTATTTCTCCTGGGAGCGTAGTGACAGAGTGAGAGAGTGGCTTGTTGGACCTAGCAACAGTAACTAGGGGAGGGGGCTTGCGATAGGTCAGTTATAATCTGTTTGCTCAAATAGTTTTCAGCATTGGGTTGTCTGCAATATGCAAGTATGAAAATGTTCCAGTGAGTAATGTTAATTACATCTCTGACAAAACTACACTTTTAAAATGCCATTATTGGTTGAGCATGAATCTTCTCATTGCTTACACGGCCTGCTCTCAGTATTATTAAGGAATCGCACATTAACGGGAGTCAGCAGTTTTCGGTGCTGCAATCTCATTACATTTACAGGGAAGGGATGAAGCGCAACAAAAAAAAAAAAAAAAAAATTAATTGGAAGCATGCGATAGTTAGGACAGGAGCCTGGCAATGGAAGAATAAATCACAGGTTTGTTTGACTGCTTTATGGGACTGTGGAGAGCGAAGTGGTTGGCTTTAATGGGTGGAGATAGAAATGTTGAGTTACTTTATTTTTCTCCTCTTTTCCCCGCTCTACACACACACGGATACACACACATCCGACCCCCTTCCCCCTCATCAGCTTAGGCATTACAGCCCCTCACCCCTGAACTATGTAGCATGGCTTGATATATAGAGTTAATTCAGCCCACTTGGTGCAATAATTCATGCATTCAAAGTCGTGCAGACACAGCACGGGGTGGAATTGTTAATTTTCTGTGCAGATACTGCAGCCTCCTTCCTGACACACACACACACACACACACCTCTGTACAGCTTGTCACCTACTCTCCAAACTATCCCCACCCCCAGCTCCTCACATCCCCTCTCCTCCTCCCAGCTCCCTTCTACCTTCTGAATTTTACCCCCCATTACCTCCAAAGTTAATTTGACTAAAATAATGTCACATGTCCGGATTTTTTTTTTTTCTTTTGAAACACAGTCCCATAAAGCAGTAAAACAAACTTTTTTTTTAAAATAAAAACAAAACAACCCCTCCCAAAACACTCAGGTTTGTTCTTATACAGCCTCTGAACTGGACTCTCATCTAGCTCTGGCCAGGGGTCACATCCTGCCCTCACCCCTTTCCCCAAAGGTCACACACACACACACACACACACACACTTCTGCTGGGGCCCTGCTCTCTATGCTCCTATTTAATCTGGGTAAACCTGTGTGTGTGTGTGTTCTGATATTGTATGCTTATGAGAACAGATGGATGGGGCCACACACTTTACCTCAGAGAGCATTGTTTACATAGAAGTGGCTGAAATGTGGGCTCCAATTAACAAGTATTTACATTCATGATTGATCTATCATTTATCTTTTGATTAATTATTCAGCGCTTAATTGTGGATGCTGCGTCCAGCAGAGGTTTCCAGATTTCAAAGTGATGTCCTTAGCTGCCATGTTTTGTCAGAAAAGAAAATCTCTACATAATTTTACTAAATGAAAAAGAAAAACAGCATTTGAGAAGCTGGAACCATTTGGTATGTTTACTTTAGGAATTATGTAAACAATTAACTCAGCCGCTGAGCCTTACTAACATAATTTGATTAGAAGCATATACAAAAGAAAACAACTGTAATTAACTAGTTGTAATAGAGGCATTTGTTTTGACAATTCAATCGAGTCATCTTGAATTATATTTGTAGCTCAAGCAAAAAGGCCTCATTAACCTCAATCTGGTATGAAAAAAACAAACTCTTTGCATGTTTGTGACTTATTTAAGGACATGGCACCGCTCTGCTTTTTCCTCCTGCAGGCCTGTGCAGTGGCAGCGTTGGCTTTCTGCAGTGTTTCACAAGGCTTGGCTCAGACCAGCCAGCCAAAGATAAACAGTGAAAAGCATTTTCCCCGAGGCTTTAAACACAACTTGGTATAAAGTCGAAGCCGTCACCTTCGCTGTAACATGGAATGTCTCTCATCCAGGAGCTTGAAAGAAGTGAAGAAAGGAAAAATAACTTTTGTGCGTGGTCTGCAGATTTGCAGAGCACATTGTTTTAGTTTATTTATTTTAGTTCAGTTGGCAGGGGATAGGTGAGTTAACTTTTCTTCTTTTCGTTGTAGCAGTGGGAGGGAAAAAAGGAGGTCACATTTGTTGGCAGTGCTGTGGGAGTGCGCTGATAGGAGTGCGAGGGCTTTGTGTCAGGAGACATTTTGTGGCAGGCAGGGGACAAACCTAGCGCTGTGGCAAGGGCTTTTCTCTTCTTAAAAAGGCGTGACGACCCTCATGACCCAGTGAGTTGAAATGGAGGCCACTGCTGATTCTCATTCCTGATTTGGTGGTGGTGGTGGGTGGGGGGGGTCGAATCTCTGACAGCAACTGTGTCATTGTTTTTTAAAAGAATAAAGATGTTCAGAAAATTGTAGAAAATTGCATTTGCATGCAGTTGTGTCATGAATGTCAGCCGCTGACGCTCAGGCAACACTGACCTAAACCCCGAGGCGGTCAGTGGGTCTTTAATATGAGTACAATCCCATGATTCATCGTTTTTTCATGCTGCCACCCCCCCACCCCACCCCCGTCAAGGCCTGGAAGAAGATCTCATTGAACTCTCTCCACACTTACGGACGTAAACACATCCTTATGTGTTCTTTTCGTATATTATTATTGACTTGAGGGATTTAACTTGCATATCACATGGTGCACTATTATGCAGCTGGTCATGGATAAAGCTAATGCCTTTTATATAAATGTCATTTTATTCTCCTTTGATGTTTGACTGTGTTAAAATGATTCCTTGGTTGATGTTTGAGAGAAGACGTGAAGATTGCAAAGCTTTAATAAGATATATGTTGCTGCCTAATATTAGTTGAGTCGTAGTAGTTAATTAACTTTCTAAGATCTGAAATCAATCACGCAGTTATTTTTGTAATTTTTTTTTCTTTAATTTATTTTTTATTGTGAATAATAATTAAAAACTACCGGGTGACGTCGACTCCTCAGGGTCCTACTGGGTGCAGAAGTGGCTGAACTGTGCAGCAGTTCCAGTCAGTGACACTGGTCCCACCAGATGTGCCACAAAGTTAGCGTAGAAATCTAGATGTACTGTTAGAATACGCTCAGCAGGTCCGTCTAGCTGCCCTCCGATGGAGCAGATTAATTGCGCCTGAAAATCTTGGGGAGCCAATCAGATCAGTCTGTCCTTGTAGAGTGTTTCTGAGAGGGCTTCAAGCGATGACGACAGAGCTGAGACGCTGTAGTCTGGATGGTAAACATCGGTCCTCTGAATCGACGTTGGCATTGACAGTTAATGAAAGAGCTCTCTTTGTGATTGTGGTGGAAAAGAACCGTGGCATGTACAAATGGAAAGAGGCATCTGATAGAGTACATTTAAAACAAACAAAATGGGCAAGTGATGACCATTAATGGACATTTGGGAACAGATCAGAATCTGGCATCTCTCTTGATTGCATGTCAACGTGCAGGTCTGTGTCCTGTAAGGACAGGAGAGGAGAGGACGACAGTATTCTGTAAGTTCATTTCTGCTTGAAAATTTAGCACAACAAAATATGCATTGCTAGGTGTTCCCTGCTGTACCTAAGCCAACTACATTCCACCGAAATGAAGGGCAGTACATTTTTCACAAAGGGGTTGGCAACAGCCCTGTGACAGTCGGCGGCTTTTTGCACGTGTCATCTTATCTCGCTCGGCAGTGGAGACTGAGCTGCTCATGGGTGGCCACCGTTGCAGTTAAAGCTGCAGCTGCAGCTTGCCTGAGTTTCTTGTGGGGTTATTAATCAAGAGCAAGACAGTGTTGTCAGTTTATAAAGACATGTGTTATTTCAATGGCAAGTGGTGTACTGAGCTGGGAGGCTGCAATGAAGCTGTAGCAGATTTGCTAAACAGTTTTTTTTTCTTTGCACATCAGTATGATACCTATATTGTACTTGTCACTCTAATTTTCTTAACAAAGTGAGCGTGCTGTTGAACGTCTTACCCACTCAGCCATGTTTGATTGTTTGCACATGCATGGATACAGGATGTAAGATTGAAGGTGGGGGGAAATTCAGCAATGTCTTTCATTAAAACATTGTAAAAACCTTTTAAATACCCATACTGGTTCCTTCTTCTCTTTTGTGTATCCTAGTATTGACCCAATTAGTTACCGGTATCAAAAATTACTGGTGCTTGGTAGTCATCCCTAATCTGCACGTGCTGAGGCTGGCTTTAATTTTTAACTTAACCTTCTGGTGATTCCAAGTCTTTCAGCTAAGTAATAGCTTAAGTGATGGACAGACCTTCATCTCTTATTATATATTTCTGCCACTTACTTGCACAATCTCTGCTCAGACATGTAGAAGCAGCTAGTTTTCACACACTTGGTATTTTAAGGTAGTCTTTTTGGTGTTGCCATGACTGTACATTTTATTCAGCAACACATTTTTTTTTTCATTGCTCGTCAGTTTCGTGACGATTCTGCTGCTTTTATCACATCATTTTAAAGCTAGCATCAAAACTGCCTCTCATTAGTTCTGAGATGCTTTGTTTGGGATGCTCAACGTCTTTCTGCGTCACGCCCCGCGCCCTTAAGAGATTTGTCAGTGTTATTCTCACTGTTTTAAATACTGTTTGTCTTGTTGAGATGATTTGTAGTGTTGCACGAGGGTGGACATAACGCCAGAGGTGTTCTGCAGGTCTCAAAGCTGATTCTGAATTTGGTTTTAAGCTCCCAGATCTCTTGAGTTTGTCTGACTGCTGCAGCCTGAGAAAATCTCATAGTTTTGTGTTGAAGTCTACTGACACAACAGAAACTTAATAGTCTCAGTTATGTTTACATCTGTGAATAAGCTCATGAAAATAAGAGTTGTTGTGTTTTTGTTACTGTAGAGTGACTCTTTTGTATCCTTAGACGCTGCTGTGTTTCTGCAGCACGGACAAAGTGAAGAGTGGCTACAGAGAATCGTACAAGTTTTGCATGTTTAATGAGTGTTAGAGTTTCTCTTAAATCATCTCCTACTTCACTGGGGAGGCAGAGGCGTGGCGTCTTCATTCTGTTGGAGGCAGTTTTATTGACAGAAGGGCAATATAGTTTTTAATAATATGTTTTCGTTCTTGCTACATTGTTCATCTGTCAGCTGTTTGTGATTTATTACATCTGAACATTTAAAATCCAATCCAGTTTGTTTTGTTTTTTTTCTTTTAACCATTGACCAATTATGAAATAATTCTTGATTAGCTGCTCATGTTATGCCTGTATTTTCCTTGGACTCCTTATTGTTATTGTTTTTTTCATATTTCAGAAAATTGAAATATTGCAATATCAATCATGTATTACAGTTTCGTCTTCTTTTCTGTCGTTCATTCTTTTTTTATGGGAAACCTTGTAAATGACCCACATATGGGTCCTCCCCCTAAAGGGCAGTTTTCCGTACCACTGTTGGGCGTAAAAGTTTTTCTCCCACTTTGGGAGTTGTTTTTCTTTACTTGCCCTTGTTTCTTACTTAATTTCTCTTTATTTAAAATTTACTTACAATACTGATATTTAATCATTTTTGCTTGGGGGGTACCTCAGGGGTCATGCTGTGGGTCTCTGAAAAGTGCCTAGAGACAATTTATGTTGTAATAGACCCAACATGAAGTCAATTAAATTTAACTTAATTATGTTTACACAATAGTTGCACCAGCTAGTATTGACAGTTTAGATATTTGACTTTTCTGAAACATTATTGTCGGGAGCTGACTTGGTAAAGCCTCTCGGATGTATTTTGATATACTGCTCCTTTTGGTAATGTCTAAAAATAAATACTCAGGTGACACATTACAGAAAAAGCCTATTTATCAAGTAATTGGAGAAACAAATGCGGGTCGTTCATTCATGTGTGTTGCTACACTCAGTCAAGCAATTAGGATGTTATCCCGAATGTTAGCATGCTTTTCCTGAAGGGACTATTACTCTAACAAAGTGATTGAAGTCTCTCATAGGTGTCGACAGATTTTTGTTTTTTTTCTCTCTCCATCTCTGGAGAAATGCACCAACACCTAAAACAGAGCAATAGCACAGTGATCGCATTTGTTCATTAAAAATTACCACACAGCAGTTGCATGGTTGTTGATCTTCAAAAACACTCAGTTACCAAAAAAAATTAAATAAATAAATCTCAGTCCATCTGTTAAATACACATTAACAGATTCCTCCTACAGTGTTGCACTTCATCTTTGAAAAGAAGGGCTGCTTCGCTCTCTCATCAATTCAGGTAGGGCAGCATTATCTGCGGCGCTGCCACCGTAGCTGCACTGTACAATGACTCAAGGCGAGCATTTGAGAAGTGTGTGAGTTTGATCCTATGCCAGGGTGATGAATAGCTGTTTTTTCTCTTTTGTTGCCCATCAGCACTTTTATTCCGCAGTTAATCCACTAGGCCATGCGTACCTCCCCTGCTGTAATTTTTCACCTTGCAGTGCAAGATCGTGTGTTTGTGTGTGAGAGTGTGTGTGTGTGTGTGTGTTTACACATCCTGCTGTCGACGGTTGGGCTCCTTCTATCATATAGACACCGCTAGCCCATTCCTGCTGGCACTGGGGCTTGATTTAGAGCCTCAGTGTGTGTGTGTGTGTGTGTGTGTGTGTGTGTGTGTGTGTGTGTGCACTGATAGGATTGACATGTTGTGAAAAGTCACTGAGGAGTGAGAGCCATATATAACATGTCAACAGGCCCTTGTAAGCGGGAAGGCTTGTTACTGCTCTGTGTCAGGTGTTAAAAGGATTGTCATGTTGCACATAATGCAGCTTAGCCACTTGATTTCCAGCACCAGTGGGGGTGAGGCCGTTTTTTGGGCCCGCTTCCACCTGACACGATGTTCTCACTATGAAGTCTGAATCTGAAAAACGTAGGTATGGAGGTTAAGTCGTTTGCTTCATCGTGAGGGTCAGCCAATCTAATTCTGGCCACGGAGCTAAAACGAACCAATAAAATCGTACATGGGGGCGGGACCGTTTTGCAGCAAGTAGCTTACTTGTGATTACTGTTTGATTGGTTGTTTGTCAGTATGATGAAGGCTGAAAATGGCTATGAGTGAGAGGCTACAGAACACATTTCACCTGAGTGCATTATCACAAACTGAAAGGCTAACAGCTTAAAGGTTTTCAAATTGAAGTTTTGTTATGAAACTGCAAGAACTGTACAAGCATCTCAGTGAGTCTATGCCACAATGTTAGTGACAATAATAGTGAAAAGCAACTTTATGCATCCGTACAAATCCGTACTTGTGCAAAAAGGACGGTTCTTGTAGCGAGTAGCAGAGTTGGACTCTTCACATCTTTGCAGAATTTTATGAACACATACACTTCTGTTTGTTTAGTAGCACATACTGATAGATTATTATTCAGTATGGTTTACGTCCAAGTCAACCATTGGCTGTCTTTGTTATATATTTAGCTGCAAATGACGCTTAAAGAAGGAATCTCGAGACATAGCGGTGCCATTCTACCTTGCGAGGGTATCCACTGGGTCCATAAGCAATTTGAAGTGTGAATTTCAGATGTTAATAAACCACACATGAAGGGCATCTCATTCTGGCATGTTCTACTGGCTTTAAAATACAGTTATCATTTGCATATTTTTCATTCTCTTTAATCAAGATGTTGAAGCAAGTGTGAAATAGGGTCATCATTTTCCTTGCATGATTATAAGTCATTTCTAGTCACCTGTCTAAAAACTAACTCGCTTCCATATTGTTTTCCTGAGTGTGCCTCTTCTTGTGCAAAAGCTCAGTAGAAAAAATTCGAAACATTGAACTTCTGTGTCCAGATTTTATTGCAATTATTTAACAAAATTATTATGCTTTTTCCATTTCAGTAACCACACACTACTAATCTAAAACCTTTTATTATTTGAAGGAAAGACTATAAAAAGGAAAGTAAATGCTGATCAGAATTATTTGAATGACAATTAAGTGCAAAAGAAAAAATGACTGACATCTTGAGTTTTCGGGGGTCATTGTTTTTTTCCAAGCTGCAAAAAGCTGTACACAGTAAAAGCATCTAAACATACAGATGGTTAATGGGGTGTAAGTGGAATGACCTGAAAAACTGCACAGATTTACACCCCAACAGAGCCTTCCCACCTTTTTCCTGCTCCTTTTTCCTCTTAGACTCGTTCTGATTTGGGAGCTGGGGCTCCTTGTGGTTGTATTTTAATACCAACCTGAGCACTTTTACGCCCTCCTCAGCCTTGCGCTCGCCACATCACTTCTCGCTGTTGGGGCTAGCCGTCCTCCAGAGAGCTGTTCTACATACGACGGACAAGCAGCACAGCTTCGCGCAAAAGCCTGCTGAGACCCTACACCATTTATCTCTCAGCTGCAAGGTTGGGCCAGTACTAATTGACTGAGCTGTGTGTGCATGTGTTTCAGTCTTGGTCCCTTGAAGCATGGCGCATTAAGAGAGCTGAGATGATAGGATGTGGTAACGAGAAAGAGGGAGGCCAACTTTGTACTGCAGGTCCATCAGAGGGGTCTCGGCCAAATGGTATTGGCTCTGGCTCTCCAAAAAACAGTCAGTAAAACTCCTCTGGGAGCAGTCATACAACACAAATGATACTTTGCATCAGCACATTTCTTAGTTAAGTAAACGATTTTTAATCTTATTTATTTATTTTTTATACATTCACCTACCACTTTATCAAGTACGCCTTTCTAGTATGGGTTAGACATCAGAATATGGGTACACTGTGGGGTGGATACACTTGGCATGGACATGATTAGCAACAACACTAAGATCAGCTGTGGTGTAAGGGGTCTAAAATGTACCATCAAAGTTGGCAGTGAGGGTCTGGAGCAGTTTTGGGGCCACAGACATGGCGCATGTCTCCATTACCAGGAGAGTGTCTGTTGAAGAAGTTTTGGGAACTTATATGGAGGCAAAACAAGTCCCTTCCTTTGATGAGGAAAGGAGGTGGAACTGCGAGTCCAGTGCACTACTGCAGCCATGCAGGATGTTTCATAGCTAAAGGTCAGTGGATCCTGCTGGGTCCATCACTGTAATGGAAAACTCAAAAACTGAAAGGACAGAAGAGATCAGCCCTGTTACAGTTCCAGCTTTCTAAGTTTGATGCTGGATCCCTGCTAATGGACACACCATTACATCATCACCAGCTAAAACTGTTGATACTAGGCGGGGCGGATCCAAGCTTTCATGTTGTATATGCTAAAGTCTGACATTACTAACTGAGAGTTTAGACTCATAAAACCAGGAAACGTATTTAAAATGTTGTTCAAGGTTGCCAAAGCCTCAGTTTGCTGTTCCTAGTGGACAAGAGTAGTGCTTTGTGTGATGTTTTGCTGCTGCAGCTCATCTGCAATTCTGCAGTTCAACATGTTGTTCATTCAGAGATGGTCTGCCAGCTTTGTAACGAATTATTGTTGTCTTTCTAACAAAGTGAACCAGTCAGACCACTCTATACCGATCTCTGGTTTTAGCACGGCATTTCCACTCTGACTGGATACATTTTCTTCTGACCATTCTCTTCTAAGCCTTAGTAATGGTGTAAAATCCCAGTAGATCAGTGGTTTCTGAAATACCTTCTGGTACCAACAACCATGCCACCCTCAGAGCCTAAATCACCTTTCTTTTCCACTCTGGTGCCAAGTTTGAATTTCAGCAGGGCATGATGAGCATGTCTGTGTGCCTAAAAGCACTGAACTGATGCCATGTACCAAATAAAGTAGCTGGTGACTCAGTATTGGACTCAATATTCACCAACATGTGATGTGATCATGTAGCATGTTGTATAGGAGCTCACTGAAAAGCTGGTAGAAAATCTTTACACAGTGGTGAATATTTACAATTGACAGGTTTGGTGATTAATTAGCCATTTTCCTCTTGATTATTATCATATGACCAGCCTACATGTCTGTGTTTCTTGTACACCTTTTTTCTTTCTTACTTCCATGCTCCCATATGTCAACAATTAACTCGTTGCAACTATTTTCAATAAAATTGATTGCCAGAACTTACAAAAATAAGTCAGACTGGAATTATACATAATTGTTTCTGGCTGTGTGAATCCACGTCTGGTGTGTTGCAGCGCAACGCTCGTGCTCTTTCCTCCCGCCACTCTGCTCTGGACTTTATCAACACCTTGTTTGACTTGGCCTCCTCCCAATGTAAGCTCACGTACAGCGTGGAGTTGGCTTTCTCACCGTCCATAGGGAGATGGTTGAAATGTGTGTGAGTTTGTTTTGTTTTTTTTTGTGGGCACATTCAGCATGTTGGGTGAGGTGTGGGGGGGGTGGAAGCACCTCGTTCTCCTTGGAAGGGACCCAGAGGGAGCGGGGCTGCGCCGGCTGGACTCAGGCAGGCTGTCTGAGCCGGAGCCTGGCCTCTCGCTGACACCAAGCTGGTGGCGAGTGCGGTTCTTACGAGGCAGTCCACGCCTTCCCTCTGCTCACCAGGTTTGCACGCTGCAGGCATTTTCTTCTACTAGGAATGGTTTTCATCTTTGGTTTAGGGTTGAGGCGTGTCCTGATAATAGAAGCTTGGAGAACTTTTAAAAAGCATGATTACATATATACACATATATATATATATATTGTACACTGTATCTTCATTACCTGCACGACTTTTTGCAACAATTCTTCAAACATAATTGTGTTGATCCAACACCTGCCTATGCTGTCAAAGGGCACATTTAGTTCATGGATATCACGCTCTCCTCTGCCTGAGATACTGAGGAGGATCTGGGCATGTAAGCTGATATTAAACATTGAGCTGGGTTGGTGCTGCAGGGAGTCCACATCTCCCTGTTTTCTCTTTCTTTGTTTTGGCCTAGTGCTGACAGATTTACCTCAGGACAAACTCCAACATCTGAGGAGGGGAAAAAAAAAAAAAAGAGCCTCTGTGGCTCAAGTTATTCCGTAGTGGAAAAACATGCCTTCTAAAAGAGAATAACAAGAAGCTAATAATTGTTTTCAGCACGAAAACTAAAAACAATCTCCTCATTGAAACTTGTGTTTGTTATTTCTGAAGGAAATTGGAAGGGCAGGGTAGTTTTGTCCAGTGTAGAGTGTCTCTGTGGGTCAAAGGGCAGAGTCTCAGTGAGAAACTCAGCTGAGCGAGTCTCTTCAGCGAGTCTCTTCAGCGAGTCTCTTCAGTGTTTGATAGGAATCAGCGGTAAGAAGGATAGCGATTGCTCAGCGTATCCCTGCTAAGCACCGTCAGATAACTTCAACAGTTGTCTCTTCCCACAATCTTTCTGTCAAGCTCCGGTGGGAAATTAAGTCTGTAAAAGAAACTGCAGAAGTTATCCAATTCTATCTTAAAGCAAGCATTTTGTGTTTTTACAGCTTTGGCAAGGATTCCTCTCAGAAGTCGCATTGAGACGTTGCATCTGAAGTCAGAGAAGTTGTACTATCAGCTGGGAAAAGAACTGAGTTAAATATAGACTGTAGAGCTGCAGTGCATTTGACAACTCATTGAAAAGATTTGACAAATAAAGGCTTCCATAAATGGAGACATATTTTGTCAACTTACAAAACATAACCAGTTGTTATAGATAATCAAAATCGTTATTTGAGATGCTGTTAGCTCATAAAGTCAGCCATCAGCAATAAAACAAAGCACTAGTTTTCCATAAAAGGTGCAGCATCTATTTCATTTGTCAACTGACAAAGACTCCAGTGTTTTTGCCATTTGACGTTAGAATATCTATAATAATAGGTTTTTGTGCCGATTTGTAGCTGCAAAATAAAATTCAAGAAGATCCGTATGCAAAACAGTTTCCCCCGTCTGGTCTTACATCATTTTAATATTTTACACTACAAGTGAAATTATGTTGTTGTATTAAACTCCACAACAGCTGCTGAAGGTTTCTCATAATAATTACCAAACAAATATTGAAATTAACTCAGAATGTGCTCTGAGTACAAACATGTGCCAATCCTCTTCAATGGAGTAAACACACAGGACAGGACCGCGTGAGGAAACGGTGAAAAGTGGGCTCGTATCATAAAGAACGTCCTCTAAAACTAATTATAGAGTCTTTAGCTGTAACAGGTAATATTAACAGCCAATTTGGTTACCGGGGCCAAGAGCCAATTAGTGGCCTTTGCTCCTGGACCGTTCTAAGCTAACCCAGAGCCGGTTGTAGCAGTCTGTTTGTACATTTAACAGCGCAATAAGCCCACATTATCTTGAAAATAAGATATCACAAGCTTTTAATTTACCTCTCGGATGTCAAATTCCCCCCCAAAAATGTAGCTCTAAACTGCTAAAGCGATGACATCTTGCCTTTAACACCATAGACTGCAGTGCAGCTGTCACTCAGCCTTCGACTTTGACTTCAGGTGATTTTATCTGACATTAAAATTCACCCCACCTACACAGTTGTCATGAATGTGAAGTTGAGTTATGGAGATGAAAGCTGTTTTTTTTTTTGTATCAGTTTCTAATGCAAAGTTGGATATTTTAAAATCCCTCCCTTTTGGAGTCAGTCCCTAGTGGTCAGCTGAATAACTGCACTCTCCTGAAGTGCGGAATTTAAAAATAAAACCAGTGAAAAGTTGCTTTATAGCTTTGATCTTACTTTCATAACCTCTGGAAAACAAAATAAAGAAAATCTGACCATTTTTACTGCCTTGACTTTGTGTCTTTTGTCTAAGCTGGTTATGATCATTAAAGATCATCATGCAGTTACCATGAGCTATTGTTATTTAAATCTTATTTGCAAACTTTTGTCTGAAAGTTGAGTCAAAGTGTCATGGTCAGTTATTGCCACTTTTCTTGGCCACTTTTATGGCTTTCTGATTTTTGGCTCGTCGACTAGAGATTAATGAAAAGGGTGTTATTTTTATTAAGAAATTGTTGAGAAATCGTTGCCAGTTCAGTGCTTTTGCTCTCGGTTATAAAGGAGCTTCAGGAGCTAATCCGTGCACATGCTGCTGGATCATCCTTAACTGTCTTATCAATGCTGGAAAGCGCTCTCTTAATATCTCTTGGCATTGATGTCTTTCTTCTCTTTGGATATGAGAACAGCCAGGTGAGAAATGGAGCCTAGCCCCGTTATGTTTTTGATGTGTCTTGAAAACATGTCGAGTTGGATTTCCTGAGTTTATCCATCGCTCAAGTGTTTCATTGAGGAAAATCTTTAATAAGTAAATCCCTGCTGTATTGAGGAATAACTGACGTGTGGAAATGCACTGCTGTTAGAAGCATAAATGTCAGAAACGTCCCTGTGAAGCTTCAGACCAGCAGCCGCTCTCTCAGCTCTGAGCTCGGGGCTTCACAAGCACTTTCTTCACATCCTTAGAAAGTCAAGTCTTGCTGGAGCAGACCCCAAGGCTTAATGTCAGAAAATTAATTATGGATTCACCCAATTAGTTCACAAACTAAACTGTGAAAATGATTATTCCCCCAAATGATGTCTCTTCTCAGTCTCTGCCCCAGTGAGCATCGTGGCTCTCTTAGAACTGTGTGTGTGGTCCTCTGCAAGTGTGAAGAGAGACACAGCAGGCAGGTAGCCTGACCTTTTTAATTATTCAATCTCTCAAACCCATCCACAGTCACTCCAGCCTTCAGTTTGGCTATTTAACACCTGTCCCCACACATTTAAACTTAATTTAAACACTTAGAGGGAAACGGCCTCTTTGGTGAGTTTCTGTAGGATAGTTTTTATCAAATATTTTGATTTGATCACTTGATTCATTCAGATTTCTTTGAATGACTGATGCTGTTGTGTGTGAGTTTCCATTAGTGTGATGGCTGCAGTTCAAACTTTTGTTGAAATATGCTACGAAATCAAACCAAGTCCCTTAGGTGATCACAAAATGTTACACGTAAGCACTTTCCATCTGATTAACAGGAGAATGCGTGTATGAAAGGCCATTAGTTTCAGCTTAAACGGACATCGTGCCTCACTGCCGAGTCAGGAGTTCGACTGGTCTGACGCCTCCCTGAACTGCTGGCCATCGGAATAACAAAGTGATAGAAGTAACGGCAAAACACAACAAGTTTGAATTTCTATGCGACCCATCAATGTACATGTGCACTGACCTCTCACACTAACCGAATCGACTAGATGTTAGGGGTCGGCAGCACTTGGACGTGGCAAGTGTTTCCCAGAGTGAGTGCACCCTAGCAGGACATGCCCGGGCTCTGCTGATACTTCATAACAAAGGTGCAAATGCTCGTAGCAGAGCCCAAAACAGTTCAGGACATTAGAACCCCTCAAGAAAACCAGACATTGTATTTAAAAGCTGGGCCCAGACCCGTGAAGGATGGTACCCTCTCTAGTGCATGACCGTGACACTCAACCACATGCCAAGACGGCTGCTAAAATACGGTTGTTTGTCACTTCCAGCATGACTAATCCACTTGTTAATTCAGCTTAGAAGTCCATTTGCTGTCACGGATGACAAATGTGACTTTTTTTCCCTTTTTTCCATAATTAGCTCTGTTATGTTGGGTTTAGCATAATAAAGATAACTTCTAGTGTTTGCCACTTTGAGCTAGAATAACAAATGCTTGCTTGTTGCAGTGGCTGCTAAACCAAGCATCACTAATTTGCAGTTGTTTGTGCTCTCTGTACTCCCAGTACTCCCAGGCCAGGCCTCTGCCATCCTCTTATTGTAATGGTTGGAAGTAGAGGTTAACTTTTAGTAAAGTTTCAGTAAAATTAGTAAATAAATAAATCTTATAGTCATTTTAAATATATTTATATATGTGTATGTATGTATGACATAGTGTTTACAGCAACCTAATCGCGCTGATAATTAATGAGTTGTGTATTCTAAGTTGAATTTAATTTGGATATAAATAATCTCAGATGCGTGATCCTGCAGCAAACGTAAATACTGAGTTTCAGGTTTTGTAGGTGAAAGGAGGATAAGAAGATTAAGAGGCAGACACATAATATCATTGGAAAACAACAAAGAAGCAACTCGGTGAAGAGGAGAAAAAAAAATGATGTGGGTTGCTAGGCAACAGTGTAAAGAAGTAAGTTGTCAGAGTGTATGCTCAGCTTTTTACTTCACTGAATGATGTAATCCATGAAAATATTTGGCAGCGTCAGTGGTTCATAGTTCTGCAGCCAAAGAGAAGTTGACAAAGTTGAATATAACGGAGCTGGATGTGAACGCTGAGTTAGGAGGTGGATTACATAACATCCATGCCAAGAGATGCATGAATGTCTTTATCACGGAAGCTAAATCTAGGGAGGCTTTGTGTTACTCTGAGCAGCCTTTTTAGAAATGAGTGTATTCTTCTGATTTGGAATGAACAGCATGTGGGTAAATGTAGGATGAGAAGTGGTGCTGAAGAAATTGCATGGAAAGATGCATTTGCATTGATATGCTAACTAGCCATGTGCTTGCTTCTCTATACTACACAGTAAGCAGCCACGAGGAGCTACTATCTGGGGCAAAGTGTGGCATTTTAATGTTTAAAGAGGTATATTAACAGTATATGAATGCTGTTGTGTAGGCTGCAGATAAAACTGGACAGTTACCGTGGAGCGGAGCATCTTTACAAAGATGTTGTTTTTCTGGAGACAAAACCAAATGAATTTTGTTCCCGTCTCTAACAGGCCTCTGCTGCATCTTCTTCTTCCCATAACTGTTCTGTAAAAGCTTTTTACAGTCCTTTTTTTTTCCTTTTAACCTTATTTTTTGCAGTACAACAGAGCTTCTAACATCCTGACACTGTCTTCTGATTCAGGCTGGATAGATTTTTTTTTTTTAAAGAAAAAAGGAAACAAATTCAGTCCGTCTGTCAGACTCCCAGTGCTCCCATTGCTTGTTATTCTCCTGTAATGTCATCCTCATTATGCGCAAGTAAACTCACACACGGTGAAGATGACAGAGGACTGTTTTCTGCTCCACGAACAATAATCCTGAATCCATCATCGGTGTTGCCGTACTGTTGACATCTAGAGAAGATACGGAGAGTTTAACGCACCGTTATTAAATGCAGGTGTTCAAAACACGATGACAGAAACAACAACAATATAAATGTCAGACTTGTTACATAATTAATGCAACATTTCAACAAACAAAAATACAGAGGAAAATAATTGTGAGGGGAACGCCTCTGTACGGTTCTTTTTAGGCCAATCCAGAAGTTTTCACCAGGATTATGGTCTGAGCTTCTGGACTTTAAGTTTTCTTTTCTGAAGCTGTTGGTTGATTTTAGTGGCTCGACGATTGAAATTCATCTTCTTTTTCGGCCTTTTGACAGAAGGTTTTCCTCTAAATATCTTTAAATCTGGTGCTGTTCATTTCCCCATGTAACTTGACCAATGCCCCTGACTCAGCTGCGGGGAAGCAGCACCACAGCATCACACTACCGCCACCGTGCCTCACTATCAGCGTGCTGCTTTGCTTTTGCTCTTTTTCCATAAAGTGATTCCTTTTAGAAACTAAGGCCTTTACGAGTTTGGCCATAACGCACAACTCAAAACAAAACTTTGCTCAATGAAACGAGTAAGTTCTACTCTCTTAGTAAAAGAATCTGATTGGCTCTTCGGCTTTCTTTTTTTTTTTTTTTTAAAGATGAATATCTTCTTAGAAGTTATACACATGTGCATGTTGTCTTTTCCATTTTTGGTGTATAGATTTCAGCATTTTGAGTTGTTTTTGAGTAGTATATGAAGACATCCCTAGGAATTACGCATCATTAATGAGAAATTTGAAAAAGATTATATTGAGAGTTTATTTTTCATTTGTGTGGATATAACCTAAAATTGACAGTGGTGGAAAGATTTCAAAAAAAAAAACGGAGCTGTGATACTGTGTCCCTTTTTATTATTTTATTTTATTAAGACTTGAGCCACAAATACCAGAGTTCCATCACCTTAACTCCTGGTCATCAGTTATGATTCAGTCGTTATCGTTCATGTTACTATGGTTTCAGCTTGAAGTTGTGAGATACAGTCAGGATTCACACACACAAAAAGCTCATCCATCATGAATCAGCGTCATCAGATCACAACCAGCTTCTTTCATATCCAGTTTAATATTAAAGTTGCTCATTTCTGCATCATAAACAAACACTTCAGGGTCTGAAAATAAACTTTTTTGTCTTATTGTTCCAAGTCATATGAGAAGGTTTTCCAGGGTCAGTCTTCTATTATTTATATAAACAAACCGAGGTGGTTTTATCTGCATTCTTGTCCTTTGTAACACCCTGCAAGAAGACAAAAAGTCTATTCTCTATTGTATCGGATTGTAATCGAATAGTTTTCAGACACTATTTAGACCCTTTTTGCACATTTAAATCTGTTGCATAACTTTTAGACATTTTATTTAGCATATAAAGAGAAAAGGTCTATGTACATTCTTACACTGTAATTAATCTTTAATGCTGATTAGTCTTTTCTTGCAAATGGTTCTTGCAGTTATCGAGCTTGGTTTATTGTGCTATGTTTACCCCCCCAACTTACTGACTGCCCTTCCCCCGCTCTTGCGCAGCGTGTTCAGACAGTGATCTCTGTGTGTTGCTGGTGTTGGGCAGATTTTGTGGAGTGTGATTGTGCTCACAGAAGAGCCATCCTTGGGAGATGGAGCCGCCCGTCACAGATATGGATTCTTGTATTTACTGTCTCGGCCTCTTGTGCACAAATGTTTCTCTTTCAGAGAGCGGTGACCTCGCGGTCAGGGAGTTTTATCGATCATCTGACTTCTAATGCCTCTTAAATATTATGTGACCTTTGTGTTAGGATTGAGTGTTTAAAAAAAAAAATCCCTGCTCAGATACCATTCCAAGCCCTGCTGAGTGCACGGCCAGCTTTGTTAAAGTTTCTCTTTTACGCTTTGATGAAACTGTGCCCGGCATCATGTGTTTTATGGACGAAATGGGATTATTCTAGCGTGAGTTGTAGAAAGCCATGGAGTTTTGTTTTTTGTGTTTTTTTTGTTTTGTTTTGCTTTTTCCCTGAGGCTTGTTTGATTGTTACTGACAGAAAAAGAGAGGAGTAGGACTTTCATTGGGGAAAGTTCAGCCTCTGTGTGGGTAAGAGCTTTTACTTACTTTCACTCTTTATGACACACGCATACAAACGCACAAGTGGATGGCTGGTGATTGATGACTCCATATGAGAGACCTCAGGGGCAGCAGCACTACGCAGAGATGGACAGATGAAAAGCAAGGAGGAGGGATGGAGAGATGAGTGAAATGAATCAAGTAACAGGGTGAGGCTGTTCAGCGGCTGTTAACATGCCCAAGCCAGAGTGCTGCATTGTTCAAAAGACACCCTGGAAGTAACCTTATATGCAGCTTCCTCTTGTCAAAAATCAGTGAAAATCTTGTTTTCCAACAGAAGGGGTCTGATCTCTCAATAGTTCAAGAAAATATTCTCCCTCTAGCTTATGTTTCTGTCTTTCTGGGTGTGTTTTAAGGTTGTCTTTGGCTCTTGTCCCCATTAAAATGGGCCGACGAGTTTTTCCACATCCAATTTCTAGAACTCGTACGACGCACTGGCCTAGATGACAACTACTGACTAAGAAGGTGAATAACGCTGATCAGTTTGCCACAAATTCAATCTTTCTGGCAGAACTTGGATCCCGGGGTTCATGTGGACGTTGCTTCTCACAGCACCAGCCTCCTAAACAATGCTGCATACCAAACGCGCACCCCCATGGCAACGCTGCTTCCCAATGGCAGCGGCCTCCCCTTGTAGGACAATGCACCTCATCCTGCTTCTTTTTTTTTCTTTTTCTTCCATATGCATATAAAAACTGCTCCCAAACTGCTTGGAGGAGTTGTCCAAACTCCTCAAATGCTAGCCTAATGAAGCATGTGTGTGGCTGTAGCAGAGCAAGCCTCCCCCGTGCGTGTCCCTCTCTACAGTCTACAGGACCCACCCACGCAGACACCTCCCAGAGTCCTGCAGTCCGTCCGACTGCTAGATGCAAACTATTTTAACCGCGTATGATGATGAATGAAAATGTGTTGGAAATGTTTCCCGCTAGGGCTTTATACTCTTCATTCCTCCCGCTGCGATAGGTCTCTGTGGTCCCGTATGTGCCCAGATGTCCTGATAATGTAAAAAAATCAGCACCGCCCACACCGGCTTTGAGCCCTCGCTTGGCATCCCAGTTCTGACAAATTACTCCAACTGATTCCTCGCTGAAAACTGAGAACTTTTTCTGGATCTTTATTTTAATAAAGTCTGACTACAAGGCACTGACCCTATTGTGTTCAAGTCATTTTATTTTCATTCACTCAAACGCTGATCTGAACTCTTTACACGCTGCTGGTGAGGAAGTGTACACTCCTCTGTTTTCTCTAACAAAGATGCATCTGTACAAATAATTGCCTGCATGTCTGACAGCGATGCTGAATTGAAGGCTTTGTCGGGTAACATTCCCAGACAACTATTTTTTTTCCCCTTTCTTCTCTGAATCTTAAAACACACACACACACATACAAAAAAACTTTCTGTTCAAATTGAGTTAGAAGTTCAGAGGTAAAAAAATGTAACAAGACATCTAACTTGCCAGCTTTTGGATTGGAATTATCTGTTTCTGAGGGAGAATATATGCATGTGATGATTTGACTTCATCATTCATGTATGGAAATGTATAGAAAGTAAGATTCCATACTCCCCTGTGTGTGGATTTTAACTACCCTCTGTTGGCTTCACTGTGTCACTACACATCAGTCTTCATCTGAAGAGCTTCGGTTTGTCAGATGATGAATTTGTCCCCTCGAGTTTTTTCCCTTAACATTTGCCTGCATCAGCTTTTATCACATTAATAAGTATTCCTGTGCTTGCTTTGTTTTGAATGGTTTTCAGGCACAAAATACAAAAAAAAAAAACCCAAAAAAACAAAGGAAAAAAGAAAAGCGGTGTCTTAGCTGCTGAGTGAAGGCGCCTCAAACGTCAGTGGAATTTGAAGTGTTGAGTGACGAGATAGATCTGGTCTTAGATGGATTTGTCTGAGAAGAAAAACGCTGCTCAGTCAGGCAAAAAAAAAAGAAAAAAAGTTGAGCTTTTAAAGTGTAGAAGTTTGTGTGTTTTTCGAACAAATGGAGCACTTTGTCACCGACAGCGTCTGATTGGATGTGTGTGAGAATGTGTGATTTAGTGATTTCCTGAATCTGTTGCCTGCAGCTCTTTGTGAGCAAGAACCAGAGTGACTTTGTTGTCAAGGACTCTTAAATGTTTTCCCAAGTCAGTGATTTGTTGTGCTTTTACAGCAATAGTTTGTGCATTTTCAGTGCATGTGCATGTTTAACCAAGTCTCCGTGTTTTTTAGGTGTATGTGCCGACGCGGTATGCCCCGGGGAGCAGTGCTGACAGTGCACTAGGAGTCTGAACCTTGTCAGTATTTGTGGCTGAGGAGGAGAGGTTCCCCCATCCTGCTGTGCCGTACCGTGCCGTCCTGTGCCGAGCTGCGTTTGACGCCATGTCCCTGACTGACAAACACAAAGTGAAGAGACAGCGGCTGGACCGGATCTGCGAAGGTAAAGCTGCATCTTTCCCTAACGTCTCACTCTCAGAAGTCATCGTGTGAGCTTCCAAGAGCTAATTTCAATACAGATCAAGCGTTCCTATCAAGAGCAGTTTGTATTTCACGGTTAGTTGAATGTCAGCTGGGTGCCATATTGGTTTTTTGCTGTTACCTGTCATATATCAAGCATTGTCTTCTCTGGTATCATCAAGATTATTATTATCAGTTTAGTTTTTTGGCTTTTGAAAAGTGAGAAGCGGTTCAATAATTAATCTGTGAACAGAATAAACTCTTTCAGACATGATGTGCAACAATATTAGAGGGTTTATCAGTTCTCTGACAGAAACAACATTCAGCTAAAAGGTGAAAAACTGAACTAGTTCAGTGAGTCAGCCTCATTGTTTATATTTGACGAAATGGCATAAAGTTACACTCAGCTGTCACGACGACGTGCCTTTCTAGGATTCAGAAGTTACTTTGTTGGTTGACGATATAAATCAAGTTGAATTGAAGTGTACTGCAGCTGTCGCCATCATGGTACAAACTGCTGCATTCAGTATCACTACAAAATCATAAGCATTGGGCTTATTTTGCTGCCTGATTACAAATGCTTTATGTCTGAAGCCTGTCCATGGCCAGTTGTTGTGGACCGCCGGTGTCTGCAGCATGTCCCCCAAGTCCCCTGCGTTATGTTAAATAAACAGCGGTGCCTGTGAGCGTTGTATTGGCTCCCAGACAGACAAGTGCTCCAGCTAATTATTGTGGTAAAGCCACAGAGGAAGGTGATCAGCAGCCATTTAGAAGCCAAATTAACACGACATTTCTATGCAACAGCATGTCAGCCAACGTGTCAGTGGTTTTAATAGTTAAATCTATATTCAGACATTCAGACAATCATTGGTCGGGTCTTTACAGGACCTGGATGTAGATTGAAACCTCATTGGTCTGAGGCATACATCTTTGAGGGTGTAGCTTATTTTTCATGTTCATGAGTTTTAAAATAACCAAGAAGAAAAAAGGCTCGGGGCAAAAGTTTGGCCACCCTGCATCCTCATTAGTAACAACCCCTTTGGCACGAATCACAGCTTGTAATTCCTTTTTCTAGCCAGCTGAGACTCTTTCAGCTCTGGTTTAGGGGACATTTGCCCTTTCCTCCTGCCAAAGATATACATCTTTTGAGGTCTGCAGTTTTGCCAAGATGTTTCTGGTGAGGAAACTGTTAAGTTTGTATCTCTTACTGGTGTATTTTATTGTGAATATACATCTGTGATTGCAATCGTTTTGTCTCAATCTTAAGCTACTTTACCAACAGTATGCATTTCCAGAACTTGCTGCTATCTAATTGAATCCATACTTGACTTACTTGCGAAGTGCGACACCGTCGCAATGATGAGAAAGCAGGGAGGGTTTTCTTGAGAGGGCTGTGTAAAATGTTTGTGCAACATCATCACGCTGCTAAATCTTCTTCAAGGTCTTTTGCAGTCCAGTGGGCACAAAGTTTGGTCTTTCAGCTCGTTGGTGTTTACTGTCATCTTTACCATTTCTCTCTACCATTTCCTGCTGCTTGACGTAGGTCATGTTTGCAGATTTATGACGATATTTGAAGAGAGGAGAGTTTTTGCAAAGTTTTTTTTAAAAAAAAAGTACATCACCTGGCCTTTACTAATGATGACTGTGAACAAGCCTCACTCTGTCAAACTAATCTGAAGTCCTTGTTAGATAAACAGGAGACATTTTGTCCCAGGGTGTCCAGATTCTTTCAAGCTACTTTTACTTATTCACACGATAAATCTTCGTTGTCATGTTTTTGTTTCCTTCACCTCTGTTCTTTTCTTACTAACCGTTCTTCAGAGCTGTATCTCTCATAGCCAGCCAGCCCTGCCGTCATTAGCACATCATCAACACCCATTTGTGATCCGTTCCTCTTGATTGATATAACTTTCTGATGGCACACAGCACCTGTCGGGTACTGCAGAGGGCCGTATGTGATTGTTAACCCCAGCAGCCGCCAGTCATCCGGTGGGTGTAAAGGACACCACTGCTTTACTCTGGCTCCTGTGTTTGAGCTGTGGTTTGTTTGTGTAGGAGGGGTCTCTTGTGTGGCTTGTGGTTTTGGATGGGCTCTGAACATTTGAACTCAGGTTAGATTACTGCAGAGGATTGAATGCTTCCCATCCCTTTTGCAACTGTTAAAAAGAAGCCTTTTTTGTAAGTCACGGACTGCAATTATTATTAGGCTTGAGGTTGTGGAAAAGAGAGCAGTGGTGTTGTACTAAAGGCTGAAGCATAGAAAAGGTGCCCCTTTGCTGTGTGCATTGCAGAGTCAGTCCAGTCAGGCAGGAGTGTGATTGTTTGTGTGGGCGTATAAACTGTGTTTGAAGCCTTACAAATGTACATTTTGAAACCCACTTGTTTGACTCTGCCCTGGCATATGTGTGTTTGTGTGTGCCTGTCAGAGTGTGTCCTGAGGTAAAAAAAAAAAAAGAAAGAAAGAAAGAAAAATCATCTCCTCTCTGCTGTCTGAATCCCCAAGAGGCTTGTTAAGCTGCTGGGCCCTCCTGGAACCAGCGCAAGGAGAGGCAGACATGACTGCAGTGCTGGAAAATGAAGCTAGACGCACCATTACCCCCCGTGCCAGCATGTTTGCGCTGCTGCAGGATGTAACCATCTCAGTGCTGAGCACTTGAAATCAAGGGGCATATGCCACATTTCCTGTCTGGGCTCATAGATATGTCCAAGAAGCACTGCCCTTGAATTGTTTTGGATTCCTGTCATTTAACAACATTCAGATGACAGATTACAGCATAGCATTAGCATTTAAAAAGAAAGAAACAAAAGAAAAAACTCTAAAGTTTAACAATTTTATTCCTCATCATCTGTTTCTTTTTTTTTTTGTCTCACACATTATTTAATCAGTTAACTTTTCAGTTACTCTAGAAATGAACACTACAGGATATGTGATACTTTGTCTAGACAGGAGAAGTGTAAAGACATTTAATAGAACTATCAACCTGAATAAATATGTAAAAGTAATAGGATGTGCTCAGTGTCTTGCATTGGCAGCCCCTAAAAAGGTTAATATTCTTTAAAATGCAGATTGAATGTGTCCTAATACAAGGCCATGGCATATAAATACAAAATCATCTATCAAAAGACCTATTTAATACATTTGGTGCATTCTTTTCAGATATTTTCTTCTAAGGAAAAGTAAAATTCTTTTTCATTTTCATGAGTAAGTTATAGATGTGTCTGCCCTTCTAGACGTTACGCAATCCTTAACAAGTAAATGGCAAAGTGCTCAAACTCTCATTTTTATTTTTCTCTTGATGGAATAAAAAAAAAGTTCCGCAATTGTTGAAAATGCTCTTAAAGCTTATGCAGTTTCACTTTTAGACACGTAGACTCGGACAGACGGCATGGATTCAATTTTTCAACGGCGGAAAAAGAAAAAAAAATCCTTTAAAGCAACACAAAATAGAGTTTGCATGCATGGAGATGAAGCTGCTAAGCGACATGGTCGAGACTCTTATTCTGTTCTGGGTCATTGTCTTCTTTTCTCTTCCGTCAGTATTTAGTTGAGTCTCTTGTTCACTTCTGCCACGATGTCCTCAGTTTTGCTCTGAGCTAGCTTAGCTGCTGTTAATGTGATGTCACATAATGTCGTAAAGTTGCTCCGACACGTGGGACCCGGAGTCCAAAGTTACTTTGAGTGATTTTTGACAACAGGAGGGATGGATGAAAGCGAGTACTAAACTATGTGTCCAAAACAGAATCAAATATTCCTTCAAACCAATTTGAAAGGGATATTTTAACTTTGAAAACAGACGTCCTTGGTATCACTTCATTCTGTCATTTGTTCAAAGTAATGCGTTGAAAGTCAAGTGGCTAATGTGCATTCAAACCAGTTGATATACTGGAAAACAGCTTTTGAATAGCCGTCCACTGGCCTGACCACTATCCACACAAAGCCACATAATTTGGCCCCTGTGTGTTTGGTGGGAACATGGTTTTCCTGCTTTAATCATGTCTTTTTAAAAGTTAACTCTCTGCTGGTGTATGATTGCAAAACATTAGGAGATCTTCAACGGTCTTTTGAAAATTTGGTCCAGCTTGGACAGGGTGGTCAGAAACTCTACCCCGGCTCACCTGTGCAGGACTCTGGCTCCACTTGCACACAGAGGGTGCAGACGGCAGGGAAAACGTAGCGGCAGGCTTGTAGAGCTGAAATCTTTAACATGCTCACTCACCGCTCCTTCCAAGATTACTGGCTCCAAAGACCTCCGCTTTGTCTCGTGGCGTTCCCTGGATCCGATTGGCTCATCTTTGGTTTCTGCGGTGGGCTCGGATGAGGACCAACTGACCCGTTGCAGCTCTGTCCATTACCTCTGCCGGCGCGGGGTCAACCCTCAGAACCTGCAGACGCTTGCTCGGGCTCTATGGACGGATAACGCCCTAGCTCTGGCTCCTGGCTGGATGGCCTTGGTGAATGCTAGGTCTCTCACCAATGAAACCTTTATTCTAAAGTAGTTTTACCACCTTCCTGTTCATGCTTTGATGTTACGAGGACATCAGGCTTCAGAGGACACACCGCGACTGTTTACAAGGAGCGCTACACCTGTAAACAGGTCACGCTGACATCATCATATATATATGATATATATATATAATATTTACAGACCAAATATAGCAAAGAGTTTATCGGAGACTTTGCAGGTTTTCTCTCAGGAGTGATGCCTGCATTTGACCGAGTTTTAATTGTTGTCATTTTAATATCCGAGCGTGTTGTCCAGTGAAGCCTTTGGCCGAAGACTTTTTAGACCTAATCGATTCTTTTAATCTTGTCCACTCCCACACAGGCAGCACAGTCACGTTCTGGATTTGGTTTTAACTCATGGGATCACTGTCCATGGTTCAGAGGTTTGTGATGTCGACTTCTCTGATCAAATGGCTGTAATATTTCATCTTCCTCTTCCTTGTCCTGTGGTTGAGTCTCCTGCTCCTCAGCAGAGTTCTCGCGTTGTGAATTCTTCCGCTGGTGCTCAGTTCTCCACATTCTTCAGCTCTGTGATTGGTCCAGCTGAATCAGATGATGAGGTTCTTCTCTCTCACTTTAAAGTGAACTGTCAAAAGTGTTTTGGATGAGGCAGGCACCGTTGAAAACTAGGTCCTCTAAACCCAGACCTGATCCCTGAGTTAATGACATGAGTTCAGGAAAGCTGAGTAGAAGTTCAAGAAGGACAAGTTACATTAGTTTCATTCCAGATGTTGAGGGACAGCTGCCATCTATATCACAAAACTATGAAAGCTTCTAAAATCAAGCACCTCTCTGATATTGTCACAATCCTGGTGTTTTATTTAAGACAGTAAACTCTGTTTTTAATGCTTTACATTCATCCTGCCTGGAGAGCTCAACTGAAGTTTGGGAAAAGTTCTTGAGTTTCTTCATAGACAAGGTTGCCAACATTGGGGCCTGCATTAGTCCTTCGTCTTATGACCTTTCCACTTCTGTGACATGCTCTGTTGTCTTTGACCAGTTTGAGTCTGTCACTCTACCTACTTTGATGGATATAATTGGTCATATGAAGCCTGCAGGATCCCCTAATGACCCAATTTCCACCTCCTCTTATAAAGAGTTTTTTAAAATCTATTTTAACACCTTTTGTGCTCATGATTTTAAATAGCAGTTTATCAAATGGGATTGTGCCCATAAGTTTTAAGCACGCGGTGGTGACACTGATTTAAAAAGGGGGGCTTAGACTCTTCAGTGTTATCAAATTTCAGGTCAACTCCAAACTCCCCTTTCGCCAAAATCCTGGAGGAGTTTCTCTCAGCGTCATTTTGAGATTTTAATCCGTGCTTTCATCACAACCCGTTTAGAGTATTGTAATGCACTGTGTTTCGGGATGAGCCAGACACTGGTTCAACACGCTGCAGCTCATCTTTTAACTGGAACTAGAAAAAAACATGAGCGCATCATCCCAGTTCTGATGTCGCTTCACTGGTTCCCAGTTTGCTTTCGGCTTGATTCCAACCTGCTGCAGCTGTACGCTCCTTCACGCTCCCTCGGGTTGACAGTTCAGTCGCTGCTTGTTGTCTTAAAGACAAAGAGCAAGACGAGAGGTGATTGGGCGTTTTCAGTCGTTGCCCCAAAACTTTGGAACGAGCTGCTTCTATCCATCAGGCTGACTCACTTCCTGTTTTCAAGGCAAAAATTGAGAAAAGTCCAACTTTTTAGGCTTCAACACCACAACAGCGTCAGCCAATCATGGGGTCGGCTGGATAGCTCTGTTAGAGCAGAGGCTACTGTCCTCCTGCAGCGGTTGCAGGTTCAACTCCTGTCCTGTGGGTCTTTCTGTTGGTCTATCTTCTCACGTCAATAAAGGTCACGGGAGCCAAAAATGACTTCTTTTTTTATTTAAGAAAAAAACAAACATGCAAGGGGATGGGCCAATAACAGATGAAATGGAGGGAAAAATAATTATTGCTGTTTGCAATCAGTTTCTCGTATGACCAGACTTTGTGGTTACATCATGACACAAACCTCAGAAAAAGGAAAAGCTTGAGGAGACGTGGCTTGAGATCGTCTGTGAATCTGGTATGCACCGCATGTCTGGGCTGTGGAGAGGCTATTGTTGTACCGTGTATGCTAACTAGCAGCAAGCCCTTCTTAGTGTCAGAGGCATTATTCTTAAAACGGCAAAATCCATAAACGTACCAGAGCTGTACTGCAAGCCTGTCACATTCCCTCCTCTGTCTGCGTTTCTTCCAAGTAGAAGGCACCGAAAAACATCCATACTCGCTTCAATCGTTGCAAGATTTCCATCCGCCATTGCAAAAGGACTGTCTCACTGCTGTGTTAAAACAAAAGTGTCAGCAGAAGACGACCCAAGGCAAAGGACACCACCATTAAATTTTGGCGCTACGCTCTTACAGCTGATATGAAATGACAAGATGACCAAAAGTATCAACCACCCAATTTAAGTGGGACAATCCCGAGTATGTATATCATTTTACAGGACAGTTTCAGATGTTTAATAAATGTCACATCAGCAGGACAGTCTTGTCACACTTAATCATTGTAAAATTACTGGACTTTATCAGAAACAGAACATCATGAACAGAAGAACATGATTTTTGCCATCTCTTACTGGCTGCCAGACACCCTCCTCTCTACATAATCGACACTGGCCACCGAAAACCATATCAGCTTACCTCTACTGGCTGTGCAGTAAATATGAATCTACCACCAGCAGCTGGCTCCCTTAGCTTAGCTCAAAAATAATAAGTAAAGAGGAGGAACAGCACCGGCTCCACTCAAATCAAATTCCAGCACCTCTAAAGCTTGTGGCTATTTATTGGCCTGGACCAGTTGCCAGGCAACCATTGCAGGCACTTAAAGATAGTGGCCCAAGAAAGAGGGTGGTACATAACCCCCTGTTAAATTGCAATTTTCACACAAAAACCTGGATAGCTGGTCTCTTTCTGCTGCTGACAGTGGCTGAAACGTAAATGGACAAATGTGGTGGTGGTCAGTCATTTCAGTTCACAAGCTACATTTTCTTTGAATTATTATTTTTAGTAGGTTATAAGGACAAATCACATATGAATGAATCCTGAAAGAATGAATGAATACGTCAGGATTGTACCATGGAGACAGAAGTCCACTGAAAGTGAGTGAACAACATTATTGAATAACAGTGAGTCATAAAAGCAATTACATTTAATAGTGCAGATGGATCATTTATTGGTGGAAATCTTTCTTGATTAGAGCTGGAGTCCACCTCCAACTTCTAAATTTATTTGAGTTAGACACCCGAGGGAGTTTGTTATTCCTGAGGGAACAACAGGCTTCTGTTCACTTTAGAGTGAGCTCGGGGAGACTGCAGCAGCCGTTTCTGTGCAGAAGTCACAAGAACAAGTTTGTGATCCTAGTAGAGGGAGGATTGTCGCATCACAGCATGACCATGACCTGCTCTGTCAAAACCATTCACTTTTAGTGGTTTCCAAAAACCGTGCAACTGCGAATGATTACTCGTGGTTAGCCAGTCAAAGAATTCTGGTTTACAGTTTATACGCTGCAATGGAAAATATGTGAGCTGACCTGGATAAGTAGCTCAAATCAAACTGTGTGGCTGTTGTTTGGGGTCTTTGTGGTGTTGCATTATCTAACTCTTCCCAAGCTTCAGGTCATGTAATGCTTGTCTTTTTTTTCTTTTTTTTTAACAGACTTGTTAATTTTTCCTGATGTGGAAAAAGCACTAAAGTCTGTCAGTTGCAGATCAGCCTCATCAGCATAATGCTCCCTCTATTGTGCTTCAAAGCACTTTTGTTTCTTTCTTTTTTTCTTTTTTGGGTAGTGTAACTTCTTTGACTTTGACAGTGATTTTTCTTTTCTGTGTTTCAGCTATTTATTTATAATTCTTACCTCTAGATGCACTTGATGTGATCTGCTTGGTCACAGAATAGCAGTGGGTTGAATTTCTATCTTTAAGTAGACTCTTATTTTGGAACGATGGGTATCGACTTATATTCAGTATGAATTTGACACCAGTGGCTTTTACATCAACAAAGACAAACGGGGCTTTTGTTCACGACAATTATGTGATATCAGGTAGTGTGCAGACGCGAGACCCTAATTTTCAGCCTAATCAGCGAGTTTTCTGACGTTGTTATGTGAATTTAAACAGCCCTATTTTATAATGTTCCATCAAAGTCCTCGCCTAAGTTGCTATAATCAAGACCTGTTTGCAGTCAGCCAGTCTTTCTTGAGAATAGCAGATATTTAGAGTTTGCGAGTTTAGTTTAAAGGAAGACGACCGGACTTAGCCTGACGAGTCCCTTCGTAAAGTTGTTAGCACAGAGGTTTGTATCGTTTTTGTCCCCCAGCGTGGACAGTGAAATGTTCCTTCTCACACACTTGCATGCTCATGTAAACACGCACTTAGGCTGTCCAGATGGCAGTCATATAGGATCAGTGAATCAGGCCACCATCTTGGGAAAAAGAAAAAAAGAGGGGGGGGGGACAACAAAAAACAGCTTGTGATTTGTGATTTGTGCACGAGCCAATGACCAGGCAGAGTTGTCCCACTGATTGCATGTAGCGGCGTGATAAGGCTGCCATGGTGATTGTTTCAGAGCAAAGGGAAAACACACATTAAGCAAGCCTTTGCTTTTGGTTTCACACGCAGGTAAAAACCCTCAAAGGGCCTATTTGGCGACTGTCGTGAGCAACTCATCTTAATCCAGGTTCACACTTCAACCAGGTTCACAGTTGGCAAACAGACACAGAGCAGATGAAGCCGTGATTTGTGCAGTCTCGTCTCAGTCTTTTCATGTGAATATCTGGAATGTTCTCTTTCGAAACCGTCCACTGAGACGACGCTCTTCTCTGCAATTTCCAACAGAGACTTCGCCTTTGTTTCTATTGTTCCTCTGCAATAAATTTCATCTACTGTCATCAAGGCAGTTTCCAGACACCATGCAAGGTGTATATTGTATTTATTTGAATTATGCTCCTGCCTAAATTCTTAATTGTAGCTGTTTAATATCAGCATTTGCGGCATTGGGATCACAAATGAACAATCTCAGAAAGCCCGGTGGCTAGATGACAAGGCTGATTAAGCCATTTGAGTCCTTGATATGTATTTAGCATAATCTGGCCTGTCTGCAAATAAGGAGGCAGGGAACTGGTCGTGAATGTTTTTATCAAAAGATGCTAGTTAGCCCAATCAAAGCAGCTGCTGGGAAGCATCAGATTTAATTCAGCATTATGAAGAATAGAGACGAGCGCTCTGTCTCTCGCTCTCAGGGGTGGAGAGATTCATTTCTGTCGTCCGAAGAGATGAGGAGTGATCTGCCATGGCCCGCGTTTCTCTCAGCCTCAGGTCCTTTCATGTTCCCAGCTTAATTTGAGCTGAACCAATGTTTATCATTGTGTTGCAACTGGGCCGAGTGGCTGGAAGGGAGAACGGTTTTGCTTCCGATCCTTTTTTTTTTCCCCCTCTCTTTGCAGAGATTGTTATTTAGCTTGTTGACTGCGATATTCTCATTCCTCAGGGTTAGATTAGAGCTGCTGTAATCTAGTCAGATAATGTTTTAATCAACATCTGCATTTCATTCATGCTGTGCAACATGATGAGCCTTTATGCTCGTATAATTAGGAATATAATTTATCTGCATTAGATGCTGTACAAAATGCAAGTGGTTTGAGTAAACAGTTTTTCTTTCTGTTGATGATTCAACCAATCAGCTGCAACACTGATATCAATCATCTTGTTGTTACACAGTTGTGCGCTAGGAAAACCTTTTATTTGTTTTGGATGCATGTTTGGCACAGATCACCCACATGGACATGATTCCAGAAGAGTCATGCACCTGTGGCTGCAGATAAAACTTCTCACCAAAGTGTTTGGATTGAAATAAATTAGAGTGAGTTTGATCTGTCCTTCACACTCTGATCCCAATGTTGCGTTGGAACAGCAATAATCCGGAGAAACCCTACCTTGTAACTAGATGATCAAATGTTCTGGAGCCAAACTCTGCAGGATTGGGTTGGCTATAAATGTGATAAAATGAGCGTCACAGATTTGGCTACATGTTTTCTACTTCATATCATGTTTGCTACTTTATTGTTTTGTAGCCTTTAAAAAGAAAAAAAAGTCCATCCAGTCTCCTGCAACTCTTACTGGCCTTTCTGCCTTTGCTTTGAACGAGAACAGTGTATATTTTAACACAAGTGAGTGTTTAGATTTAAGCTCAGTGCTCATATGAACTTAATTGCAGTTGTTAGAGCTTGTATGTTTATGTTCATATGCTTTCATTTAGAGACTTTGACATCAAACCTTATTACTCTATATATACATATATATATATA
>JBAMYA010000011.1:6958655-6979169 GCA_037176975.1 Arrhamphus sclerolepis | reverse complement strand
AAAATCTGAATGCTGATTCATTTCAACAATATTCTGTGAGTATTGTGTTCGGATGTTGCACAGCTGCTTAAACATTCATGAATGACCAGTCCAGTTTATATTGAGGAATAAAATGGAGCTTTTATAATGGGAAAAAGTGCCAAAGGGAAAGCTGACCATTTATGATCCAGTAACACCACAGGAAATGTTCGTAAATGCCATGTTAGATCTTTCAGAGATTTGCCAGTGGAACAGTAACTCCACATTAAATATGTGGTGGTAACCACAGCTTGGTTGATTGTGGATTTTTTTTTTTTTTTTTGGTTTAATACGACTCCGTAGATTTTTTTTTTTCCATCATTGACGTGGAGGCAAACAACATTTTTTGCTCCATCCTTCCTCCTGTACTCTCCTCGCCTCCCTCTTCTCACTCAGCTGCACACTCCTCATCCCTCCAAAAAGCAAGCGGGCTGCCGTCTCTCCCTTCTGTCTGCTCCATCTGTGATGCAGTATGGGGCACTGGCTTGGTAATGACGGGCAGGCAGAGCGCGGAGCTGCACACGAGGCAAAGATGGGCCGCTAACGTGGAAGACAAAACTACTCACTTGCTTCACCAAGTCCACAAGAGGTCTTGGCCTGTAACGGCTCTGGCCCTCCCCCCAACCAGTCATGCAAATGTGTAACATGCTGCTTTGTACACGGCAGAGATGTGGAGTGATAAAGAGGTGGAGGACTGTCCTGATAACACAGCAGATGCAAACCTTCTGAAGGCCATCGAACCAAAATTGGTACCATGTGTTTTTCTTTCTTTTCCGCCCCTCTTCCCTCCCTCTAGCTGTGTTATAGTGAGAAAAGGCCTTGAGGCTCGTTAAAACTTTAATATACAGTACAATCGCAGTAATTGAGTAGAATTTTCAAGTTCTTTCAGTCACGGTTTTAATTTATGAAGTCCCCATGAAAGTTTAATGGATCAGCAGTTGTAGAGTTGCCGGTATCTAAATCATTCTGCAGCTATCTCTCCCTGCGCTGCCTGCCAAGTCCTGCCGTTAGGGTCCTGTGCCCTAGAAAGATGGCCAGATTGCTCTGAAGGCATGACTGTAACTGGACGTCTGTTCAGCACATTGTACCTAGAGGTCTTTCACAGAGCTGCATGTCAGTTTGTGTGCAAAGTACGCCTATTGTTTGCTTTAATTTTGACGCTTTTCACCAGCATGTAAGTTTGGATATTCTCCTTGTATTGCATTATTCATTTTTACCACATACAAGATCCTTGTTGCTTGATGAGTGCTGAATAGCATGCTCACTTAATTATGAAGCAGCCCCAAGGAGAGGCATGCCAGGAAATGTGGACAAGATGAATTTGGTACCCCATCTCCATCCGCTATTTTCTTTTATATTAATTTGCGTGATGGGAGATATGATATGCCATATCCTTGTTTCAATTTAAACAACACTAGCCTGACTGTACTTGAAATGTTTGTTCTTGTTATTAATATTTTGTCAGGAAGCGGGGATCTGAATGACACACAGCCCTGGAAGGGGCTTATTAAAAGAAGTTATTGTCTGCTATCCCTGTGGAGAGATACAATACAGTGATTAATGATGTCTTTTGCAGCTGACAAAAAGTGCACAGAGACTCCGAGCTGTGAGGACACAGCTGAGAAATCACTGGAAAGAAATTTCTAGGTGTGCTTTACCTCTAATGAAAGAAAACATCCTTCAGATGCGCATCTTCCTGGACTCTACAAGGCCACAAGAGACAATGAAATGATTCTGATTCTTTTTTAGTTTGACCTACTTAATGTTCTCCTCTCTCAATACTATACTTTAAAAAAAAATTAAAAAAAGTTTATTCTCCTTGATATTTTATCAATATTACATCACCGAGCCCTGAGATCAAAGTAAACGGATTATAACATTTTCCTCGGTGATATGACTGGTGGTGAAACATCGTTAAGAAAGCTAGAAACAGCGTCATGTCGTTCCTGAACGGCAACAAATTTAGCAAATCGCAGTTTTGGAACCATTCAGAGCAGTGGAAACATATAAATACAGCATGCAGCTACATCCCAGGAGTTGAGAGATTAGATGTGGTGCCAGTGTGCTTCAAAATTAAATAATACGAACAACTTCTTGTTGGGACAAAAAAAAACAACCAAAACCTCAAATTGGGAGCAATTAAAGACTCTGAGTTGTCAAAGTAATAAGTGAGGAAAAGGATTCTGGGAAAGTCGGGTGTCTGAGAAAACAGCTGCCATGAAGGCTGTTACTAGTCTGAAGACTACGTAGATTAAGTTGGTCTTTCCCTCTTGCTGTATGATCTTTGTCAAAGAGGAATTTGTGGGAAAATGGAGCAGAACGTTTGAATGGGATTGTGATTCTGAGACTTGAGAGGGCGGGGTGTGGGTTGATTTGATTATTCTAATCTTACGTTAGTTTACAGCATGTGTGAGATCCATGAGAGAGAACTCAGAGGCCACATTCGAATGCTGGTCTCGTAGACCTCCTTTCCTCTTTAATCGTGCGGGCAAAAGCACAGAATAGAAACCGGTTCGGCGCTATCTAGGTGTCGCAGTTCAGCTGGTGCCGTCCAGTCATATCCCCTTCCCCTGCTTCCTCGTCCTTTCATTGTCTGTCGTGGAGGTGAAGTCAAAACTGGCAGCCTCTTTCTTATCGCGCACTTATCGAAGCTCCCTCCTTCTCCTCCTGCCACTGTTCCCATTACTCTTGTGACAGCAAGTAAACACTGGCTTGGATCTCATCGGTAGCATCGCAGATAAGCCACATTTGCTCCATTTCCCATCAGGTGTGCAGCAAGGAGCAGCAAACCTCTGTGAATGAGAAAAGTTAATAAAACGTGGCTCTTTTACTGACGGATTTTGTTAAATCAGAATGTTCTGACATAAGTCTTTGGCTTAAATAAATCAGGTTTTTAATGTCTCTGTATAGTATCTTATATTCAATTCAATTCAATTCAATTTATGTATATACCGCCTAATTACATCAAGTCATCTCTAGGCCATAAGTATGCTTATTGGTATATTTCATTTTAGGATGAAAAGAGGGGGGAAAATAATTCTTAAATCTATTAAAGATTATTAAATGAAACGGCAGATAATTGTGGGTACTTTACTTTTTTTCGCACTTGTGTGTATGGAGACGTGCATCTCTGTATTCACGTATTTGAATCTCCAGTAGACGAGGCTGTGCATTCTCAGTGTTTCAGCTAGAGCATGTCATGATTTTCTTCTGTCAGCCAACAGATTAAATGTGAACCTCAGAATTACTTTAGGGACTGGACTCCCCCCTCTCTCTCCAGGGATACACAGTTCATATCAGTCCCTAACCACTCCTGTCTCTCAGAGGTGATGCATTCATGCCGTCACGGATACCTGCTGCAGGCCAGCAGAGAAGTGAGCAATAACTGCCATAAACTCTAGCTTTGCACTCCATAAACACTTCCAGGGGCCCAGGCAGTGTGCCGGCTATGTATACTATTTAGTTCAAGTGATGTCACAGGGGCATTGGATTTAAGCAGGTTTTAGTTTGACGCTAATCCGCTCGGGGTAAACGCAGTGGACGGGAGGACTGTCCCTGCCAATGGCATGCATCAACATCCAATGGATTAGTGTGTCTCGTCCCCTCCCTCCAGTATGTTGTCATTGTCCAGCATGTGCTTTTTACCCCAATTTCTTACCCTCAGTCTTAGTTTGGAGTGTAACCGTGATGCCCAGGACAAGCAAGCATGATTCTTGCTGAGTGGAATAGAGCCTCACTCTAAAGGTGTGTTACTTTTCTGTCTGCATGTATAAGTGAGTGTTCTTTCTTTCATGTTTTATTATATTGTGTGTCTCTCCTCATGGATTTCTAATGTTTCCAAGGTTGAATTATTTAGATAGGCTGCCAGCAGGGAGCTACATGATAGCACAGACTTAACAGAGAGGGGAGGGTGAGCCCACAGCTGCAGATCAGGTAAAATGGTACTTCCTGCTTCACCTGTCCATCTCTCCTCTCTATTCCTCACTTTTGATTGGAGGCGAGTGTAATTGGAGAGTTGAAACCAAATACCTGACTCTATTTTCCGCTTTCATAGCAGTCGTCTTTGTTATCTTCACCGATGCCTAACTCAAGTGAACAGTCGCATTTTGGTGGCTTGCTGGGCCAGCGAGGTCCTGAGTGGAGCGAGGGCCAGAACGACAGGGCTGCAAGTCGCTGTCACTACTGTGGCACTGTTGCAGGACGCAGGAATTCTTTGCCACTTGCAGGAAGAGACGGTGAAGCCTGGTTGTATAGTTATCTAAATATTGCGGAGAAACAGGATCCAGGCCGTTACCCTTCCTTTTACAGGCAGGCTGACTGTGACTTGCATGGGCAGCAGCTACTAAGGAAGAATTCTGTGCCTGATATGAGCAGCACCCTCTACCTCAACAGAGTGATGGCAGGCCGGACCTCAGCACTGCCTCAGGATTACTACCTGGCTGACTCAACTTTATCTGGCCAGCCACTAGAAGAGTCTGGGTTTTACAGGGATAACCCACACTTGCTCACCAGATCAGGCCCGCATTACAGACCCAGTGCTGGGGGGGTGAGGCCTACGTGGGATCAAGGACAGGCAAGGGCCACACCTTCTGTACTGGCCTCTGCTTCTACACCCATGCTTCCTCCCCCTCCGCCTCTCCCCCCGCCTCCTCCACCGCCTCCTCCCCCTCCCCTTCATGAGCTGAGCCGTCTGTACAGGGAAACTCTGGGATCTAAGATGATCCCAGACACCCAGCGTATTGGTGGCCGCACTTCCTCTCCTGCTGTCTACGGAGTTCAGCCCCCTCTTCCTGTTTACGCTGCTGAGCGGCCCTCTCTCTCTGCTCATCAAGCTTATAACGGCATCAACAGCTTGCCCCTGGAACCCCGCCAACCAGCTGCCACCAGTTCAGTGGTGGACGCAGCTTCTCAGGGAATGGACGGAGCTTTACCTCGGACTTATGGAGCTGTAGCCTCCCAGAGGCTGCCCTATGACCCAAACTATGACCCCACCTCAGCCATGGTGGCTGCCACAGCTGGAATGCCCCCCACCTTGCCTTCCATGCATCCCAGCGCTGCAGATCCGAAAAAGATGGTCGACCCTACTTTTCTGGCTTTCCTGCGAGCTGAAGGCTTGGCTGAGAGCACAATTACTCTCTTGCTACAACATGGCTTTGATTCTGCTGCTACATTGGCGATGATGGAAGACCACGATATACGGTCCGTGGCTCCTAACTTGGCACAGGCCCGTGTTCTATCCCGTGTAGTACATGGATGCAAGACTGGCGGGGCAACGCGTACCCGATCCAACAGCTTCAGCCATCGTAATGACCTCTACATGCAGCCCCAGGGCTTGACCATGGATCCTGCTCTGATGCAGCAACCTCCCACAACCATGCAGGCCGTGTCTCCAAGGATGGGAGAGTTTCTTGGAAGACGGCCCAGTAGCGCACCCTCCCAACATCTCTTGGAGACCACTACTTACCCAGGAGTACGGCCAATGGCAGCTGGAGCTTTTCCAGTCAGCCCTGGGGGATATAACAGCGTGGTGACTCAAGGAAGACCCATCTCTATGTATAATGCTCACACCGGTCTTGCCATGTCTGCTCTTGGACAGCAGCCTCCACCCGCTCCAGGTACCCCTGGAGCAGCACCCAAGACCTTCTCTGGCTCCTATTCCCCTATTGAGCTGATGAAGAGAGCTCCCAACCTCCCTCCAGCATCGCCTGTAGCGGCAGCAAGCCCCCTTCACAGCCCACAACTTCTCCGGAAAGGGATCAGTGCTGCTCCCGAGAGTACCATTGTTCCCGTAACTTCTTCCAACACCCTCCAAGCGCAAAGCATAAACAACACCAAGATGGTAGGACGGCGTACTGGTCCACCCGTCATAGTCTCAACCATGGCCACTACGCCTGACACAAGTAATGTGAAGTTTATCCTTTCTCACCATTCTCTCAATCCTTCTTTCTTCTATCCTCCGTCTTTGTCACAGATCTTCTCAGCCTGTTAATAAATTCGGTCCTTTCGATTTTGTTGTAATCAGGTGTATAGTGATAATTCTTTGGCATGACATCAGTTAATAATTGACATTATTTTTGAATCTAGGAGAAGCATGTGAGTTTGACAAGTTAAGCAGCTTTACTCTCCGAGGTTGTCTTTTTTTTAATGCAGCTATTTATACATGTATTGCAACAGAGTTGTGTCATTTGCCAGAGGGGATCATGTCGCATCACAAAGTGGAAACATTTCATATGAGAAGCCCTCCTGCTATTGAGGATAACATTCTTTTGGCTGTTCTCTTTTAATTACGCTGTTTGTCACAATTATTATTAGAGGCAACAATGTGTATTTGGAGTTGTTGTTGAAGCCCATGGGTTGTAGTGAAATTTCAATAACACGCAAACATACTGAACGTTCATAAAAACACTTTTTAGAAATAGAATAGTGTCAGGCGTCCCTCTAATATACTTTTGGACTGCATCAAGTGTCAAAACTACAATGTCCAGCTTGTTTTTAGTGTTCAGAAGGAGTCGCTTCTATTCTATTTTACACTGTACTCTCTCCTAATCAGGGGCTTAACTGCTTCAAATCCAATTGCACTAATTGGATGTGTACTTGCGTGGACTTAAATGGGTGTCTGTTTTTTTTTATAGCTTTAAATTATGATTGCAGTGTAGTGCAGTGTAAAACAGCTAAAATAGTTTTCTTTCTCTCATATTGATGGATAAATTCTAATCTTCCTTTTGAAAAACTTTTTTTTTTCATTCTGAGCCGTTTCCACTCGCTCTAATTTTAAAAGTAATATATTTCATGTTAAGATCATCACCAATAAACAGCAGTAGGAAATTCAATTAGATTTTTATAGTTTCGTAGCCATGAATGAAATTACTACTACAGTCATACTTCATTTATGAAGGTCACATAACTGTGTTGTCATGCAGTTATAGAAAGACCAATCTTTTTTTGTGCTCTACAGTTATTATGTTTTTCCTTAACTCAATTTTCATCTGATTATGTTCAGTGGCCTCACCGAGTACATATTGCTTTTTTTTTTTTTTTTTTTTTTTTGGTGAAACATTTGTGTCATTCAAGGCTAATAGAAGTAGAGAGACTGTTTCCATCTCTTGGCTTACATTTATTTATAAATGCTTGTTTTTTTTTTCCTTTTCACAAAGTTGATAGACATTTTGTTCAGCTGTCTGCTGGGGCTCCTATGAAGTGGTTTCCTTTTATGTGTCGTGAAGGAGCTGGGAAGCAAGAGTACGAGATCCAGAGGAGTTGTTGGGGGGAAGTTTGAGCTCGGTGGAAAATGTCCACTTCTTTACCGGAGATCACGGCGGCAGAACGTCCCCCAACCCTTTACAGGCTCAGTGCAACAAAGTCTTTTGCAAGTAGCTGACATTTGTTGCTTGAGTAACTTCATCTGATATAATGGGCAGCGTCGCTGCCGATCGGAAATCATATGTCTTAATTGTCTGTTGCTAGGCAACCTTCCATGCAGCGCTAATAAGAGATGGATAATCCGCACAGTTACTCAAAGGAGACAAATGTTTTGCACTTGTTACCTTTTTACCTACTTGTTTCTCAGTAGTCATGTCGGAGCAAAAATAATAGAATGTTGCAGGCCACTTAATGAAAAACATTTGGTTTACTACTCAGCCCCCTTTCCTCTCGGAGTGCTGTGTTTCTTAAGAAATTGCTTCTCATTTTTGGGTGAAGGCTCTCATACATCCGTGAAGAGCCTCTCCTATTACATGCGGGGCGTTTTATGTTCAGTCGTGCATATTAATGAAAGGTTGACACTTTATTCCTTTTGTATTCAGCAAATAAATTGGCAAGGTTTTTATTTATTTATTTATTTATTATCATTTTTACATCAAAGTGCACGTACATTTCCACAATGCTAATGTTTAATTCAAACCCATTTTCAAAGCAGAATTTTGAAAGCAAAGATGAGCATAAGTGGAGCCGCTTGGTCCTGGAAGTATTTATGTGAAAGCTGCAGGTGGGAGGGCCTGCGCCTGAGCACTCCTCTCCACTGGGCGATGTGTTGGTTGGCTAAAGCCGTAAGTAGTGTTAATAATGGCTTTAAACAGTTCGGTCCAGCTCAGTGGTAACAGTTCCCCTCCACTTAATGTAGGGAGAGCGCCTTGCAGCACTCAGATTGGCCATGGAGTTAGCTGTCAGTGGCATCCCACAGAGCAGCACAGGTGGGTAAACCCTAGCTTCAGTGTCACGTGAAGCAGAGTAGCCACCCCGCTAGATAGAGATGCAAGTGGCTCGTAGCCTGCATTGTGTGCGTGCTCAGTAGATTAGGTAAAGGTGGACACTTGCACGTGGCTCCCCTGTGGAGATAATCCGCAGAACATCTTCAGCTGTGCTTTTCTGGGCTGGAGAATTAGGAGGCGGCGTAGGGGATGTGAGCCGTAGTGTTTTAAAGGGCAGGGCTTGTAGCTTAGATGAAGGAGTGAGACCAGAGAACTTTGCCACAGATCTCTGCAGTCCTACGGCATCTGTCGGTTCTACAGCAACAGTTTGGCCTGTTTGTGTCTACTGTTAAAAAGGGAGGCTATCACTGTTGCAGCGGTTATGCAACCTTCCTTCACATGGAGCCCATTGGGGCCTGAATGGGCTTTTAATTTCCCTGCTTGTGTTTGGAAGGACGTTCATGAGGATTCATGCTCTAATGTGCTCTCATCTGTCTTTGCCTTAACTGCTTTCTATCAGGTGTCTGACAGTGATTTTAATGTGCGCTTCTCCTGTTATCCAAGAGCTATTCAAAACAGAAACATCCCCTGTGTGTCAGTGTGGCCTTTGGCTTTGATTCAGGACACACTGTACTTAGTGTTTTAGAGTAGCATCTGTCTTCCTGTGGAGCCACCCTGCCTCTGTTTGTATGAGCTCCAAATGCTTTGATTTGTGAGCTAACATTATTGCACACACAGAACTACAACTATCTGCATGCTAGCCTTAAATTGTCCTGCAAAGTGCAGAGAAAAGGGGAAAACTCAGTTAAGCTATTTCAAATCTAAAATCTATAATGAGAAAAGTCTGAAGGCTTCTTTTAGCACATAACTGTAGGCCGCAGGTGTCCCGCTTTCCAAAGCAGGAAGGGTTCATACTCATCTGGAGGATGACGGGTTGTGACGGAGCTGACAGCAGGACATCGGGACACAACCTTTCACTTCCTGTAGCTGTCTGTTTCTCTGCTTACTGCTCATATAAAAGACAGCCTAAGAGTATTAGGACAGTGGCATAATGGATATAGTTTTAGCCGCACCAGGGTTAATTATTTGTTTAAATTCTCATTATAGTTGCATTACAGTTCTCATTGCATTTAATTGGTGATTGCTTCCATTCTTGTCAAACAACTGATCTGCTGGTAGAGCAGCTACATTAAAGACCCTGGTCCTCAATGAAACACTGTCCTGCATGTTTTAGATGTTTCCCAGCTCAGTCACATTTGATTGGCTATCAGCCATCAACTGGTCTTCAAGGTTTACACCAGTCTAATTAAGCCAGGTGTGTTTGAGCAGGGAAACATCTTAAACATGCCTTGAGGGTTGAAAATTACTGACCTATTTGCATAAAATTTGGGTAACTTGTAATTAATATGAGAGCAGCACGTCCACTGGTAATACTGGTTCCAAGTGAATAGGGCTTATAAGGCTAGAAACTACACTTTGTTTTTCCACATTAAAGGCATTTCTCAAAGCACATCTGTAGTTATTTATTTGGTAGGGCATCTTTTAGGTCCATAAATGTGACTTCCTCATCTTTGGCGTCTTCCTCCTCATGGTCACAATCAACAGTTGTAGAGAAATCCAACTAAGCATCTTCTTCTCCATCTTCGAGCTAGCCACTGTTCCACGCGTCCAAAAACGAATCAAAAGGTTCAGATTTTTCTTGAAGGTCTGTCGTGCCGATGCAGATTTTGGCCGATTACGATCATTTTTTTCTTAAAATACAGGCTAACCTTACTACTGTGGAAAATGTTGCGTAAAGGCTGATTCATGTTTCTGTATTAGCAGCTACGCATGTAGGCTACGTGTGGCCCCAGCAGCGTCTCTGCCGTTTATGCTCGTACGTAATTGTTTGTGTCGCTCTGTAATTACACAAAGAAACACCAGATGGCGCTCCACCTATGTCACAATGGCCAGGAAGGGATAGATGTTTAGCGTGTGCCATACACTCCACAGGATCTCAGTAGTACAGAATAGATCTATGATTGTAAAAATGAAAATACGTAAGTGAATAATTTGTTGCTTTCTTTACAGGAAGTGGTCCACAGAAAGCACCAAATGCAATGTGTTATTGCCAACTAGTGGATAAAAATAGCACCATTTATCTCTGTTATAGTAAATAATTTAATCAACAATGAAACAATCAAAGGCTGCATGCTGGAGTTGCTTTGTTTTTAGCCTCTTAGTGGGTTGTTTGAGTCATAAACTTTTAGTTTTCTCAATGGAGTCGTGCTGTCTCAAGAGTTGGCTTTATTTTTGTTGTCCCATATATTTTGGATGTTGTTATTCCGTGAGTATTTTGCTTATTTTTTTCTTGACTTACAGGTTGTACAAATTATTTTCTTTACTATTCTGTGTACTCACTGTGGAAAACTTCCACAACAAGCTCCCCAAGGACGTTGCAATCACGATGTGCTTACAGATGGGGGGGACCATTTGGATTCCTCAGTTTTCTAAGCTTTAAAGTTGTGGTGACGGCTAACATGAAAAAATAAGTAAAATAAAAATGTTCAAGGATGTGCATGTGATGCATGTACTGAACCCCCAAAATAAGGCAATAAATCAAAACAGCCAATCAGACAAAACTGAAACTGCAGTAACAACCCTAAAGGACTTATGACCCTTCTCATGCACACTCCTAAAAGATCATTTTTGTAGACAATGATATACAAATGGCCTGGATCTCCTGATGGGATCCCCCCCCCCCACAAACAGATGTTTCTATTATGAAGGCCAATGACATATCGTTCTGTGATGGACTATGAGCAGATTTAGGGCAGAAAAAGCCGACAGTATGTATTGTGCGAGTGCTCGCATGTGTGTCTGTGTGTCATTGGGAATGTGTGTCGCTAATCCTTCTTACATGAATGAATGAAGACTGACAAGTGATTTCAGCTCACGTGGTATTGGTCTTAAGGTATTTTATGAACACTGCATGAGACTTAGTGTGCACAGTGATGGATCTGTGTAAACATTCTTCATTTAAAACAGAAGTATTTTTGTTTAGTCCTGTCTATTTCCCTTGTGTGTGTTAAAATCCATCAAAGGATTAGTTGTGTTGCCTCCTTTATTAAACAGAAATTGATCAGACAAATTAGAATAAGTTTAAATGAAACGCATGAATTTTTTGCCTTCAGTGTCAGGAAACAAACTGATCAATTCTGCTGCATGTCATGCTTTCACTGCTGATGTCTAGATTCTTAAACACTTCTTCTTTTTGTGTCTCCAGTTTCCTGAGAACCTGCTAAAAGTTACATGAACTATCTGCTGCACATCTCCACTCAACCTCAGTATTGTTTGTGTCCTGAGGGAAATATAGCCGCCAAAATGTATTTTTCCACTCTACCGGTTTTTATTTCCTCCCTTCAAACACAAAACAAGTGAAAGAAAAGTGTCGCAGAACCCCGTCCTCTCTCCCTCCGCCGCTCCTCATCCTTCCACCGCTGTTTTCTCATGGTTGGTCTTTCCAAAGCATCGCTCGCGTTCTCGGAGGGATTAATGGTTTCTGCAAAGCTGGCCAACCCGTGGAGGGAACGGAGCCTTCGAGCAAATGAGGAACAGCTGGTCTCCCACTGCTTGTGACAGCCAGAGTGTTTCAGAGTGTACTTGTGTGTGTGTGTGTGTGTGTGTGTGCGTGCATACACAGTAATAACATCGGACCCCTGCATTGGGTCAGAGGTGTTATTTCTGGTGTGAAAGTGGCTCGCAAGGTTAAGTTTTCCCTGTTTCACATGAGCTTTTCTTGTACTTTTTCCTCTTTATTCCGTTTGATTTACAGTAGACGGCACTAATCATAGATAGATAAATAGATAGATAGATATAACTTTATATAATCATAAATGTCATCACATGTCTCTTAATTTGTGGCTTTTAAGCAGAGGTTTAGGAGCCTGTAGTTTGTTGCTTCTGAACGGAGACAGATTTATTAGAATTAATCAAAGTGTTGATTGAGGCTGCCAAAGCAGTCTAATAGAGACAACCTGTGTACCTTTTGTTTTTTTGTTTTTTCCAGGATTAGGGATGTGAGTGGTTGAGTTTGAAATCATTTTGTGAAAAGCCAAATTTAGCCAAATGCTGCGTTTACATTAGTCCGGTTTTGCTTTAGAAATCTGGTTTATAGCAAAGTCAATTTGTTTTCTCCTCTTTTTTTTCTTTCCTTTCTTTCCCAGATAGCTTTCATATTGGCTTTCATCCTGCACATGTGGGCAGCTGCAGTTTTACTGAATGCAGGCTTTGGCAGCATTACAGCTTCTACCAATGACAACAAAGTCAGCAACACCTTCTGTAGTGGAAGGAAATGCATTATTATTCCTAAAGGCTTTCAGTTTTGTCCATTTACTTTACTCCACAACAGCTACACTGACAAACTGAACTGGGTCGCGCGGCGGATCAAAGATTTTTACTTTTCGTGGGTTGAGTTCACTGGTGTCATGTAGATGCCAGTCTCGAGTGCCATGATGAGACTGTCTTGGCTCTTAACCACACACTATGATAAAAATAACTTGTGCTAAAGCACAAAATCAGATAACAAGTTAGAGCGAAGGCCACCTGGATGATTTACAACAACAAACGTGTGACTCAGCTCCAGTGTTGGGACGGGATTTTGTTGAGAGATAACCAGGTGAAAGTAGAAAGTTGATAAATAAGGTTTAGTAGAAAATTGCTGCCACACCTCCTCCTCAACCCGCTCTTCAAGGAGCATCACAGTTAGTGTGTGTGTGTGTGTGTGTGTGTGTAATGGGGGATATTCTGAGCTGGTCTCTTTTTTTCCGCCAAAACTGCCATCAGTTGTAAATGATTGTCATCAGTCTCTGATTGGACGATAGCTGCTTCGTGTCCTCCGGTGCTGACGAGGACTTTGACTCTGTGTGTTTATGTGCGGCGTGTTTGTCCACATATGTTGACTTTTTGTGATTGGTGAGATGAATCATTTGGCTATTTTCAGGAGACTGCATTGTCATGTTTATTCAACTTGCCTCCCCTGCTCACGTAAATTTTGTTTACGCGTTAGCGGCGACGTGTGCTCTCGGCACACTTTGATATAATCTGCCCAATTATCTGTCGTCAATTCTGCTGTATATAATTGCTCTCTCTGCAGCAGCCGGGGAGGGGACGGGTTTTGTGCTCGTCGAACAGCAACAGCTGCATCCACTTAAACAGACAACTACCTCTGCACACCTCCCGAGTTCTCCATTTTTTTTCTTTCTTTCTTTTTCTTTTTTTTTTAAGTCTCCCTCCCCCTCTTTCTTCCTTACTCTTTGGTGGGCAGGTCACCCTGAATTATTCATCAGTGTGAAATGAAAAAGCTCATGGATATTGAATATCCTCTCTGAAGTGGTGGCCAACAATGTGTGTGTGTGCGCGTGTGTGTTTTCCTCTTCTTTTCTTAAATTTTCTTTTTCTTGCCGTCAGAAAGAGTTGAAAGTGGCATATCTCATTGCCAGGGTGTTTCAAAGGTTAACCAATTGCTTTATCTCGCACACATTTACTCCTTTCATGGTCTGTGGCCAGCGTGCTGGGGATGGAGAGCCATAGGGAAAGGGGATGAATGGGACGGAGGAGAGGGAGAAATAAGTAGAACATTACAAGAATAAAGGTGGAAAGGTAATCTCTTCCTGTGGGTTTTTTTTTTCTCCTCCTGGTAAAACTCTCCTCATTGTGTGTAGCTGCTGCTGACATGCAAACCTGTCTTGGTGCGCTTTGTTGGGCCCGTCCCGTCGTCTTCATGAAAACGAGTCTGCCTGTGGTCGGTTGTGGTCTTCCTCATCGACCGGTTGTCCTTCGTCTCCCTCGTAGCGCACTGTGCTTCTCCATTTGTCTCGTGGTTTGATCCGCAGCTCGAGCTGCAGATCTATGCTACCGGTTACCGACAAGCGAATATTTGAAATAGGCAGCAGGGAAATTTAGCAGGAAAAAAAAAATCCTGATGTACTTTGCATAAGAATGCCTATTTGTCCACCATTTGCAAGCAAAGCGTTTTTGTTTCCCTTTGCTATAGAGCAGATGCTGATATAACAATAAATAAATAAGAAACTCCCCTCCATCTACCTTTCACATGTTGCATACATTATGAGTGTTTTTATTTGCTCAATAATATCTGAGGGAACAGCGCAGCGCTGACCCAGAGTTGCTCTCATTGGCCATTATGTTACTACTACCCTGTTTCCTCTCACTCATTACAGTCCATTTTCTTCCAATACCGCTTTCTACTTCAGCACAGACAATTACCCAGGAATCCTTTTAAGAGTATTCCCAAGCTGAACAAAGACCAAATGTTGGTGCAGGAAGCAGCCAGGCCTTTAAGTGGCTAACCTTTTCCAAAACTGTTCTTAAGAGAAGTGTAATGACTGAGGGGCGGGGTGATGCTATTTGACTTTCTTGATGATTAAAACTAATAATTTGTGTTCCAGGAAGCATGTGTGTTTGATATTCAAAAATGTTGTTAGCTCCAGTTATTGTGCCCTCGCTTAGCAGAAGGTATCAGAGTGCGTCCAGGATGCAAACTGCAGTTACATTAGGTTTCTTGGTAATGTAGGTTCTGGAGAAGAGGTCTGGGCTGCGAGAGGAAGTGTGAAATATCATCTGTCCTGGTGTGGACGGAGGTGGATGAGCAGGTGGGTGGGAGTTTATTTCCAGAGGGCGAGGGACTCGCAGGGTGTTATGATAATAAAAATGACTGTAACTCTCCGGCAAAGTGAGCTTTAAAAGGCTGTAAGTGGACGTCGCGTTGTGTCTGATGGCTGACTCTTCGCTGGCAAGACCCCCAGAGTTTTTATCGTAATGGAGCACAGCTGGGCTGCAGCTTCAATGGGTTAATAGCCATGTGACAGCAGAGGCTGAGCAGGAGGCATTGTGTGCACATATTTGTGTACGTGCACGCATTTTATTTACTTGTGCACTCCGAGTGGCATGCAGGGGCCACGCTCGGGATGATGGGACTTTTTGCTCTTCTCGCTATGCCAGGCCAGATGGCTCCTGTCACTGGAAGAGGAGGAGGAGCGATGGAAGGGAAGAAGAGGAAGGAGGGGGGCTGTGAGTCGCCCCTTAACGGTGCTAGAGTGGCCTGTCCCTGGAGCCACCACATCTGCAGACCACCTGCTGCAGGCTAACCCTGCTCCCTTATCCTCTTCTCACTCCCTTATGTTCACTTTCTCTTTCCTGATTGGGGGGGGTTGAGGTGGTGCTGGTGGCAGGGCTGTGTTTAGCCAGGCTGTGCGCCCATATTTCTGTGACTTTAGTATGCCTGTGTAATGGTTGGAGGGGAGGAGGTGCAGGAAGAATGGCTGAGGAGAGTAGGAAGGGGAGGCGATGGTGGCGGTAGAGCGAGAACAGCAAAATATCATTTAGTTTTATAACGGCACCAGCCTTGGAGACTTGTGGGTTTTGTTTTTGTCTTTTTATTATTATTATTATTATTATTATTCCTCCCCAAGTAAAAAGAGTGAGAATGTTTGCTTTGTTTTCTCTTTGCTCTTACTACTACTGATCCAGAGGCCACAGGGGGGCTATTCCTGCCTTGAAGATAAAGCCTCCTCGGCTAACTCTCCAAAAATAAAACACACTAATTTGCATTTCCCATGCTGTAATTTATCCCTACTCTTTTGCTTTCTCTTGCTCACTATCTCTATCCCTCATCCCTGCATCTTTTCAGCCCCGGTCCTTGCAGTTCTGCAGGGAACTGAGACGTGGGAGGGGAACAAAAGAGGGGGAGACAGAGAAAACATAAGCACAGAGGCAATGTGTACTTAGGTTAGTTGTATGGACCGCTGTAGAGGGGGTCTTGTGTGTGTCTGCATGCATCTCTGTACCCTGTCTGCTGCTACTACAGCAGGTGCTTCTCAGTGGATAAACCTGAGCTCCTTAGATAAATATTTGTTGAGAGGAAATTACATATGCATCATCAAAAACTGCACTGAAGCTGCTGTTTTTGTTTTCTGTCTGAAGAATGTCCAAGCTATTGAGGAGCATCATGTTACCAGTATATCAGTGTTGCACAGCTGCATGTTAAGAAGAGCGACTGTCCTGTTGTTTTTGTTTTTTTATTAGATGTTTCAGCCTTAATCTGGTTGCCGAACAGCAGACATACTCTTTTGCTGAGTTGATAATGCATTATTCATTCTAACATGAGGTGTAAAAAAATGGGTTCGGCTGCCCTGGAGTGCATTGTAAAACGTTCTGCAGAAGTTATTTAGCTAAGGCTTACAGAGCATGGCTTGTACTTCGGTCAAACTGAGGTCATATCACATTCCTGCCACAAATGAACCTCACCAGAATTTAGTTGTGACCACTTCCTCTGAAGGCACTCTTGAGGTGTGGTTTTGCAGAATACAAAGGCGGCGTTCTGGCCAAACAAATACAGTATGCGAAAAATCTAAGAAGAGTAATTATCCTGAACTAAACAACAAAAGTTTGAGTTTCTTTTCTTTCAGCGCAGCACAAACAACGAGGAAACCAAAAATAAACGTTTTCTCTCTTACATCTCATTATGTGGCACAGTCGAGGTTTTATTCATACAGGTTTTGAGATCAAGTCTTTGAAACGTTTTCACCGCAGTGCTGTAGAGGAGCATGGATTTACATTTGTGGTGCTAACAACTGCACAGAAGACACCGTCAGCGTTATCCATGAGGAATGTTTCTTTAGAAGGAATGAGATCCAGTGAAAACTCTTCACAATAAGTCCTGGGAACACTTTGTGGGAAAGGTATTCTACATATTGAACAGGGGAGAAGAAAAAAAAACAGAGCTTTGAAAATATTTTATCAGTAGGGAAAAAATTGTTTAAAATTAATATGCATACTTTTGGTTCCATAAAAGCCCTTTTAGTGCAGTACATTAGGTAGTGCGTGTGATTCTGGAGGTCTCTGCTTGGGGGCAGAAGGCATACCCAGACTCAAAAATAAAGCCATGTGCAGGATGTTTGTTTTTTTGTTTTTTTTTTTGGGGGGGGTTACTTATGCAGTCATAGCTGAAAAAAACAACTCAGCGCAATCAGAGATGATACGTGAGGTCATTAAATCAGTGTCATCAGGATGGGAGTTTGTTTCTCCAGTTTTACAATGCTGGAAATTGAAAAAGAAACCCTGACGGTATTTTTGTATTTCGATGACCAAGCACAGCAAGCCGTAAAGGCTCATTTTAAGCTCCTGCATAGCAGCTATGCACGTACGCATGCACGTGAACTTGCATTTTCTGAGCAGTGTGTTTCAGTCCTTCTGAAGAGAAGTGGCCACTTCTGGCTCCAAATGGACCAAGATGGAGACAAAATCAATTCTTCAAAGCAGCAGTTCAGATCCCAGTAAGCCACAACAACATCCATCTTTTATTACCACTAGTTTCAATTTTGGTTCTGAAAAACCAAAGTTTTTGTTGTTGTTGTTTTTTTTTTTAAACAAAACAAATTGCTGATGCTTCTGAGAAGTGCTTCTGTACAGATGAAGTTGGAAAAGCACCATCACCAGGCTAACTCCTGTACACCGTTACCACAGCAACCCATACAGTTTTTGACGTGTGAACATGCACACACATCCAATCTGATGGCGGAACATCAGAACAATGAACAACAAATGTGCAATGCTTGAAGTCTGAACAGAACCTTAGACCATAAAAACTGTAAGATACTTCTCTAAGGACCATAAAAGGGGGAGAAAATTAAAGCAAGAAAAAAAAAGGAAACGCATGCAAGAGTTATTCCCTGGGGTATAAATGCATTTGAGCCTGGACCTGTTTGACCCACGTCCAGCATCTGAAATGAACCTCTGAACCTTCGGTCATAATGTGGTGAGCTGAGGTCTTGCCTCCAAGCAGCAAGTTGGCTCACTCTACCACTTGCTTTCTTAAAATCCCTTTAAGTGCTTTAGGGGGATTTAACAGGCCTCTACATACAGCTTCCTCTCAGCAGCCAAGTTTGAACACTTAAAGGAAACGGGTGCATACAGTATAATTAGGCTGGTTAAAGAAGAGGGCTTCTCTCAGTGGTAAATCTGCACAGACTGTAAGGAGGCTCAGACCATTTGTTGGTTCTTCCAGACCGTGACCGCTGCTCTTGATGTTTCACTACGCCGAGGGTCAGGGCTTAAAGAAGGCATGCAGCTGGAGGGAAATTGTCTGAACCCTGAGTTTGAAGTAATAAATATTTATTTCTACTTGGAAAAAGGAAACCAAATTCACTGAAAAATGGCATAATAGCTCCAGCTGTATTTGTAGGTTTGTTGAGGCTGCTCATCTGACAGGCTGGTCATTTATAAAGAAAATATTTACATATTATTTATAAAGAAAAAATAATTAATGATGAAGAAATTTTTTTATTTCAGATGGTTAAACTGGTTTTAACCAGGGTAAACCAGCTCACAGCCACAGTCAGGCTGCAGCTGCTCTGCAGGAGCGAGGAAAGAAAAGAAAGTGTTTGTGCTAATCTGGCGACTTCCATGAAATGGATAGAGCCACAATTTGACCATCATGTCTCCTGCATTTCATGCTGGTTGATTTTGTGAAATAGAACGTGGAGAAAGCTGCTAAGTCGTCAACAATGGTGATAAACTGGAAGCCAGTCTGCAGCTCACCCTGTTGCTTATAAACACGAGAGAAACGCGGAGGTGTGGCTGCAATGGAAAGAAAAGTTTCACACACCAGGTTTGCACACTGTACTCATAACAGTATTGCTAGATTTTATTTTTAGTGTGGGGACAAAATAGAGATGCATAGTGGCCAACCCTAGTATTTACGGTGGGTGTTTGTGTTTGTAGGCCCGAATGCTTGTGCTCAAAGGTGGAGTTGTGTCTGGCTACAGCGTCTGAGGGACAAACAGATGTAGAGTCAGCTCTGGTTTAGAGCCAAGTCAGACTGCCCTTCATCTGGGAAAAAAAGAGTTGCTTATTTGTGGGGAGGTGGCCTGCTGTGCCAATCTGTTCTCATTAGTGTTTAGTTGCTCTCTTTAAACGTGTAACAACATGTTCGTCAACCGCTGGAGCATATAGCTCTTTGTTTACAGCTGCCTGTAACTCAACTAACTGTCCTTTGTGTGCAGCTAGCTCCTCTATTGAGACTTGCACATCTGTAATATGTAATAATTTCAAATAAATAAAAAAAAAGAAAAAGAGAAAAACCTAATTTTCTGGGGATCAGTGAACATAAATGTGTCCATTTTTGAAACATTGTAAGGTTCTCACATGTTTACCAAGTTTCTAGTTTGTGCATGGAGACGAGGACCAGAACCGACTTTGCAGCCAAAATTAGAAAAAAATACATTAATAAATTCATAAAGTACTTAAGTAATGCATAAAATGAATAAACCTTGAAGTATCACAGAAAAGGTTTGCTTCAACAGACAAATGAAGTCTTTTCCAGAGGATTTTTCTCAAACGTGATTGGCTCATCACCAAAAAGACCAGCAGAAACCAGAAAAAAAATCAGGGTCAATATCCAGTCTCTCACATATAGATTTCCCATATTTATATCTGGATTTGTTTGGGTTTGTTTTTAAGCAAGACCAACACCAACGTACCAATCAGATGAGATGAAGACTTATTAGTTTTCAGGCAGCTCTGAGAATGCTGTGAAGACGGACTCAGAAAAGATAAAATGATGTTGTAGCTCTGCTTTGGTGTTGGTTTAATAGTTGTGAAGGCCTTTGCTGTTTCTTTAACCTTGATCTATTGTGCAAAGACTAAAATCTGGGTTAGTAGTCACTATAAAAAAAATATTATTATTATTATTATTTTAATATCCCCTACCTCAATGATTGAATCTGTGTCTTCTGGGAATCTGTGATCTTCCATGTTGCTGTCAGTCACCCCACCCCCACCCCCACCCCCCACCCCGGTCACACTCCCCTCTGCTGCACTTTCTCTAATGTTATTGTAGACAGAGAGATCAGAGGGGCAACCGTATCTCCACACTCCATCAGGAGTGTGTGTGTGTGTGTGTGTGTGTGTGTGTGTGTGTGAGAGCGTGTCTGGCCGGCTGGCAGGAAGTTGGTTGCTGCTGCCTTTGATGGTCACACTCCCTCAGATGTGTCACTGCTGCAGACGGTGGCTTGGATGACATGCTGTGTCTCTGCTTTTCAGGTTTTTTTCCGTTGAGAAAAGACACCCCTTAACACACACTTATAGCAGACATGAAGTGAATACACATTTACAGCAATCCGGTGGGTTGCTGGGGGGGGGGGGGGGGGGGGGGGGGTGTGTGGGGGCTTTTCCCCCCCCCCCCTTTCCTTCCCCCCCACATGTTTCTTGTGTTTTCCCCCTCTGGACCTTTTTTTTTTTTGTTCGGTCTTTT
>JBAMYA010000011.1:6921280-6958555 GCA_037176975.1 Arrhamphus sclerolepis | reverse complement strand
CCCCCCCCCCCCCCCCCCCCCCCCCCCCCCCCCCCCCCCCCCCCCCCCTCCTTCTACTGGGCTGTTCCACCTTCCCACTTTACTGTCACTGATAATGGCTTCTGGCGTGTGACCGCTCCGGACTCTTTGTATATTGGTCGCGCTTGTCATGCAGCCGATGAGGTGTGCATGTGCGTGCGTCACCATGCCCCGGACTCGCTGCAGAGTTGCAGGGAGGCTCCGGCTGCTTTGTTATTCTAAACAGGGGTGTTTTCAGGCATTCGTCCTCGCAGTCGTTCACCAGAGTGATCTGTCAGCGGGCTCCCCTCCCTCCTCTTCCCTTCAGGGACCAAACTGTGAACTTAACACACTCGGCTCTGATGACTTCCCTGATGGTGCGAAAAACAGTCAACTCCACAGCTGTGATGTTATTGCTGGAGCAGCTTGAATGTTGCATTGTTCTTGTGGTTTACACTGCGTACTTACATGTGCAGTGCGCGCGCGCACACACACACACACCCTACTCGTATCTCTACCCAAAAAAATGCCAGGGTGGGGTGAGATGTGTGTGTGTGTGTGTGTGTTTGAGGGTTTGGGCTATGTAGATCTGAGTGAAAGTGGGAAAAGGAGTGGAGGAAAGCAAATAATTGTCAGGAAGAGGGAGGTGAGGCAGTGTGTCTTTTAGAGTCGGAGTGGGGGGGTAAAAAAGGGGCAGGCGCTCTCAAAACACTGAGGAGTCCAGATCTGAAATAAAACATGAAAAAAAAGGGGAGAAGAAGCAGGGGGAGGAGGAGGAGGGAAAAAGGGAGGAGGGATCATGCTTGAGTGTGATATGTGCGCGGATCCTATGAAGTGATCGCAGCTGGGGAGTAAATTGTGCGAGCCCAGAGAGCACAGCTCCGCGTGTTCAAGCTGGCACTTTAAATTTAGACAGAATTTCTTTTTCTTTTTTTCTGTTTTTTTTTTTTTTCCCCTCCCGCAAGATCTTTGCTCGGCCGCCTCTGGTTTATTAGCAGCTATCACAAAGGCAGGAGAGGAGAGCAAAGAGGGGCAAAAAAAGGAAAAGAATGCACATTGAATAGATGTTGCGCAGCTGACAGCAGAGGAAGCAGCTCTGAGAGTTTCCAGCCACCGCGTTCCCCGACTGCAGCCTTTTCTTCCTAGGAGATTTAAGGAAAAAAGAGAGAGAGAGAGAAAAGGACAAAAGCCTCTCCCCCCTCCTCCACCAGCCCACAACCAGCCGATCAGCAGCATCAACTTCCTAGTGAGCGTTTTGTGCACATACTGTAAGGACGTCGCGGTGTGTGGTGCTTTTTTTCTCTCCGAGTCCTGAAAGGCACGGACTAGAAGATGATGCAGCCGGGGGGCTTAGTGTGAGCTCGCACTGCAAAAGCCCCTTCCCTTCACCAGCAGGGCCAGACCAAGAGGAGCGACTCCGAGGGAGGGTGGGGGGGTGGGGGGCGAAAGCATCAGAGGAGGCGGAGGATAAGAAGGGAGGGGGGATACCCTCCTTGGATTATTGCAGAGGGGTTTCATCTTTTCTTTTTAATTATTTTTTCTTTTTTTTTTGCCTTTTTTTTTTGACCCTCTACCCGCATCAGTCATCTGGTGTTTTTGCTGCGATGCAAAGACTTTAAGCCTTTAAGAATGTGGAGGCAACATTTTCCAGGCAAGCAGCATGTTTCCTGTTTTCTTTTCTGGATGTCTAATAAAGTCTGGCATGTTGAGAGGTGGGAGGGGAAGTAGGTGGATGAGGAGGGGGTAGTATGCATGAGAGGAGGGGAGAAGTACTATAGTGTGTGTGCATGTGTGCGTTGTCTGTTGTGTGACCGGTAAGTTCGCTGTTGTCGTTTCGAGGCGTGTCGCTGTCACACCTGGCTGAAGTGGTCCGTGGTCTTGTTTACAGAGAGGGGTAGCTGTTGACACCCGCTTTTGTCCCGTGCCAGAATGTGGGCGCCGTTGCTCACAGAGGGCACCATTAAAAACATTTTCTTGGCGTGGGATTGGATTGGTGTGGCGGGCTGCCGGGCGGTGACGGGGTGTGGCACTGGCAGCGCCAGGACAAGCGGCCTTTGTGTTCTACTTTTGGGGGAAGTGAAGGGAGGGAAGGGCAGGGAGGAGGCTGCCAACAAAGGGTGCTTACACCCGCCCTCGTCACCCACTTCACCCCCTTCTTTACAAACTCGCACAGTGATCTAGCACTGTCACGGGCAGACCAAGAGTTTGTGTGAGGATTCAGGAAAGTATCAAATGAGTAATTCAGCCCCACTATACCAGAAGAAGACTGCAGATTGTGGCAGAAAGCCATTTGAAATGGGGGAGGAAAAAAAAAAAAGTCAAAGTGTTGCTTGAGTTAATGGCACATCTGTGCCTTATGCCAAGCTTCTGCTTTATCCCACAGTTGAGCGGTGGCGCTTTGCCAAAGTTCACTGTCGGTTCCTATTCATTAGCTGCTACATCCATACAAGCGCATTCCTGTTGTATGCATGCTTTCTTGCAGAGCTCACTTTGCCTCTGCAACTTGTGCCACCGTAAAGGCATTTGGTTGAGATGCAATTACCATACAGAATAAAATCTTCTTAATTATTCTGCAACTAGCTGTTCTTGAGATTCTTGAATTGTAACTAACGTGCTAAGCTCAAGTGTTTTATGCTCCTAATGGATGCGTGAACGTATTAAACGGAAAGTGTAGTTTGTTGATACTAAGTAAAGTCTTGGTTTAGCCTTACATGAAGGGTGAAATTTTCTTTTGGACTTGTAGCGAGTCAAAAAAAAAAAGAAAAAACTAAAAAGGCTTTTGGTAAGTTACTTAGAGAATTATCTTAAATTATCAGCAACTGATCAAAATGGGAACACAGTGAAGAATGACTGAGGAGTCTGTCACCAGTTTCAGTTTTAAATGAACGGCTGAATCAGAGGGAAATCTTTATCACAACTGAGTTCAAAGTGATGTTTGTGCCTTTAATTTTCGGATTCTGCTTGCTGCTCATTGGAAGCTAGGCTTCCACCATTTTGCCAACCTGGAAATCTGGCCAAACTTTACATAAAAGGCGGAGGCCACTCGGGCATGGCCGGCCCCCAGATACAGCCTCCTCTTGTTTGACAGCAGCCTGTGTTAACTGGGGAGAGGATGTGGGTTATGTTTCAGCGCAGCGGTGCTCCTGAGGGTGCAGTGCATGGGCCGTAAATGTTGGCGGTCAGCAGCTGCAGCAGCAGACCTTGTTGTCAAGACGGAGCCACCTGCAAACAGCAGCTTGGGGTTGCTAGGTAACGGATGGCAGGAGATGATGATAATATGGTGGAGTGGCTCGTCTGGTCTTCCATTACCACGTTTCTGTTGCTGCTCTTCTCGCTCCTGTCCTCTTCTCATTTTCTTTTCCCCTCTTCTGACCGCATCGCGTTTCTCATCCCCCCCCCCCCCCCTCTCTCTGGTGCCCCCCCTTCACCTCATCAGAGGCAACTTAACACCAGCAGCAGAGGCCCGTGGTAGGAAGAGACTCCCAGCTCCCCTCCAACTCATAATGGAAACTCTGGCCTCATCTCCCAGTGCTGCTCTGCTAAATCCTGCTGCCAGACTCTGACTAAGTGTTGCTGGCTGAGGGAGCACAGCCTCCAGCCTGGGCTGACTTTGGGTTCCACAAATATTCCTCTACAGGAATGATTAGAATTAAAATACAGAGCGGTGAGATTGAGGCTTATCTTACAAATTCTTCTTGTCTACATAAAGTGGTTCTTAGCTTTTTCACAGCAGGCCTAGATTTCCAAAATCATTTTCATTGTGACCCAGTTCTCATTTTTGACAAGTGGTGTGCATTCTAATTGAGAAAAATGTTCTATTTTCAGACTGCCAACAGAGGGAACAGCATTTTCTTTAACAAGGATTTGAAAAGTATGATATCCAGCAGCTGAGGGAACCATTTTAGAAAACAATTTGAGGCCTCATTTTCATTATTTTGAAAACCACATGATGCAAATTTCTGTAGTCTAGAAATCCCAAATTGCTTCTTTTATTCAGTTGCAAGAGAAAAGCTGTCATTTATGTGAGATTTGAAGTCATACTTAAATAATTCCCTTATACGTTAAGAGATGCATAGACACATTCAGGTAACAGATGTGGCATGATTTCACAACTAATAAACAATTATTAAACAACTCAATTGATAAAGCAGCTAAAATGTTAATCTCAAATCATTATTAGTTAAATTAGGTAAGAAAACACCCGTTCAAGCCCTGATTACTTTGTTGGGGGTATTGATTTGTCTCTATTTTTGATATGTTGTAGTCCATGCAGTAATTAATTTTGTGAGAGCAAATAATTTGAGGACTAATCATCATTGAGGGAAATCATTGGTTGCAGCTCTAGACCTGACAGTAGATCATTACCCAGACCCAGCAGGGCTTGTGTGTGTGTGCGTGTCCTTCAGTGTGTGTTGCATGTTCCTTTGGCAGGTAAACACACAACAGCATCAGCGTCCTTTAATGGAAATGAACTTGTACATAATCATCACATAAAAAGAAGAAGACCACACTCGCATTAGCAGCCTGGCAACAGTTTAGCAACAAGCAGATGAAGCCAGAGGAATGAGAGGAAATGAGATGGATTAATTAACGGACTGGTGAAATTAAGAGCACTTCTCCTCCCGCGGTTCTGACATGACCCCAAACCGTCTTATAAGCCCCCCGCCATCCGTGAGCACATTCGTTGACATTTGATGCATCGTGTCTGCGTATGTCCCGTCTGCTCGATTCGAGGCATACTCCGAATCTGTGGCTGTTTGTCGTTTGACGGCACAGGCGCCAGCGGAGAGCTGCTGAAAACTGCAGATTTATTCCTGCTTGTTGCCTCTGACAAGGTGCTGCAGCGCCGTTAAAAAAAAAAAAAAAAGGAGGGCTGACAGACCGCGCGTCACACTGGAGGATAAAGTCCCGTTTCCGTGCTGCTCAGTACATTTGTAACCATCCAGACTGTTTATTTCCAACCGAGTTGAAAGATGAACAAATCTCCAAATGACAATAAATCCTAATTTTAAGAAACCTGCTGACTGACAAATGGGAAGCTATTAAGAAAACGGATCCCACAGGGAAACATGAAATTCACAGGCCAGTGATGCTGCGTTTGTAGGATGCCCTGATGGAAAAGAAGTTGCTCTGAGCTACCCAGTACCGTGTAAAAAAGGTTAACTGGCTCAAGCGTAAAAATGTGGTGCAGTATTGTGCAGCATATATCTCACTGAAGGTTTAAGTCACTGTTATCCAGACATTATAGACTTCACTCTGAATGAATCCACGTTGTCTGCAGATCACTGCCTGTCGTTACGTTGATGATCTGCTGAATATCTGTCATGCTGAAGTTTGCCCTGTAGGGAACTTGTATAACAAATATCTAAAATGGATTATTTACACAGCATGATTGTACGTATCAAAGTCATCAGGGAGAAACGGATGGCAACGGATATGTCCGTTTCTATAAATCTGACAGCTGTCTATTAAAATGTAAAGATGGGTAGTGATGTTTGGAATTCATCAAATTTTGAATTATATAGTCATTACAAGTTAAATTCCAAATATATAAGGAATTTCAGTGGTAATATCAAGATATTACAGAAAGGGACACACATTTTTTTAATCATTATAATAATGTGAGCTGGTGTCTGTTTGGCCTCCAGCTTTACGTTTCGTATTTGCATCTCAGAAACGAACAGACTACAAATTCTACAAATGGCACATATCCGTACAGGTTCATATAAATATTACGGGCACCATCGTGCCTGGAAACCGATGGAAAAACCAAACAAAAAACAAAAAGTTTCAGCTAAATTATCCGTCTGGGAAGGTAACTCTGAGCTGTAGTTATGGTGAAATTTTCTCGAAGACGACACCATTCGTTGCTGTTTGGTGCCTTTGGCGTGGAGATTAATTCGCTTTTACAATGCTAAGCTTCGATCGCTCTTTCCTACTCTGTAAAAGCCGTCTCTGCTGAGATGTCCACTGAAACTGATATTTTAATGAGAAGTGCTTTGTGCTGCTTTATAGCTTGGTCACATAGTTCAACAAATTGCTATTTTGTCTTGATTGCTTCAGCTTCTCCTGGATATCATATTACGTGATTTAAATGGAGCGAGTCATCCTCGGGGAACGTCCGTAGGCATTGGAGGAAGATCGCTACAAAGGACTTTTTTACTGGTTTTAGCTGTCCAGATCCCCTCTACAGGCATGGAGGTTGAGTTGCTTTTCTTGTTTTGTTTGTGGGTTTTTTTGCAGCAAAGATTTACTCTTGTTGAGTCTCTTGCTCTCATTACTTTCTTGAGGCCTCCAGTCGCCGTCCACCTCGATGTCCACTGTAGCTGTGTGAGCCGGGCTGCTTTCAGTTTTCTTGAAACCAAGACATTAACACAATAAAAAACTCCTGAGTGTCTCTTTAAAAGGACACAGAGTAGGATTTTGTCCCATCTAGCGGTGAGGTCGTTTACTGCAACCATTCTTTATCCCGCCGCTTGTCCCAAGACTCTTTTCCGTCTTCGGTAGCCGAGAAATGTCATTGATCCAGGAAACAGAGAAGTGGTCGACCAACACAACTTCTAGCAGTATTCTCTCAGTTGATGAGGTTAGTTTGTTTTGGAGTGTCATCGGTTTCGATCCCCACTCTGTTCACGTTTTTGTTTTCTTGGCGATGGATCTTCCTCAACATACTTTCTGAAATAGCTGTGGTCCATTTTTCTTTCTACTTCCTCCTTGGCTGTCTCTGTGCTCTCTCTCCTGCTCTCCCTGTGAGTTTGTAGCCAACTACAGGTGGCGCTAACGCAAAACGCAAACCCGTATTTTCCTGGATGTTCCCTGCCCCGGACCGTAGTTTCAAGATGGCGGCGCAACATGGCGATCGCCACTGAATACACCAACACAATTTATATATAAATGGCAAATTCAAGACCTACCAGGACACTGATTTGTTGATGGAAGCAATTACTAATTAACAAGGTCATACTTTTAAGTGAAACAATCCATTTTTGTTAATAGACGACCTGAAATATTACACAGTGTCCCTTTAAAGTGTCCGTCACATCTCTGCGGGTCTGATCTGTACATGGGGAGGAATATTTTCATACAAATTTTAGATGCTTTTTTATTTATTTCAATTAAAGGATGCAAACTCCTTTCCTTTTTTTCCAAACAGTGTGACCCAATTTCCTGAGGTCTTAATGAAATGGTCTTGACATGTTTTGGTCAAGTCCCACAGAGACGCAACACAAGAACTCCCTCTTGGAGCAGCGGTTTTATTGCTCTGTTCTGAAACAACCCCTTGCTGCGCAGGGTGTACTTCTTTTTATCAATCAATTTTTACAACTTTACACTCGCCACTTCTGGGGTACAGAGATAAAGATGGGGAATCTGTATAGTTCTATATGCTGATCTGGCTCTGTGATGTCACAGTCCGCTTTTCGGACTTCAAAACCCCAAACGAATCAATGGGATTATGTTTTGTTGGCTCATTATCACTTTAGACAATCAGCTATATACTCCTAAGTAAATGCATTTTTATATTTTGGTTATATTTATGTAGAATATTTAATCTTGGAACACATTTCAGCAACATAGTAAACTGGGAAATGTTACTCAGATGTTCATGAAACCTGAATCCACGTACAAAATCATTTTTTTCTTTTACGATTTGATGTTTGACATTCCAGCACATACCGAAAACCATGAAATCGTCTTCTGCATAATTACCATTTTGAATGCACAAACCACCGGCACGCTGTCAAGTCTCACCGCAGAGAGGAAAGGTGCTGATAAGTGTGTCATGAACGCATCACTTATCAGACACGTGCGTGGTGGTATTGTGAGGCTGACAGACCCAGTGATTCTGGTTGAGGCTGGTTTGATATACATGCAGTCAGTTTAGCACTAGGGGAGTGTTGGCTGTCACCTCCCTGCCTCCCTTGCTCGAATATATCATCTCCTCTCCATCAAAATCAGCAGAGTGAAAATCAGTCTGTCACACAGCAGGACGCGCACACACAAATACATTCCCGAGTTTCTGGAAAGAAAAAAAAAAAAAAAAAACAGCCGCGGAGAAAGAGAGAAAATGATAGGAGAGGTAGGAGAGGAGTGACAGTCGAGGTGAAGGAATGACAGCGAGAGGATGGACGGGGATTACTGAGAGACGGCTGAGGAGTGATAGCAGAGGTCGGGAGGAAATTTACGTGAAAAGGAAGATAAAGGAGTTGGATACACAGTGAGCCAGCAGACGTACAGGGCTAGACACCGGCAGAAACAAAGAGCTGTCAGAAAGATGTTATCAGACGGGGAGAGATCCAGGAAAATACAACACAGCAGACGATACTGTGAAATGTAACTGAGGAAGAGTCTGCAAGGAGGAGATTTAAAGAGTAAGAGACTGAAAGGTCAGGGAGGCGGAATGAGATCCAGTGGATGATTCACAGAGTTCAGCCAATCTAAGTTGTGCCTGAAGGTCTGATGCAGCCTGCCAGCAGCTCTTCTCCCCTAATGATTCTTCTGCATTTCTCTCACCAGCACATCAACTGCCATTTATGACCATTAGATCCGCTTTGTCCTGCTTAGATGATAACAGTTACGGCGTTCTGTCACAGAAATTGCATTCATCAGCATTTCTGACGTCACCTTTAAATAAAACGATGGGTTTGCTCTGCTGCCCTTCTTCTTGATTTAACGGCACATTTACAGACTGAGTCTGATTCCTTTAAATATGAATACATCATAAACCTCTAAACTGAGAGTTATGAGAGGAGTTGATGGGAAAAAAAAGTGTTGGAGGCTGTATAAACTACATGCTCAAACTTGTTTCAAAGTTCATGGGTGTAGAAAGTAATCTTAATTAAAATGTGAGTTCAAATTTAGAAAATGCAAAGTGCATAATGTCAAATATCTGAGTCCACATATTTGTTGGATGAACACTATGGAGCTTTACTGAATCACTGAACTACAAATGTATTTAATTCTGTCCAATATCCAGCCCCCCTAGAATGATATAAAACTATGGAAACCAGTGTGGAATCATGCTCTGGGCTCTTTACCAGCAGATCTGGCACAGACGGCCACGTTGCCGTGCCTCACCTTGTCATCTGTTGAACAGGGAGTGTGATAAGAAGGTACGAAACAATGGCTGGTTGTTTGTGCTGAGCTATGACTGAGAAGGATGGGGAGACGGCTGTCTATGTGCCAGGAAGGGAAAAAAAGAGAGAGAGAGAACAAAACAATTTCATCCCGCCCTCTGCACCGCAGGTGTCAGGAGGACACGGACGTTTGCTCCTCCATCCTCAACTCTACGCAGATGCCAGAGATGCCAAAAATAAAGTGCATTAAAAGTGGCGGCACAAGCCTGTTAAGTGATCACCATGACAACAGGCGGAACGCACAGAGTTGACACCTCCGCTATGTTCACCCCCCCCTCCCCCCAACAGCGGGCTGCACTGCTGGGCTCCGCACTCTGTCAACTGGGCTTTCTTTGCGTCTTTCCTGTTGTTAATGTCCTCGTTCTCTCCTTTCATCCTCCTCCCTTTTTCTGATTTGTCTCATGAGAGTTCTTGAGTTTAACAGGCAGTGTTACTTTTATATTTGATTTAACCCCCCCCGCCCCCCCTCCTGCCTTGTTACTCTGTTTATTTTCCTTCTTTGCGATGGCCACTGACAACTGTCTAAATCTTAAACCTCCTAATCTCACCTTTATCTTCTCTGATGTAATCGTGGTGAACGTGGACCTAATGAGCCTTCCTCCTCTGCTTTAATCGTCCTTATCTGAGCACGCGGTCTGACGTCATCGTAATCTTGGGACTAACTTCAAGATCACACAGATGCATGTACGGTGAGGTCACACATAAGCATCAAACTGCAGATCCTGTTATCAGGTAGGAGATGCTGTAAGAGAGCTGATGTCATGACAGACCTCGCTGTACTGTGGGTCTCGCCTCGACTCACTTCCAACCGGTTTTGTCAGCTTAGACAAATCAACATTTATTATGAGTAATACTTGTGACCTGAGCTGTGATGGGGAACTGGAACTCCTCGGGAGACCTTTCCCTTGCGGGTCCATCTATCCGCGGGATGACTTCCGGGCTACATGCCGCTTAGAAGCGGCATGAATATTTATGCTCCTCTCTTGTTAACGTTGTATGATGCAGGGCTGGTAATTGTCTGTCTTCTCAGTGCAACACATCGTCTTCGGCGGGTTGTGTGTGAAGGTCGACCCACTGGGGAGTTCAGCTCCTCTCGGCTCTCTTCGCTCTTATGGAAGAAAAAAAAAAAAAGTGACGGAGAGGAAAAAAGAGAGAGAGGGTGAAGCGGCGACAGAACAAGAAACGGCACAGGCACTTTGTCAAGCGTGCCGTGGCGCAGATGTGAATTGGCTGCTGGTTTGTTTCAGGCTTGGAGAGTTTTCTCTGACATTCTCCATTTCAATGATGCATTGCTCTTTTGAGGCAGAGCAACAGTGAAACTCATTGTTGAAGGTGTAGATCGTAGCGTTTCTTTCTGTTTTTGTTGTGTTTTTTTTTCTCCTTCTGCTCTATCGCTGCTGATTCCACTTAGGATGCTTGCTTTTGAAATGAATGTCCTTTTTTTCACAGTGAAGTTGTACAGACACACAAGGGAATATATCATCCTATTTATATGATCAAGTGCTTACAGTGTATAATACACTCTTATTTGCTTGCACTCATGTATCCTTGTGTGTGTGTGTGTCAGAGGGTTTGTGTGTGTGATGCAGGTGTGTGGGGGCCACAATGGTGTTTCTGCAAATCTAATCCAGTCTTGAGTAAGAGCATTGATTTATTGAGCAGTGCTTGTTAGCACAGAGCAGCCAGTTTCCCATACCTTCCACTCAGCTCATGTGCACAAATGCATACACGCCATTGGTAATCGTTTTATGTCATTTATTTGTTTTTGAAGTCAAACACAGTCGAGGAATCGAGCGTCAAATAATCTTTTCTCCCTTCTCGTCTCCCTTCAGGTATTCGGCCCCAGATCATGAACGGGCCGATGCATCCGCGCCCACTGGTGGCACTGCTGGACGGACGCGACTGCACCGTGGAGATGCCCATCCTCAAAGACCTGGCCACGGTCGCCTTCTGTGACGCCCAGTCCACGCAGGAGATCCACGAGAAGGTAGAAAACCAGAGCAGCCCGAAGGTTGATGGAGAGACAGGTCACATCATGGTGACATCAGCCTCATGTGCACTTGCCGGTTAAAATATAGTGGCTTCATTATGATTTAATGTCTCTTTGTGCCACAGAGTGTGATGCCTATATCAGTGCCATTGTTCTAATAGAGAGCCTTGTATGGTGGGGATGCAGTGTAATCACAATGGCTTGTAGAGGCTCTTTATTGCTTTTTATGCCGCGCTTCGGCTGCAAAACAATATATGTCTACAGAGATGGGTATCACCCAAGTGCTATCACTTCATCTGAAGACAGACAGAGGGAGGGAGAGAGAGACACTGCTTTTTTTTCCCCCCGCTGTCTTTATGAAAATGGGACATATTAAAAACGGAGAATTTGCATAGAGATCAATTCAATCGCAGACCTTGGGCGGCAAAGGAGGAGGGGGGGGGCTTTTTGTTTGTTTTAACACTACCTTATCAGGAAAGACATGATTGTAATGTTCACCTCGCCAGCATATTCAGCAGTTCGCGGTAATAACTTGCAGTCTGGATACCCAGAGGCGCGTTATAGATTGAAAATGTCCAATCTTTTCACCGTGCGGCTTGTATGCAGAGATGTTGGGAAGCGCTGATAAACTGATGTAGTCGAGGCACACACCAGCTGCCACATAGATCTACACACACCGCAGAATGAAGAAAGTCATAGGAAGGACTGGAACGGGTGGAAATATGAAAGTGGTACGCCGGGTCCGCCGCTAGATAACTCCGTATTCTCTGGTGATGGGGAAATGATGGAACGCGCGGGCGAATGCTGCACAAGCTGGAGTCACAATACCACTTCAAGCGGCAGCGAATCCTGAATGCAGCACCTGCTCTACAACATCATCATCCAAGGTCAATGATAACACGTCTTCGTCACAGCCATCGCACCTCATGTCTACACGTTGGATGACAGCCCACATGGCACAGAGTCACTCCTTGATTTTCACTCACTGCCAGATGTGTTGGTGTGAACAACTGAACTGAATTTCATGTACTGTAAAACCTTCAAATTGTCTATTTTTCTCTAGAATTTTATGAATTGGTAAGAAAACAAACAAAAGAAATAAATATATTGGCAGCTCTGATAGATTTGGGCAGAGCCCCACGGAGAGGATGGATGTGTGGAATATGCTTCTAGAAAACAGAAAAAAACGGACGATAATGCATATTTTCAGGTGTGGCTACTTTGCAGATAAACTTGCATTGCATATTAAACTAATTCATTTCTTAAAATCAACTTCTTGTCTATAATTTCTGGTTTGAAAAGGCCATGCACACTACTTTCAAGTTTCTGAATAAGCTACAGCTCAGGTCTTGAACATGAGAAAGCACCAGTAGTACAGAAACCAGTGGATGATGTCATGGCAGTTCTGTGGTTCTGTGGGGTCTGCTGGTACCCGGATACTTAGTTTAGTGCAGAACCACAGATCTGAGGTGCAGTAGAGCACATTTTCTCTCAAAAGGGACTTTTTGAGAGCAAGGACAGAGTTTTAAAGGAAAGCAGCATCTAAAAATAAAGAAGCCTTGATTTATAAAAAAAAAAAAAAGTTTATATATGTACTACAACTGAAAATTGTGTAAGTTTCCAACTCATGTCTATGTAGGAGTAAAAAAGAAGAAATCATCAAAATTTGGCTAATCTGAATGAACAACCAACATGTTTTAAAATAGCTGTTGTTGCTTGAAAGCTGCTCGAGTTTTTTTTTCTTCACTGAGAGGTAGAAATGATCTTATGCAACACAAGAAATGGAGAAAACTTCAAACTATTCTTTATATATTCTCTTGAGAATACAGATGTTTTTCCTCTTAAAGTGTTACCGCGTCCCTAACATGTCCCTTTTCCTCTTTTTTTTTTATTTTTCTCACGTACATTACATCTGAAGTGGGTTTAAAATGTGCAAACAAAAAGGGGTCGTCGCTTCTTCTTGCAACACACTGTGTGTTATTGTTGTGTGAGACTGTCTTATAGCACCTTTTGTGTATTTTTTTAAACACTTCTGGTATGTATCCATACTTCTAAGCTGACACCGTTTCCTGAGTTATTAATGAAATAGTTGAAAATAGCATTTTCTACCTCACCTCAGGGATCCCCAGCCTTAAAGCGTGAATGAACCACTCCACCTTCCTCTTCCTCTTTTTTTTTTTTTGAAATTGGTGCTACAGCTTTATGCTTACCCAGCATCAGAGGTACAGAATTGTTTCCATCATATGTCCTCTTTAAGACGTGATAAATGCTCAGCAGTCCTAAAAAGCAACAGTGTGAACAGAAGAAAAAAAACCCTTCCTTCCAGGTGGAAAAAGTGTGTTCTCAACATCGCCAACCATCGCTCAACCACACAGCATCCACTCTCACTAGTGGAATGATTTCATACCCATAAAATCCCTCCCCAGTAAGCCACAGAGTCACACACACACACACACACACACATGCGCAGTACAGTTTGTTCGTCACCAGATCCAAACTTTGCACGCTCTTGCTCGCTGCACAAACCAACTCAGGAGGCCTTGCTCAGTTGTCAGCAAAGTCCAGGCATCTTAACAAATGATAGATGCTAAAAGCATTAAGGCTTTGGTTACGCAGCGGAGAGGGGTGGTATTTATGGTCAGAGTTTCCATTAAACTAAACTGTTTTCAGGATGAATCCCCTCCCCAATAAGTCTCTTTTCTCCAACTCAAGAAGCAACACCAGACCTTCAGGCAGAAAGTTTTGTGTGTGTGTGTGTTTTGGCTGCATGTGTGTGGAAGGAGCGTTTTAACCTTGAACTAGTATCTGCAAGGCCTGTCCAGGACAAAGCGCTAATAAAAGCGGTATGGAAATTCAGAGCTAATCTACTAATCACAGGAAAGCTAATTCAGTTTGGCTGGAGGTGAATGTGGAGCTGTTATTTGGGCGCCGACAAGAGCGGCGGCTGATACTCACGAGGAATAGTTTAGATCCTCATCACACCGAGTCCCAGTTCAGGTCACCTTGTCCATGTTAAGCAGCAGTGAAGCCAGTGATGTCTCAAAGCGACAGATAAGTGGCAGAATTCTGTTTTTTTTATGTTTTAATCACCAAAAGGATATTTTCTGTCAGTTTGTCAGGAGACTGAGTCAGATTCAATCCGTACCACCTTATTTATAGAGCGATGTTTGTTTTGGCTCAAAACTCTCTGTGTATTTACTTTGATCACCTGTTTTTAGATGAATACATCATTGCCAGGTTTTCAAAAGCAGTTGGAATCAGCAGGACAGAGATTCCTTCCTTATTATCAAAAACACCAAGATGACAGATTTGGTCAACAGACAGACTGGAGAGAGTGAAAGATGATGCAGGTGAAGCCCTGCACCAACTTTATTGAAATGTTGCAACCCACTTTTTTTTTTTTTTGAAAATATTCAAATAGTGAAATTTAAAACCTGCCCTGCTAGGTGTAAGTGGTTCAGAAAACAAATGCCTGAATGTTTATGCTGTAATCACTGGCTGCTTTGACCTCTTTGTCCAGCCCGCTCTGATCCCTCGTGTGCAAACCCCACGAGGTCTGAATGAGTGTAGCTGCGATGATCTTGCAGAAGCTCAGCTCCTGCAAGAATTGATTCCGTCTCCTGTTTTACCGCTGCATGTGTGTGTTTGCTCGTCGTTCTGCCCTTTCTCAACATCGCTGGGCCAACAGATGCTCTCCCCTCTCTCCAGAGTGCCACCTTATCTGTGTCCACATGCACTCCCCACACATAAACACCCCCTCCCTCCCTGCCTACGGACCTCAGACAGCAACCCGGACTAACTGTGCTCTAACAGCACACAGCTTTCTTTCTCACTCTGTCCTCCCACCTCCAGCCTCCTCTGCTGGTCATTTTGGCTCCAGCCGGCTCCAAATAATGTCTGCTGCCAGTGGGAGGCTGGACAGAACAAAGGCCTCCTGGTGGTCGGTCGTAGGACAACCAGCTGCACAACACTGCTGGCTGTGAATACGCAGACTTAAAGTACTTAATGTGGCAGCAATGCCAACATGTTGATCGTCCATACAGTCGCCCTTAAGCACCTTTCAGTCGCATTTATACTGATTATTCAAAACTGCAGCACCTTTAAGACATAGTAGATTAGCAGTGTGTCAGCGCAGCTTCCAGCCATGTGACATCTGTCACCATAAGTGTCCAAAGTCGTGTCGGACATGTGATTTCACGCTTCCTGTGCAGGGATGTGATCTCGTGATCGTCGCAGGGTTCTCAAATTTCCAGATATTTACAGTGCTTCATGAATGAGTGATAAGCTTTCATTTGTGAAGAAATACTTTTTCTATATGTGTGTCTCTCCAGGTGCTTAATGAGGCGGTGGGAGCCATGATGTACCACACCATCACGCTGACCAGAGAGGACCTGGAGAAGTTCAAAGCTCTACGCATCATCATCCGCATCGGCAGTGGATACGACAACATCGACATCAAGGCAGCTGGAGAGCTGGGTACACACGCACCCAAAATACACACCCAGTAGTAGTGCAGAGTGAGGCTACGATCTATTTAATTTTCCAGGTGTTGTATGAGCAAACACCTGGAAAATTTCTGGTTCTTGTACTGTGGGGATGATGGTTCACTGTGCTGCTTTAAATTTCACCTTTTCCTTCTCTGTATTGATTTTCTCACAGAGAATAACATCTGTTTTCGTGCTTTCTTTTTTCCCCTCCATTCTTTGTTTGTCTGTCAGTGACATATGCTACCTCAGGCACCAGTGATTTAAGTGAGTCTCGAGGGGATGATTCATCACATCATTGAATTGTGGCATTTGGAAAATTGTACTGATCATCCAAAGAAGACGCCGCAGTCAGAAGTAAAAATAAGACACGGCTGATGGTGATTTTTCATTAAAGGGGCTGCCTGAGGCGGCTTGTTTACACTTCCCATGTATGGATTTTTTTTTTTTTTTTTTAAAGAGTAGCGTATGAAGCTGAATTCAAGAGTCAGATGAACCGTGGCAATCCCACTGTGAGCCAGGTTATTCAAAGACGCAGAGAGCGAAAGACGAGTGAGGACGAGAGAAGTTCAGTTTCCTCGCTGAACCACCACCCGGGCTCCTATCAGGCTGGTGGCTCAAACAGCTCTTACAGCTGACAAAGCTGCCATTTCCCTGCCAATACAAGATACTGTGTCTAACTGCCACCCACTCACCGAAAGCACTCTGCCTTTGTAATGCAGGAGTCAAAAAGCTATCGTGCCTGGAGAACGCGGCGCAGATATGACGGCTCTTCTCTGGCAGAAGAAAAGGGGCCATTGATTGAGCAGACTCTGGCTTTTTTTTTTTTTTCCCGTCCAGGGACGACTGTGCTGTTACTCTGAGATACAGAGTGGGATGAGGACGTTAGCGGAGAGAAAAGGGCACTCTGAAATGCTTAAAATATGTTGTGTTGTTTTGGAGGAAGAGGCAAGGTAATACCACAAGGTCAGAGGCTTGAATTGCCTGAAGGGAGCATCATTCCTTTGTCTTGGCAGAAATTTGTCTGCAGCTCGCATGTTTAAATATTATCTCAAAATTAAGTGGAGGATATGATTATGACTACAAAATGGTGATTTACCTTTAACTGTTTGAACTCAGCATATTTTATATTTTGTGTCGTAAACTTCCTTTCATTTGTCGGTATCCATCTATTCTAACATGACTGGAATCATGAGTGTTTGAGGGACAAAGGTGGACCAGGGGTCTCTCCTGGACCAGGGGTCTCTCCTGGACCAGGGGTCTCTCCTTTGTGAGCGAACATTAGAGAAAATAATAGAAGGCTTTAAAAGCGGTGCTCGGTAAAGAATGATTGCTCCTACTACGATGGGGGTGCAAGCCGACGGTGGACGTCTGAAACCCTCTGAACCGTCTAGAACCATCATCTCCTGCTGACGTAACCACACGAACAAAAGATTACTTTGGAAACCATTGTCAAGCACTTCACAGCAGAACAACAAGTACAAATGCTATTTATGTTAACCTTGTTCAGGGATTTTGTCGCCGTTGTTTTGTTTTTTTTAAATGTTCAAAAACCAGGCTCCCATACTCTTGCACACCTTTTCTGTTTTCAGGAATAACGGAGATAAAACATATTAACCAAAAACTCTTCTTTGCTGGACAGTGTTCAATGCTAGATTACTTTTTTAGATATATTTTGAGAAGGAATGGCAAGATTACAACGATTGCAACTGTGTTTTAGGATGTGTTGCAGGGCTGAAATACTTTTTTTTTTTTAAAACAACAGAAAAGCAGATGTATAACTTGATGAGTCAAAAATATTGATTATCTTTGCTTCATACTGGCTGCAATGAAATAAAACTAAGTCAATGTTTGCATTTTTCTTTTTGCATCAACATTTTCTGATTTGGGGTTGTTTTTAGACATCAAACATTAATGTGATTTTTTTAAATCTGGTTTCACATGCTGGGATTATAGCTTTTCTTCTAATGTATCTCTTCTGACTAAACATCTCGAAACAGACTTTTATTCGTTGGAGCGAGCAGAGGTGCAACTCATACTGTAACGAACTCTGAAAGAGCAGCACATTAAAAATGAGAGCATTGATTTAGCCGTTAGTCAGATTAAATCCAGATTAGCTCTTTACAGTTCTGGCTTCTGTGTGCTCTTCGTTTAGGCATCGCTGTGTGCAACATTCCCTCTGCAGCTGTGGAGGAGACGGCAGACTCCACTATCTGCCACATCCTCAACCTTTACCGACGGAACACCTGGCTCTACCAGGCTCTCCGGGAGGGCACGCGGGTCCAGAGCGTGGAGCAGATCCGCGAGGTGGCGTCCGGTGCTGCTCGCATCCGCGGCGAAACCCTGGGCCTCATCGGTTTTGGTGAATATTCAGTCACCAGCTTCTTCCTGAACACTGACCTTCCTTCTTTCCTCTTTCGCTCTTGCTGCTTTCCCTTCCCTTCGGTGGTTTTTCATATCCTTTCTCCACTCAATGCGCCTTCTGTTTTCCTGCTCTGATAAGGTTATTTCTTCTCCCTCTGCCCGTCCCACAGATTATCTCAAGGTTGTCTGCTTGGCCTCCCTCCGGGCTGACTTCCTCTCCCCACCACACTCTTCTCACATCCCACCGCTAACGCTCTCCATTATATTTGTTATTTTCTTCTCTTACATCGTCGGCCCTTCGTCTCTGTTATTGTGCTCCCCCAACGTCTTGGCCTACTATCATAAGGTGTCAGCTGCTGGACTAGACTCTTCCTGTTTGCTTGTGTGTGTGTGTGTGTGTGTGTGTGTGCGTTTACCTCATCGCACCTGTTTCACTGCTGATTGTGTTTGTGCGTCATCCAGCTCTGTCTCAACATCGCTGGGCTGACAGATGCTCAGTCTTCTCACAAACCTTTACCAGAGCACCACCTTATCTCTGTGTTCTCATACACGCCCCACATGCACACATTAACACACTACAACACACCCCCACCCCACCCCCCGCCCCCAAATAGCTAGCATACATCTGCCCAGACTTGTTGTGCCACAACAGCTGGCCCTGGCTGTGTAAACATCTTTCCCTTTTTTTTCAATTTTTTTTTCCTCTAATGGTCATTCTGGTTTAAGTTATCTTACAAAAACAATGTGTATGGTCAGTAGGAGGTTGGGAACAGCCTCTTGGTGTTCATTTGTGTGCCCCACCTTTGCAGAGACTGAAAGCAACCTGAGGTCTCTCTCAGTAGCTTTTTCTTATTTAAAAGCAAAAGTAGCGCCGCTATTTCTTGATCAGATTGAGTCGGAATCTCGGTCAAATTACGTTTAACCACTTAAAATCAATAGTTTTGCATTAAGAAGAGATCTAAGGCGGGGTGTCGTTTAAAATGTTTCAACAACAATACCAAAAACAATGCTTTTTTGTCCCCTCGATACCAATGTAATAAAATGTCAATATCAATAAAGTTGGGCACATTGTGTAGAATGACACTTATTTACAATGTTCCCAATGGCTTAGTTGTAGTCCTCGTGCCTACCATTTTTTGCATTTAAGTTTTGTTTTGCACACAATCATTCATCTTTTTTTTATAAGAAACATTTCATCATGAAAGTGATCGTCCAGATCGGGACTTTTTGAATTGTTAGTCACAGGGGGGGGGGGGTAGAGATCATTGCCATGAATCGCGGGTATTTCGACTTTAAAAAGAAATATCTGCATGAAAATCTCCCCCAGTGCAGCTAGGGTTAGGTATTTTACCTAGCAATCAGCTTCGGATATTGTTGCAGAGGGAACCAGTGACCAGACGATGGGGTGTGTTTTAGACAAACTGGAAAAACTCCTCCTGCTGCTGCTGTGTCACTGGTTTAAGCTGCATTCAAAACCAGCAACAAGTTCATTCTTGTGGTGTGACCTCAGATGAACGGGGAATCAAATATCCCAGGCAGAAGCAACAGGATGTTGGTTAAAGAAAGCTTTTTTGTTTCTTTACTGTCATCAAAAATTAAAAGAGAAGATTGTAATCTATGAAATGTAATATAAACCATCAATATCTATATAATGGCGTGAGTAAATGTGAGTCTTTCTCCTGTTAAAGACAGGAAGAGAAAAAGGGACTCCTGGGCTCCCGAGCAGAAAGCGCCGGACGTAGCGCTCGATCACAAAGACAGGACCTTGAGAGTGTAAAGGACCTTATCGATTCTTTTCACTAGCAACAACATCCAACTCTCCATTACTCTCTTCCTCTCCGTCTGCTGCAGCTGCAGAGCACAAACGCTCCCTCCAGCCAACAGACTGGAGAGTCACATCCTACACAACAAATGGCCGTGAGAGACCGAGGGAGATGCTTATTATGTCCTCCACAATCAGTTTCTGATTCACTGTCTGTTACCTCACATTCTCACATCGCTCTCCTCCTGTGAAATAATCTCTCCATCTGATGTTTCCCTCAGACATTTTTTATGCCTTAAAAATATAAAAATGGCAACTTCATGTTGCTGAATATGATGTGAACTATGTTAACTGGTGAGTCACTGGTGGGGAGGTATATTTCAGGATCCTTGCCAGGTGGACAGCTTAAGTACTGGGATGCATTCAGTTGATAAATGATTAAAGAAAATACATAATGAACACAGCTGCTTTGTGAAGTCATGTTTCTAATATTTAAAAGTCTTGGTTTTCATTTTCCTCTCCATCGTAAACATTTATTCTCAGCTGCTTTTGTGCCGTGATGTTTCACTGGTTGGTGGTCTTTTAATTCCAGTTTCCAGGTCTCCTGCAGATGTCAGCTCAGCAGCAGAGCGTAGAACCAGAACAGAAACACCGATGGGCTCTGTTGTGTGACGCACACATAAACACCTACTGTTGTGTGTGTGTGTCCTCAGGTCGTTCGGGCCAGGCGGTCGCGGTGCGGGCCAAGGTCTTCGGCTTCAACGTCATCTTTTACGACCCCTACCTGCAGGACGGCCTGGAGCGCTCGCTGGGCGTCCAGCGGGTCTACACCCTGCAGGACCTGCTCTACCAGAGCGACTGCGTCTCCCTGCACTGCAACCTGAACGAACACAACCACCACCTCATCAACGACTTTACCATCAAACAGGTACGTCAGTGGCACCCGTGCTGCTGGTGGCTCCATCCTCAAGCGCATTAAAGTTGACAGAAAGCAAAAAAACAAAATAGATGTGCTTACACGTTTCCAGCTCTTTATCATAAGCTTCACCACAGCTACACAAATTCATTCCTTTGCTCTGTCAAATGCAACTAGCTCCAGCGCACGGATACAGCAAATATATCGACTAGAGGGGATGGGGGGGGGGCTGCTCTCTGTGTCAATAGCTGCCCTCTGAGTCGCTGCCTGTGGCGACACCTGCAGGGATACGGAGGAACTGCACAGAACAACATGGCCCCATGCTGCTCGTCTCTGCCGTGCCTCTCGTGCACACACTTCTGAGATTTTCTGAGTTTCAGTGTGCGAGCAGATAAAAGGAATGGATGTAGGGTAGGAGCCTAACCTAGTTAAGTGTGTCTTTTCCACAGCTTATGATTCTCAGCTGCCTTTTTTGAGTGTGGCAATGAAAGAACACTTTTCTCTCTTTCCCTTTCAAAATGTTGGCAGTGGCTCTTAGCTTCTAAAGTGGAAACGTATGTGTGTATGTGTTTGTGTATTTTTTTCTTTTTCTTTTTTTCTGTGTGTGTGTGTGTGTGTGTGTCAAAAAAGCAAAGGCCTAATAAAAGACTGCCTGCCAGTGTAAAGGCTTTTCATGCCCCAGGATTTCAGCTTTTGTCAAGATTAAGGGATTACTTTCTTCTGAGCATATTCATTTGATTTTCTTCCTCTTCCTCCCTCATACACTTTTTGTATTGCATTTTTTTTTTTTTTTTTTTTTTGAACAACAAACAGCAAAAGGTGGTGGTGCTGCCTCATCTTCCAGCTCATCCTTCATCTCATCTCCTGATTTCAGATAGACTATTCTCTACTCCACATCTGACGGTATTTTTACCCGGTAGCTCGATCCTGCAGGTGTCAGATGCGACAAAGATGTCACAGTTTCATGTAATATGTTTTAAGAGCCTTGATGCAGTCTTCCAATCCTGATTGATCCTCTGCTTTTGATGGAACAAATAAGCTGCCAGGTGATTGCCAGGCTGCAGCTGACTATATCTCCAGCCGCGTTGACTCGTTTTTGTTTTTTTTTGTTTTTTTTGGTGTGTCGCAGATGCGTCAGGGTGCGTTCCTGGTCAACACGGCACGGGGAGGTCTGGTGGACGAGAAAGCTCTGGCCCAGGCGCTGAAGGAAGGAAGGATACGCGGAGCTGCCTTGGACGTCCATGAAACCGAGCCTTTCACGTAAGTGCAGTCGCGTAGAAAAGTCTCAACTCCCTCAGAGAGAAAGAGATGGGTTGGATACAGACGAGGAGGAGAATGGAAGACAGGCGTTAATAACATCAAGAAAGCTCTGGCCAGCTGAAGAGCTGATCAGTTCATGGCACATCAATGCTGTTCTGCAAAGCGACGTCGGGGTCTGCAGGTTAATCCAGCTGTGGAGATGCAGATGTGGACACAGCTGCACCAGACTGCGTCCTCCTCTTCTTTAGACACCCAAGCACAACTGTACGTCAGCTTCAGGAAAGATATTAAAGATATTTGCATTTGTTTAAAATCGACAAGCTGCGTTCTGTCTGTTAATGAGCTTTCTTGAAATCACTATTGTTCCGACAAAAAGACAAAAAACACTATTGTTCCAACATGACAAAAAGCCTTTAATGCCTCATTCAGACTTCATGAAAGAACATTTTTACATATCGACAAGTGTTATTCACGTTTGATCTGAATGCCTGAACAGGAACGCTGCTTTTGCTTAGAGTGTTGCAGGTGATTATTGAGAAATTGAGAATTTTTACAATCAAGGCTAATAATGAATTTATTAAATTACAAGTGCTAATTATTCACTGCTGACACAAAGTACACATTTCAACTCTGAATGGTGTAATTATCATTAAATTCTTTTCTTTCACTCGGTGAAGCCAACAAAGACAGTTTTCCTCATTTGGAAATAACTGAACTAAATACTTGGGAATCACGAGACCTTCATTTTTCATGATTATTCATTGGTTACATCGATGGAAGACTGATTTATTGCATTAATTGAATCACTTGCTATAATCAGGTAGATGAGTCGCATTCTTTCAGGAGTTTAGTTCCTCGGTTCTATAATTCATTTCTGCCTTTTTACAGAATAATGTGTTTGAGTGCAGAATGAAAAACAAAACCTTTGTGTTCTACCTCTCCAGCGAGTTTGATGAAATTTAATCGCTATGACTACAGCTTGAACTTTAGAAAGAGAGACCATCATGCTTTGCTGTGTTCTGTCCTCCTTATTGCATCATTGTTTTCATTTCAGTTTCAAACTCCTGTGTCATCACATGTGGTTTCATTTCTTCTGTGTGTTGCAGTTTTGCTCAGGGCTCACTGAAAGATGCCCCGAACCTGATCTGCACGCCGCACACGGCCTGGTACAGCGAGCAGGCCTCCCTAGAAATGAGGGAGGCGGCCGCCACCGAGATCCGGAGAGCCATCACCGGTACGCCGTCGCCCAGGCTCCTTTCATAAATCCTCCTCTTCCTGCCGTCCGGGCCGACCTGTTGCTCGTCTTTCTTTCCCAGATGTCACATTTCCACTTCAATAGGCCCTCGGCAGCCTTTATTAAATCTGGACCTCTTAATAGATGTCATCATTAGCTCCCGGGGACAGAGCGCCTCCCGAAGGCCGGCCGCTCCCCAAACATCCAGACTGCTAAATGATTCTAATTTGCATTTGTGTATCCAAGCCCGATACGTTTGTCAGTCCGAACTAATTAACACTTTGGCGCCGTCTGGTCGCCCATCCCTGGTAACAAGTTGTGGTTTTTACTGTGATTTATGACGCTGTGCTTTTCTCCTCTTTTAACTGTGTGTGTTTGTTTCTGTGTGTGTGTGTGTGTGTGTGTGTGTGTAATGACAGGCCGTATCCCTGACAGCCTACGAAACTGCGTCAACAAGGAGTTCTTCGTCACCACGGCACCATGGGCAGTCATGGATCAACCAGGCGTTCACCCTGAGCTCAACGGCGCCGCCTACAGGTAAGAGGCTGAAACGCAGACCTGCAAGTCTGATCATATTGCTAAAAGGGTTTGATGATGTCCAATTTGATTAGTTTTCTTTGACTTTCTTTATCATTTAGTTTTAGAATATAACCCCCGATCAAGAAAAAAAAATATGATTCTACTATGTCTTTTTTTTTTAGTCTTAACAGACAGAATGAACCCAAAATATTTCTTTTTCTTCATTTCATTTGCATAAACATTTTAGCTTTTCAGACCTGCAGCACATTCTGAAAAAAAAAAGAAAAAAGGAAAATTACTGCCCATAAGGAGCTGAAGGAAACAAGTAATCGTTGAAATGTTTTGAAAAAAGAGGTTTCACAAAGAAAGTGTGTGTGGTTGGAGGATTGCTGCATTTGAAAGCACCTGTCTGATGCAGCACAACCCGTCTCTGTAGGAGCTCTGCATCTCACACAGTTTCACGAGGACTCGGACGCGTAGCACACTCAGCATCCAGGGTGGAAATGTGTGTCGCGGTCAGATGAATCAGTGTTTTGCTTCTGTCGAGGCTGTAAACTCTCAATCACATGTCGTCGTGTCACTGCCCTTGGAAAAGGTTACTCATATTTGGGCGACGGCGGGATCAATGCTGAGATTTAAGAGCATCACTATTCTGCCTTCCAGGCAACATTTTTTCCAAAGTATCTCGTTGCATTTTTCAACAGCAACACGCCACAATCTGCTGCCCCCCAAAAAAATAAAATGATGAAATGGGAAGCGCTTTACTGTCCTAACATTTGTGGAATGTGTCACAGGCCTGAAAAGCAAAGACTGGTGTATTTTTAACAAATGAATTATAGTTGAGGAGAGGAAAAATATCTTGGATTTATACTGTCTGTAAAGTCAAAGAAACCTTTTATTGCTGTTGTAATTTTTAAAATATCTTCCTCAAAAGAGTAGTCTCTACCAGAGGTCGTAGTGCCCGACCCCCCGTAGCAGTAGAAGCGAACTCGTTGTGGGCCCGTCTTGATCTCAGCATGTCCACCTCCGTGTTTCTTCTTTCACGCAGCCAAGTGAGCCAAACTCTTCCGGCCGTAACGACCGGACTCCCCCAAGACAAAATTAATGCCTAGATCAGGAGCAGGTAAATACAACAGCCTGGATCAGAGCCTGTCACCTGATGTGTGTCTCCCCTACAGTCCCCCTCTCTCCACCCCCTCCACTCCCCCCAGCACCTACCTGTTTGACTGAACTCAGACTAGAACTGGATGCTGGTGAATGTTGGTTTCGAGTGTCCCAGTAAGCATGACACAGAGCCAGTTACACAGACGGCCTCATGCTTGGTGGTTTTCTTCTTTTGGGTTTTTTGGGCAACTTCTTTCGGACTGAATGTCTCTGAACTCCACTGTCCCTTTTTCCCCTCTGTGACGGGTTTTTACTCGAGTTTCCTTTTTTTTTTTTTTTCCTGACACTATTGTAATGCAGTCGCCCTTTACCTTCAGTGAACCCAGGAATGTGATCTCATTTGTATTTGTACGTTGGGTTTCAAGAACCGTAGAGACTTTTGATGTGGAAGTAGTCACATTTTAAAAATATTTACAATTAAAAAAGAAATTATCATTCCTCAAACATTTTTTTTCCAATTAAATCTTCTCAAATTGGAGGATTTAGTTTTTTCTGCCTGTAATGTCTTTGTGAGACAAATTTCTTATGACCTGTTTTGTCTAAAATAATTTGACACTAAAAAAAAATACAATAGAAGTAATGATGTAGCAAAAAAAAAAACAAAAAAAAACAGAGCAGCTAAAGAATATTTTTAAATTTGTTCATGCAGTTAATGTATTTTTTTTTTAGTTAACTGGTTGGTAAAATCAAACTTAAAGGTCAGTAGTCATACACAGCAGGAAATTTTAACAGGCTGAAGTACAGTTTAAGAATTAAAAACGGTTTCCTGAAAAGTTCCTGAGGTGGGAAAGTCTCTGCAGGGAGCCCCGACTGCTAAGTCGACCTGCACGTACGTGACACTAACTTCTGACCCTCCCCATCTGCAGATACCCGCCGGGTGTGGTCGGAGTGGCTCCGGGCGGCATCCCTGGGGCGTTAGAGGGCATGGTGCCCGGTGGGGTGCCCATCGCCCACACCCTGCCCTCCGGTACACACCCCTCCCAGGCCCCGTCCCCCAACCAGCCCTCCAAACACGGCGAGACCAGAGAGCACCTCACCGAGCAATAGCAGCAGAAGGGACGCAGGCAGCAAACATCTTATCTGACCCGATGACGCTCAGAACCAACCGATGACAAAATAACCGACCAACTGGGACCAAGAGACTGTTAACCAACACGAAGCGGCTGCCTGTTAAACCAGCCAGCACACGGGAACAAAAGAAGTGTTCTGGGGAATTTCTACTTTTATTGTTTTAGTTTTTACTCTTGTCTCTTTGGGTTCAGTACCAACTTTACTCTTTGATGGGTTTTTTTTTGTTTGTTTGTTTTTGTTTTTTTTTCCTTTGGGACATGCCTATTATTGTGGACACAAGAATCCAGTGTTTTTAGTGCTCCAGGATTACGTGATGAGACTCTGTCCAGCCTAACCTGTGCACATCAGAGCTCATGGGAAATGTAGGCCCACTTTCAACACACCAAGGAAAGAGCGCGAAAAAAAAAAAACAAAAAAAAAAAACAACCTTGGGCATCATGTGCTACTGGACCTTATTACCCCTCCCATCCCTTCCTGATCTTCCCCATCTCTCCAACCCTCCTTATGTAACAAGTGTGTGTTGTTTAGGCCCCCCCTTATGCCTCAGAAGAGAATTATTTTTCTTTCTATCGTCAGTGTGAATGATTAAAAATGGATTATCAACTTATATATATTTATCATTCATCATATAAAGGAAAAGATGCTCATCAGTTATAGTAATCTAGAGTGGGGTTTAACCCTTTCCTGGCAGCAATGTTTTTCTGACAGCTTTCCCAGTTGCAGTGACAGATGTCCACCACTAGAGGTCACTTTAACGCTAAACATTCTACAAAGTGAATGTAGCTGACATAAGTTATATGAAACTAGAGGGAGCTGTCAGCTAACTGTCATTTTTCTTTTCAATCATTAAGTGTCACTGACGAGCTGTAAAGAAGAAAATCCTTAACCATCATCGCAAGATAAGGAGGCTGGAGGTGATGGCAGCAGCACAGAGACGACTCCCTCACATCTATGAGCACATTTCACACTGAACGCAGGAAAGGGTTAAAGCAGACTTCATTTCTTAATGACTCAGGAAAACACTTTTTTGCAGATATTGTTTTTCCCATGAATTTTGTCTTTGAGAAAAAGAAAAAAGAAGAAAAAAAAAAAGAGCTAAGACTGATCGGGTTAGTCTGAATATTTTCTCTCCATCTTCTCCATTGTGGTATTTTTCTATACAAGGCGCATCAGATGTTTTTTGGTGTTAAAGAGTTTTGAGGAGTCCTGTTAGATTTGTATTGCCTAGTTAAATGTTCCTATAACCATAGTCCTATGTGATCCACCCCTCTCTTCACTCCACATGATTTCTTTGTTCTATTGAAGGCCAGGTTCTGTGGGGGGGTCCTGTACTCAGTGAGAGCAATAGCTGAAACTCCTACTTAGTGTCCCAACAATAGCAAAAGAGGCAGCCAGCAGTATGTTTTTGTTTTTAGTGTGAGTATTTGTATTTGTTTCTTGTACAAGGTGGACATTTAGCATTCAGTGCAGTTCAAATAAAACTCTGATTCTGAGAACCGGTTGTCTGGACTGCCTGCCTGACACGTCGGCTATTTGTCTTGAAATATTAAGAAGCATGTTCAGGTTTCATTTTGTGAGCAGACGCTTTGCAGCAGGTGACGTTAAGCTCCTAACGACTCATACTCGCACCCAATTTAAAGAATTAACACAATGTCATGAGAGGTAAGTAGGAAAGGGAAATAAAATGTCTAAAATTATGACCTTTGAGAGTCCTCGGGGTACATTTCTCCAGTTTCACTTATCAGTCTGAAAAATACCCCTGAAATATAACATTCCCATCCGTGAGCTGGACAGCAGAGTTTAGGGACGAGTCACTGCAGCTGTCTCATCCGACCACTGAGCTGATGACCAGAGGCTTCCTTCTTTGTTCAGATGAGCCTGGTTGTCTTTGTTTTTAGGGAAATGGTGTCCATGGAAACCAGCTCTGTGCAGCATCTGATTTGAGACATTCACACCAGTATTGCTGATTTTAAATGGTGGGAATGCTACAGTTCTTATTTATATATTGTAAACATAAAGCCATCCTATGTTGGAATTGGAAATTATTTGGAAACCCTCCTTCTAAAAGGTCCTGTTGTATTTGGGTACCTCATCTTAGTTTTGTTTGTTTTTTTTATAATTGTTTTGCATTTCTAGAGAGGCCTTGACTGGGGTACACCCTGCAGAGTCCATCTGCGATTAGTTATCACGCTGCCGCTAAAGAGGAAATATTTCCATCCACTTTCGCCCAGTCGTTTTAGCCGTCTCCATCGGATCAATTCTCAGATCATACAATCCTCGGATCTTCCAAATTCAAGCAAGTACGAGAAAACAAACAAGCGATTCAGGAGATGCAAGAAAATCAAATTTAATAATAATGCTCTCCATTTGAAAGAGGCAGAGTGTTTGGTTTTCTCTTTTCCCCACCAACATCACCACCACACCCCCCCACTCTAGCATGAACAGGAGCTATATCAAGTCACACTCACAGGATGTAGGGAATATCTGTGCAAAATAGGATACTTCAAGACTGAGTGGATCAAACAAAACATAAAACAGGGCAGAACAAAAGGCTCCTAGAGAAATAAATAAATCCCACATCAAATGGGGTTTGCAGAGGGATTAGCAATCAGGAAAAACGGGTGCCATCTGTAGCATCTTAGTTTTAAATAAAACTTAGGTCACACAAGTCTGTAAAAGAAATTCTTCATCTAGTGCAATCTTGGGATTTCCTTTAAGATAAAAAGAAGTGTATCTTTTCTTATGTTTAGTATTTTTTTCTGGAGATGATTACTTGATAAGAGGAGAAATTATATATATCTATATATACATATAGATGTGTGTGTAGGAGGGTGAACCAGGTGGACTCGATGTGCTTTCATGGGGGCAGTAATCAGGTTTGTGTTCGACAGTGCTGGCATCTTCTCTACCACAGAGCTCACAGGACACATGCATTATTACAAGTGAGGGATTTACATTTTCAAAAGAGGGGAAAAAAAACCAAAAGTATGGGACTCTCTTTTAGAGCCGGTGTCCATTTTCAAGCATGGGCTCTTTATCTCTTCTTTTCCCCTTCATTCACTCATCTTCATCCTCCTCCTCCTCACCATCAGAGAGAGAGGCACAAGGGCGGATCTGGCGGTATCTGTCCAGCCACTTCTCTACCATCTGGGTGACTAAAGGGTGGTTACGGCGGCGCAGGCTCTTCTGCATGGCGACCAGCATGCCTCCTTCTGTTACGCAGCAGTCCAGCCACTCCCTCAGCAGCTTCTCCTGCTGCTCCTCGTTGCCCAGCTGGAGTGGAACAGACAACAGGTCAAAATACTGAACAACCGACGGCACCATCCCAATACCGTTTTTACCAGGAATAGAAAAAAAAAAACTGTTTAAACATAAGGAAAATTAGCTGTTAGTGTATGCCAGACATGTACACTTTTATCAGAAGAATATTCCAGTTTTAATGTTTGATAATATTTGCTGCAAAAACCTTGTCGGTGATCTATGAGGACATTAAAGAAAATGCTAATATTTTTCGTTCATCGTAACCATAGTAAGTTGATTCAGTTTAGGAGTTTACACAATGCGTTTGAAAATACAGCCATAAGAACTAAATCCAAGAAGCCATTACCCAGATCCAAGCCTTTTGTTTTCCAGTGCCTCTCAGCATAGATAATACCAGTGTTTCTGGAATTACTGCCCTCTCTTTAGAGAGGTCCTGCACTCTTTTTAGAGGCAGGTTTTGTTTTCTCCTTAAAACATGCCATCACTGAAATAGTTGGCTGGCAATAGTTAAGAGTTTCTGAAGAGGAAAAAAAGTTAAATGATCATTTCAGGGCTGGAATATTCCTCCTCTACCAAGGTTCTCAACTGAGAGAATGCTCCTGTGGACCAGTCTTTGTGCCTACCTCTTGAGCAGACAGGAAGTGAATGTGCAGCAGCTTCCTCTCACTGTCCACCAGGGGTAAGAAAGTGACTGTGACATCATCGTCAGTATTCAAGTTGGCGCCGGCACCACGATTGTCATATCCGTCGTTTTCCATGGCCACCAAGGCCGAGAAGTGGCCCCGCGTGTAGCCCAGGGCGATGGGGCTCTTCCAGCAGAAGCTCTGCTCCCATAACAGAGGCAGGTACACACCTGAAGATGCACAAAGCAAGTTAGACAAGCTGGAAGCTACTGTATGCCACAACGCTCGAGGCACCTGGGAGGAACAGGCTCTTCTTGTCGTGTGCTTGAATACCAGCAAAGCACCATCGCAGATATGACATCAGAAGCTTTTCAGCTGACTGGGAACAAATGAGCCTCTGTTGGAGAGCAGCTCTGGTGCAGCCTGCTTCTGCAGAAGTACACTTACACACTACTCTGGCTTATGCAAGGACCACTTAATGCTGCACACAAAAGTAAGAGCTGCAGTTCTAAAGATGACAATTAAAATGACAGGACATAATGACGATCTGATTTACACAAAGGTGAAGATTTTCTTGCAGTTATGCACTTGAACTGGCTTCTCTCTGGTTTTCATATACTTCAGATTGTTTACCTAAGTCGTGATTATACCACAAGCATTCCTACACTTAAGGTCACAATTCTTCTTGAGCTGTCGGTGTTTAGCTTTCCCATGGATTTCAGCTCTAAAAATCTATATTTATCGTTTAAACCATTTTCAAAATAGAGAAAAGCTTCAATAGAAGCTGCACTAAATGAGGTTTATGGATATCAGATCATGAATGAATAAAAGAAAGTGCTGCCTCACCTTGAAAACGAGTGTATCCCAACGTTTCCCCACGGAAACTCTTGTAGTATTTCACTCCGTAGACTATAATTGGTCTTCGAAGAATGTGCGCAAGAACAAAAATGTGGGTTTGCTCCAGACTGGCTCCAGGCTGAGGAGAAGAAAAAAAAAATTATAATCAATATTCATCTTTCCTGCCCATGTTAATAATTTAGCTGAAGTTAAAGTTTACACATATGGGATCAGCATCAGAAAAACCTCAAACCAGGACCAACAAGACTTTACATGCAGCAGAGCATACTTCGTAATTATCAGCTGTGGTTATTTAAAGAAAGCAGAAGATCACAAATCACTCAAATTATAAATAAACTTTGTGTAGTCTAATGTGTGTTTTCAGACTGTTGATCATGTTTGAGTGGTTTCCATGAGGTGGAGGAGAACAAAAACAACCACCCCCAAGTCATGCAAATTCTTCTAGACAGGTGTCTGTGAAAGTCTCAAGATTCCCTCAGCTCAGTAGAGCACCATGTGCATTAAACCGCTGTCAACAACCTCATAGTTTCTACATATTTAGGCTGCACAGAATGTTGTGCGAAAGGTTTGTTAAACAGCTGCACAAATGTAACATCACGGCATTGAAATGTAGTGTTGCCGTCTTTGTGTTAAGATAAATGACATTAAGTTGTAGTCATGTAACTCCTCTGCAAGTGTGCATTACATATAAATGCAACTAAAAATAGTGAAGAGGGCTGACGCTGCCAACATACTGCAACACAGCAGTTCTGAATCTGCCTGCCTGCCACTTTCTCTCCGCCTCATTTTGCAGTCACACTAACTGAATAAGCAGGATGCAAATAGCATAACTCCTCTTAAATATACCACAGCAACATTAACTCATGTTAAAATGGGGCTTCAAAGTAATCTTTTATGGGGGTGGGATGCATAAAGAGCAACTTCATCCTCTGAATCTTATCTGCCACGGTGAAGCCTCAGACGAGGTATCAGATGGTAGCCTTTGCTCCGTTTGTTTTTACTGCCAGCAGAGTGGCTCTCAGATAAATGCTTGTAATCCCAAAGTCACATGTTAGGAAGAGTGCTGCCTCAGCAGGCATGTCAGCCAAGTAGATCAGCTGTCTGTCAACATACACCTCCATCTTAGGGGATCTACAATAATTGCTTGTGACCTTGCTGTCATTTACAGATTATCCACTTTCCACACCACCGTTTCAATGACAGTGTTGAAGCCTCAAAGCTAAAATGCATGAAGCATTAAACTGTTTGTTTTAATCTTCTTTTTGTGTGTGTGAACAACACCTGTGCAATTAGAACTTGGTGTCCACATTTTAAAGCAGACATAAATGCCAGTTTGTAGTTTTGAGGGACTGCTGAACTGACCTGCCTGTGTTTAGGAGAAATAAGGGAGCTGTGCAGCTGCAGCTGAAGGACAGCAGTGCTGAAAGTAAAATCACAGCTACAACAACGCTCAGAAAAAGGTTTGGACCCTCTTTGGCCAGCACAGTGTGCAACGTGCATGTTATGTGATTATCTGGTATGAAATACATCCTAAAGCACACTGATGCCCAACTGAACATTTCTCTGAAGATCTTGTTTTGTTTTTTTTATTCATTTTTTTCCATTCCTTTTTTTTTTTTTTTTTTTTTTAAAGTAAATGAATGGATACCAGTTCACAACCAAAGACATGCTACTGCAACATTTTTAACAATAATTGCAATATACAGTAGCTTTCTGCCCACTGCAGCACTACCATGTGTCGGCTTAAACAGTTTCCCTCACAGTAATAATAAAGTATACCATCTATATATCTCTATGATTTAAGACCTAATAGAAAACAGTAAAAGAGAAACGTTCACTCAGTGCATAAAAGTGTTTAGGAATGTGTTTCAGGGACAAGTTAGTATAATATAATAATTTGTTTGATATCATTTCTAATAATGGGTGACATTTGTAATTTTTGGGTCATAAATCTTGTTTTGCCAGTGAGGACGCACCACTTCAGGCACGTACCAATTTTCCTTCTAGTTATAACACATTTACAAGACTTTTTTTAAAACAACATTAAATAAATAAATAAATACAAAGGAACCTCAGAATTACCTGGCTGGCTAAAGACAGGATGAACGCCCAGTCTTCCTGCCACTGCTCCTCTCGAAGGGAAAAATGTAAACCAAAGCTCTGCGAGTACCAAGACTCCCACTCCTTCCAGCGTGTGTAAAACCTAAAACAGAAAAGTCTTGCATTTTTCTTGTTTGTTTTAAATCAACGTTCCTCCATTTCTAAAACACAGCTCATTTATATTCCTTCAGCAGAGTTTTGCTCCTAGACTGTTACTGAAGGAAGCGTCTAAAGATGATCCATTGCACACTACAAAAGTACTGCCCCATGCGACACATTAAAAAAAGCAAATTTAACATCTTTGTAAGCCGTCATAATTTCTGTACTTGACTGTGTTAACGGAAGAATTCAAGCACGCTGGGGAAATGTTTTCACTCCAAATCTAATATGTGAATCAGCATAAGCGATAACTTATGCTTGATTTCATTTAATTGACAGACATCATGCTTTTTCTAACTTAAAAAAAAAAAAGTTCCAAATTGCCTTAAATTCTCATATACCCCCCTTTTTGTTGACTGTCATTTTAGCGAGCAGTCACACCAGGAGTGTCTAGATTTTTTACCTGCTTACACAAGCATTAATTGCATGTGCAGATTGGTACAGATAAACCCAACACATACATCTGTCAGCCCAAGCGCCTCAGACAGGAGTCAGTGAGACAATTAAAGAACGTTGCTGTCTATGCTGCTGTGGTACATGACTGGCAGCAACTTGTCTGAAATTATTTACCATCCTAAACCAGAGTGAACGGGGAGCAGTGGGGCAGGGAAACCAGACATGGTGCTCACCACAGCACACAGAAAATGGTAGATTTAAGATGCACAATCTAGCAGCTTCAGGTAATTCGACTTATTATCAAAGTAAAACATCACTACGGAAGCCCTAAACAGCCATACATACATACATACATTTTATTTCTCCCATTTTCCCATGATAACGAGATAACTCCACCGTTTTCTCGTGATAATGAGTTATTTTTTTCCTCTGTTTTCCCGTGATAACGAGATCGTTTTCTTGAGATCTCAAATTAATTAAGAAAAAAAGTCTGCACACTTAGATCCATGCAAACAAGTGTATTTTTCGCCAAGCTTTCGGTCTATCGACCTTCATCAGGGTATTGAAATGCCCTTGAGATCTCAAATTAAATATCTCGTTATCACGGGAAAAATGGAGGAAAAAATAACTCGTTATCACGAGAAAACGGCGGAGTTATGTCATTATCACGGGAAATAAAACATATGCGTGTATGGCCCTTTAGGGCTTCCATACAACTCCACTGTGGTGCCTGATCAATATGAAGAGACAGCAAACTTGCATAACATGGGAACTTTAAAATGCAATTTGTAGCATGTTTAAAAATGGAAAAAGAAAAACAAAACACAAAAAAGCAAAGCCACTAGCAGAGAATTAAATTCATTCTTTCCTCACGATGACTCAGCACTCTTAAAATCTGCATATTTGATTGAGGACATGGAGCACATCTAAATGGTATCCAACAGCTGTGGGTGTACAATTAATAACATGCTGGATGAAGCTTAATTTCAGATATTATTCCAAATACTAAAAAACTGAAACAACATGGAGGATTAGGCGTATCACCAGTGGGAGCAATCGTGCAGGCTGTCATGAAGGGTCTTTCGGAGGACCGAGTCCTTGTCGTAGATGCCCCAGGTGGCCTGAAGCACAGAATCCAACAGACAATCTCCAGCTGTGCGGTTCCACAAGGCATAGAGACGACTGTCCAGACGTGTGCCCAGCTCCAGGGACCAGTTGATAACGGGAGATTCCTCTTCTAATTCTGTACAACACAGACAGCAGTTTCCATCAAACCACCTTAGACTCAAAACAACAAAAAGAGCTTCACAAGATGAGTTTTTCCAGATTGTATCTACCATCCCTCGACAGATAACTTTTGTCCTCCATGCACGCCACCCCCCCCCCCAAAAAAAAATTTCCAAAATACTTCAGCTTAATGAGGTCACTCTTATGATAATTTCAGTGCAATCCACAAACCTACATAAGCAATTACCAGCATTAACACTCCCTCTCACACACTCAGTGGGAGTACGGCATGGTTAAGTGTGTGGGAGTGGAACTAGTCAACTCAATGTTATTAGAGAAGATGATGAAGCAGAAGATGGCAAGTAAGTTGGAGCAGATGTCCCCTCCTCCACAGTAATAGCCAGATCATTAAGCACAAGGATCAAAAAGCACAGGAAAAAAAATGCTTTCCTGTAAATTTGTTCACATAGCAGATAAAGAATATCAATTAATCTTAGGTACCTTTCTGCACGTCTCGATCCAGCACCTCATCAAACAGCTTCTCCTGGACAGCAGGCGGCAAGTCCTCAATATCTGCAGCGACACACAGGGAAGATGTGTTTTCATGCCCATTATTAACCAATGACACACTAGGCTGAGCATAAATGCTACAGTAATGACCCACAGAGGGGATGTTCTCTGCAATTCCATTCACTCTATGACATTTTGTCAATGGCACACTGTAAACAGAAGCTCTGGACGGCGTGCTGTGTTTGTGTGTGTACTGAACTGGGCACACATACAGCCAGAACACTGGTGGCTATTCTTTGATTGAATAGTGAATGGCACTGGCTTTGTTAGAGCGAAAGAGGGGCAGAAAGAGACAGCGAACCCTGCAGCTGGCCTCGGGCCATCTTCAGTCTGTGGTGAATACTTGACATTACACCCTCACCCATGGATAAATAAATAAATAAAATCTATTAGTGAAGCCTGCATAATCTTTCATCCCAGCAGTGCTGGCAGCACTGAATCATAATACTGGTAGTTCTTAGAAGCAAAGTGCATGTCATTTCAGCGATGACATTATGCCACAGGGCTGAGACACACTGAACTGCCGGCTCTATTCAACGTTTCACAACAAGACTGGGGACCAGTCCTCCAGTGGAGGGAAAACAACCAAGCTCACACGCTGATATGGAAAACACTACGCATGAACAAGAATACGATCTCAAAATAGCTTTTCCTGCAGAGCATTGTAGCTGATAACAATCACTGTCAGTCAAAAGACATGCTTCTGGAGGTGGCCTTTACTTAATTTGGGTGTTTGTTTTTTTTTTGCTGTAAGAAAGTCAAGTTAGAAATTTTGCCAGCACAGACCAGAAAAGTCAAACTCACATCAGATAAACACAGCAGACATTAAATTAGATCACACATGTGAAAGAAGAGAAAACAACATAAGTGGTGTAAACATCAGGGTGTAATGAGCACCTGCGGGCAGAGTGAAGGTGACCAGATCAGTGAGGAAGTAACAGGGGAAGTCTCCTTTACGTTGATGTAGTGAAGCCGCGATCTCCCTGCGGACCTGCTCCGTCAGCTCAGGACAAACCATGGAGGGGATGCACTTGGCTGCCTGCTGACTTACCTTAAAGACAAGACGTACACACACTTTAGCTGGAAGATGACGTTAAACACAAAAACAATGATTTTCTTTCATTTCTATATATAGAGCAATGCAATGAGTCTTGAAAATTTATTTTTGGGTTTTTAAAAGACCAACAAGGTCAAGTTCAACACAACATGTTTTCTGAATTTGTAAGATTTAAATGTATAATATAGATTAGCATATATACAAAACTTGGTTTGACTCTCATTTCAAGATAGCAAAGTCAACTTGCAGAGTTGTAGTTGTTCTAATGAGCATCCAACACTGCTGTGCATGCACAGAGGCCATGCCTCCTTTCCATCCTCAGTGGCTTGCACATCACCCTGCAGCCTTCTGTGCCTTCTGTAATCATTGCTTGATCTCCTTTCAAACCACATCAGCTCTGCATTATCATGTCCATTAGGAACCAGTGACTGAAGCCAGGCTAATCCTCCACCTAATCCTCAGAGTGCACTTCTGCTAGAATTCTGGGTATTTGTATAGGTTGTAACAATGAACAGTTACACGGGTAACATGGTAATAATTATAAGGGGCGCTTCTGACTTTGTTTAATATTAACATAATTATTGATTTGTTTTGAAAAGATTAATAACCTTTAAACTCATTTTCAATATGCAACATTTTCACAGATGACAACAATTTACAATATTTTCTTTGGTGGAGTGGTGTCCTGAAATGTGTTTAAATAACTTGTCCAGAAATGAACTATGCGCCAGTGCTCTGATTAAACTCTTCTTAAAGGAAACTAAGCGTGGAAAAGTCAAACTTACCTCAGTCAACAGGGTGGCTAGCATGTCCTGCCTCTGGAAGCGGATAGCCAAATGGACTAGCGTGAAGCCTACATCAAATGCTGAGGACCGACTCAGGAGTTGCACCTCGTCAGCGGTGAGCTGACGAGCAATGTCGCCACCGGATGACTTGTAGGCCTCTACTGCCGCCAGGTCTCCCTCTATAACGCCTGCAGCAGAAGAAGGAGAGAAACCTATTTGTTTTTTTTGAAACACAGTATAATATTCCAGCAGGAGTACCACACGAGGAAACCTTTATGCAAAGTATTTTCTCCTACACACCAGCTGTATAACCATATAATGAATCTAGATTTTGATAAACATGT
>JBAMYA010000011.1:6894202-6921180 GCA_037176975.1 Arrhamphus sclerolepis | reverse complement strand
AATAAAACCCATAGAAATTCTTTTACAAACAGAAAAATACATTAACATATGGATTTTATTTGCTTTTGGAACAGCTTCAACTCCCTGATCTTGTTTAACAGAGACAGCTTGTCATGTTCCACAAGAAAACTACAGCAATATCCATTAAACTATGCTAATACGTCATGATATTCACAGTCACAACCAATTTACATTGAAATCCAGGAGAAAAATGCAGGATAAATTGAAACAGAAGAAAATGGCTAAAAGCAAAGGGAATGCAGATCTCTAGGTCTTGACGTCAAGCAGCAGTTCAGATGACCTCTACTTAGCTGCCAGCTAACCCGACGCGAAAACTGCCGTCACTGCCAGGCTACTACATAACTGAATAGCGTAGCTTATAATGCAGAGCTATCAGAGAGCTATGTCAGACAGAGGACACTCTGTGCAGATTAATGACAGACCCTCCTCTCTCGTTTTAGACCTTGCAGTCTTGACATCTGTTATGAGCAAAATGTGCAAAGGCAATGTAGCACACAAAACCGTTGGAAAATGGAAGAAAAGTCTTTCAATGAAGGACACTAGCTTGATTTCACCTGGACTGAGAGCACTACTTCTCACTTTACACATGCTGGGTGACAATTTCCAAACACTGATCCACATATAGATGCTGAATTATTTTTGCTTGGATGTTATGGAACGGCTGCCATGCTAGAGAGGCTTCACTAAGAACCCAAGATCATTGTGATGTAACAAGTAATTTTATCTTGTCATTATAAAAACAAGTGTAAACTTGTTCTTTGTCCCTTTTGAATATTACATTCTCAGTAAAGTTATGATCAGCTAGAGCTTTCTTGTCCCCTTTTTTATGAGCCAAGCTTCTGAAAAAGTAATAGTAAATGACATTTTAAAGTGTCAGAAAATGATAGACAGAAATGACTTTTGGATTGCTGCGAAAGACCCACATATTTGAAAGTATCAAATTCTGAAGTCATTATCAAGAGTTTAAAAACAACAATAAAAAAGACAACATATTTTTATCACTACTTGTTAGCACAAAGTAAGTTAATTTCTTGTCTACGATTTTCTCGATTCAATATACAAGAAGCCTCTGGTTGCACTGACAATCATAATCTTATACAATAAAGACTGCTGTATATTATTCATTGTACTACAGATACAGTACAAAAGCACCTCTTTTCAACAATGGCATTATAGCTTGGTTCACAGCAGACTGTCTTACGGTGCATTCACATGTACGAGTTGGAGCACTTTCATTAGCACTTCCTACCTAGCCGCAACCCGATTGGTTGACATATGCCTTGATGCGTCGAAAGTTGAACATTTCTCAACTTTTGACTTATGGCTCGGCCTGCTGCGATGCATGCAACCACACGTCATTCTGGCGACATACGACCTTTCCCCAATTCAAGTCTAAAGAGAAGAACGCAGACACCACACGCACTGTGGATACACAATAAGGGAGTGGAGTCAGAGGCTCAGCCTCCCTTCTAAAGGGTCTGTTTTGTTTGTTTTCCTATAAAAATTTAGTTTTGCACTACCCACTTCTAAGGTAACGTAAATACAGCATAATGACAAGTTGTGTGGATGATGTCTGACAATTCTAATCTGTGATGACACAATACTCTGAAAATATGATCAGTTTATAAAAGACTAATTTTCAGACTGAGGTGGCCCTGAAAAAGTGATGTGGTTGTTTTATGTAAGATTTATTTTTCATTTTGTAATCACTTCAAACACCAAAGCTTTTGTTCAGAAGCACAGAAAGTTGTTTTTTTCTTAATATGTCCTTAAAAATGGGGTGAAATCTGGACATACTTCATTTGCAAAAGATCTACAGCATTATAGCGTTACCAGTCACGGTAGTGTTGCAAATCCAAGCACATGTTTGTCAGTCAGCAAGTTTATATAGCCTTGAGTTTAAAGTAAAGTCAGGCATGTTTCTCAACTCAGAGCCAGGACCACAATAACATACTCTTTGTAACATGAATGGCTTCTATTGTACTATTGTGATTAACAGTTTTATACCTCCACAAGAGTTAAGAATAAGTGTGTTTAAAGACATTTTGTGCAGATTCTTTTTTAAATTATTTTGTTGTCACAAGTTGCTGATATTTTTTGGCCAAACAAATACAAAAATTCAACTGATAAAATTATCTGAAAGGCTTGAAAGAAAACAGGTCTGCTTCAATATTTTTCCTCTCATTATATCATAAACTGCACTCAGAATCATTGTGACAAGCATCAAACTATTAGCATGAAAGGTTAGCAATGTTTTTGACTACTTACAGCTGCAATTAAACTGTCTGATTCTCAGTGAAAGAAAAGAACTGCAAGAACAGAATCCTCCTTTTGAAGTAAATGCATCAATATAATCAGATTATATGATTCTGGCTCACAAACAGAGCTCTAAAAGAATAGAAATGCAGAGAAAATACTGAGTGAAGTGAGACAAGTTCTACAACCTGGGGAAGTGCTTGTCTTTGCCAAAATGTACTGCCTGACTCAGGCACTTCCTGATTAACACTAAAAAGAACAAGCAACAATACTAACAAGTCAGCTGACATGGTAAGGACAAGATACTACAAAACTGAGATATAATTCAAAAGGCACAGGCAGGTTTACCGGTGAATCTTAGACAAGAAAAAAAAAAAAACAGAAAAAAATGTATCACTGTAACACAAGAGCAATGTTTTCTACTCCTTAACAGTAAGTTGTCAAGTGCAAAGGTCAGGAGAGTACCGCTGATTACATGCCGTCTTCATGTTTTGTTTTTTGTTTTTTTGACAGTTTCTCGTGTTATGTCAAGGCTATTTTTGCCAGCCAGAAGCCCCTGCTCAGCACATAAGCACCACTGTTTACAGGGTGAGTTGTTTGTGAGCCAGGAGAGACTCTGGCCCGGAGGCTCCACACTTGCTGGGCAGTCCAGACGGCCCATTCATCCCCACCAGCTGGAAGGCACTCACAACCTCTCAGTTTTTCAAAGATGCTCTTACAGGCACATGAAACACAGACAGGGCTTAAGTGATGAGTAGGATCAGATTCCCATTAGTTTTTTTTCCCCCCCATAACACATCATTATTATGCTACCATCCAACATCATTTAAGGTTCATGACGGTTTTTGCACAGTGCCTATAACTGCAGCACATAGTTCTGACTTGATAGCAACATGCTGCGAGAGAAACCAACTGAACTTAAACACTTCATCTTTTGCCAATTTCTGAAGCAACATAATGTGACATGCTGTTATTCATTAGCAAGACCATTTTAAAATTACATCACAAGTCCAAAAACAAAATGTTGTGTCCATAATTGCTTGCATTATTTTTGGGGATCAGTTACTTTGGTTAGAATCAGCCCTTACAGGAATGACATGCCAAAAAGTACTGAAGAAACTCACCAGCACAGGCACTGAGAAACAGCCAGTCTGTTTTCTTCATCCGATTTCTAATCTGCTTCAGCTTCTTGAAGTCGACCTCTTGCTCCTCTTTACTCACGGCTCCAGCTGCCAGCTCTATTCTCTGGAAGTCCATTTTTACATGCTCTTCCCTCTTGGCCATAGGAGGAGATCTCCTTTGGCCCTGGCTTCCACTGCAAATGCCCCTCCATCTCGCCACATCCTGATCAATAATCAGAGGTGTGGGGTCTGCGGGCTCTGGCAACTCTATGGCTTCCTGGATGTTGGGTTTGGGGAGGTCACACAACACACACTTTTTAGTTCTGGGCCAGTTCTGGTAAGTGCAAGCTGTACATGTCCAGTACTGCTGGTGGGTGTTGAGTCTGTTCCTGTCATTATACTCCTCACAGGTGTCCACAGGAGAGTGGACAGCTGGGCGGCAGCCTGCGTTGAAGCCTGAAGTTTGGGGGGTCTCGGTGGGGCTGCTGGTCCTCGGGCGCTGACACAGGCACTGCGTGCAACGAATTGCACGAGGCCAGTTCAGATAGGTGCACATCTGGCAGGACCACTTATTAGCAATCTCAGCCATACTGGATGTTCGGACCCTGGGCCTGGCACTGGAGTCGGGGCAGATGAGGAGGCTGCTTCCACTCTCAGTTCTAGGAGGATCCCATTCCAGATTAGGATCCAGGTCAGGGCTGTTTTTATAAGGTTCCTCTGTGATGATGGGACCCCTCAATCTCAGTGCACGACACATTGTACACTTGATTGCAGATGGCCAGTTCTCATAGGTGCAGTACTCACAGGCCCACTTCACCCTCGGCTCCGTCATCGTGGGTCACTTTGATCTGTGTAAAAATCAGTCCATGTCTGGCATAAGCAATATACTTATGAGTGATTTCAAATGTCATACTTAACTAATTAATCTTGCGTTCAGATACCTTTGCTGATCTCAGACAGAAATCTAGTAGTTCAGCTATATTGCACCTGGTCGGTCATGTTCAATTACAAATTTACACCCTTAGACTTTAATGTGGCTTAAATTGCCTACCAGCTGTTTAATGTCAGTAACTGTATTGAGCGTGGATAACTGTCTGGATTTGGTTCACATGACAAAAAAGCAGTGTAGTGATGTTTCGGTCCTTAGCCTGAGAATGCTAACAAGCAAGCTAAACTGGTAGCCTAAAAGATCAGTTAACATAAAGTTATACCGTCGACGAGCGCGTCGCTGGGCCAGCAAAAAACAAACAAGCGAAAAAGTACAACATTTCTGGAAATTTGAAGAAAAGTCTGCGTAAACTCGTACCGTTACCGCGACTTCGCTCGTCTCTGAAGTGCTGCTGGAAACCACAACAAACCCTCCTTGTCCAGCCTCTCTCTCCCCCCTCCTCCTCAATCAAACCTTTCCCTATCCGGATTGTTTCCACTCCTTTCGTCTCTCACATGTTTACCGTTACGGACACACCGACCTGTCGCGGAACAAAGCGCACGCTGACAAGGCCTTTAAACCCCTCGAGTCATGGCACAAATCCGCACCTCTCCATATTTTTTTTCACACTGCCTCGACTCTTGTTTAATGGCGGCGGTAGATAGACAAATGAGAGACACAGCCAAAATAAACTGCTGGCCTGCCTACGTCAGCAATCATCTGGCTGAGCCCGCAATGCGATTGGATAAAAAAGAAAATACCGTGATGCCTTCATGAACCCCCGGAATATTCTAGGGCAACGCGATACTTCATGTTAAATGGATATATAAAATTGGGTTTCTAACATTCAACGAATACGAAAGAAAACATTTGAATGAGGGTTATTTAACTGAAATTTTCAAACATGTTCTAGTTTTTGCTTTGTTATTGTTAACAATAAACAATTTACTATCCACCGAGCCTGAATGACAGAAAAGCTTATTTAAGAAAACGTAATGTGAAGGGAAAATTAAATACAATAAAATGTAAATAATATAATATCGTTATGGGAAGCTAAGTTGTCAACTGAGAATTACAGTTTTTGATCATTATTATTATTATGTACAGTCATTGGTTTTGACCTCCATTGTACGTCACCGGTGATTTGAAATGCTTAACTGGGTACTTGAAGGGTGGACACGCCTCCGCCCAATACGTCACCTGTAAAACATGGCAGTTACCTTACGCCGGTTACACCACGTTTCGTTTCACGTTTCAAACGGGCAGGAATTGGCGTGTGACCTTATCTCAAAATATAAATTTAATTTGTTTGCGACTAGGCAAACCGACCGGTCCAATCAGGTGGCTTTTAGAAAGGGAGGGGCTGTATTTGTTGTGCACGAGGGACAAAAGACCAGCGCGGGATTGAATGGAAGGCGGCTTGGCGTAACGGACAAACATTTACCTGAATCACACCATGTCTATGTTGGAAAGTACCAGCAGGGAAATAATTCCCCCGCCAGTCTTTACGATGTCATCCCACATCACCCTGTGGATTCTGTCAGCAACGTGTGTTTCGAGGTGGAGAATGTGGAAAGGTCGTTCAAGGTTCTCCGCAACCTGGGCTGCAGTTTCCCAGTTCCGCCCACGACAGTCGAGGATGAGGATGGTCTTGTCACCTACTCTGTGGTTAAGTCGATCGTGGGCAACGTGTGCCACACTCTCATTGACAAGTCGAAGTATGGGGGGGTCTTTTTGCCCGGGTTTGATGCCATGGGAAAGGACTGGAGCTTAATAGAAGAGGATGCCTCCTGTCCAGTATCACATTTTGATCACATAACTTATGCATGTCCCAGGAAGTCGACCCACCAGGTCATGAGATGGTATGAGAAGATGTTCGGTTTCCAGAGGTTTTTCATTGATGGGTAAAACAAAACAACACACAAATTTGATATTCCAAATCTACATATCCATATTAGAAGTCAATGTTATCTGATTGATGAAAATGGTTTCATTTTTTTTGTCTCTTTTCTGTGTAGAAATGAAGATGTGGATGAAGGTCTTGTAGTAAACCAGGAGGGTGTTGGACTACGACTCACAGCCATGCAGTACTGGAAGTGCAGCAAAACCGGCATCAGTCTTCCCTTCATGGACAAGAAAGAGCCCGACTGCAAGTTTGTCATTGCAGAATCTCTACCTCAGCAGGGTAATAGCATCCACCCCATATTTCAAACCTTTTTGTTTATCCCATGTTTTGTGATATACTCATCATGTGCTCCTGCATATCTTAGGCTCCAACCAGGTGGACACCTTCTTGGAGCAGCATAGAGCACCAGGGATCCAGCACATAGCTTTGTACACCAAAAACATAGCTTCTACTGCACATGTGATGGCTGAAGCTGGTGTGCAGTTTTTCTCCCCTCCTCCTGCTTACTACACAAAGGTTTGAATGCTTCAGAACAACTCACTTACTAAAGCATAAAAAAATCACTTAATTACTCCTTGAAATAGGCCCTGTTTCCTCCAACAAGTAAGAAAAATAAAATATGCACTTAGATTAATGTAATAACAGCTTTCTTCATGTAGATTTGGAAAAAAAAAAAAGAAAAGGCTAGCTTTTGAGAATACTGCAAAAAATAAGTCAAACCAACTTCAAAATGTCCTTGGTTGAAGTAATCTAATCAGCAACTCTGTATGAAAACTGTTTTTATTGTTGAACCTTTTTAGAAACAATGATGACCTCTACAGGCTTCCTGTAGCCCCCTAGACTCTTTTTCTGGCTGCTCATAATTCCTGTTTCTCCTCCACTGTCATGCTTTCAAGGTCATTTGAAGTTTGCAGGAATCCTTTTTACTTTGCTAAATTTCAAGCTTTTTCCAAATGTTTCTAAGGGATTTAAGTCAGGACCTTTCACTGGACAGCTCCAAACAATCTAGTGTTTCCTCTGTGTCGTTGATTGCGAGCTTCAGGTTGTTTTCCTGTTTAAAGTCTCGAGACCTTCACCTCAGACCTACTTTTCCAGCACTTGGAAATACATTTTTTTAGCTTCTGAAGTCATTATTCTTTTGGAGAATACTTTTTTTTTTTTGTTGCTGTTTATGTTGTTGTTTTTTTTTTACTTACAAGGCCATCAAAACAACCTGGTGCATCTTTCCAAAGTTGTTTTACTTTGGATTCATCTTTCCATAGATATTATCCCAAAATGACTCCAAATCTGTCTGTGATTTCTTTATTTCTTTCTTTTTTTCCCCAAATAAATCATTCAATTGACTAATTATTTTTTATTTATTTACTTTTTGGGGGCCAACAATTAGTCTTGGCTTACTGAAATAACTGTATCTGTTGTAAAGGATTTTCCCTCCTACCCCACCCACCAGAAACTATAAGCAATCAAAGCACTTTTATATTGGAAAAGCATCTTTTAAAAGGGTAATGAGATATGATGAACTCCAAATGTTAGGAACAAGGAGCCTTTATTAGAAACATTTTACAATTCATCACGTGTATTCCAGTCATTTATTTATTTATTTTGTAGTATTTTACAACCCCAATGAAGTTGGGACGTTGTGTAAAAAGTAAATACAAACAGAATACGATGATTTGCAAATCGTTTTCAGCCTGTATTGAACTGAATACAAGGATGAGATATTTAATGTTCAAACTGATAAAACTTTATTTACAGGGACAACAAAAGACGGGGAAAGTTTAGGAATGTTTTTTGGAATGTTCCACAGGTGAACAGGTTAATTGGAAACAGGTGAGTGTCATGATTACATCCCTGAAAGGCTCAGTCGTTCTCAAGCGAGGGCGGCCGAGGTTCACCACTTTCTGAACAACTGCATGAGCAAAGTCCCAGTTTTGTTGGAACGTATTGCAGGCATCAAATTCAAAATGATTGAATATTTGCAAAATATAAATAAAGTTTATCAGTTTGAACATGAAATATCTTGTCTTTGTGGTGTATTCAATTGAATATAGGCTGAAAAGGATTTGGAAATCATCGTATTCTTTTTTTTATTTACATTTTATACCACGTCCCAACTTCATTGGAATTGGGGTTGTATTTTTAATGGTAAATAATCATTTTTATTGTCATTGTTTTTCAATAATTCTGTATTTCTTACCTGTTATATATATATAAATGGTAAACATTGCTTCCAAAGATATTCAGTTGTTTTACTTCCCGTGCGTTGTGACAGGTGGGAAAGCGGCAGGAAATTGAGGAAGCGGGACACTCCCCCCAGATGCTGGCGCAGCATGGCATTCTCCTGGATACTGACCTGCACCAGGATCTCTCATCACAAAGAACAGCCTTCGAAAACAGAAAGTGAGGCACAGTCAGGACCTGGGTGCTTTCACCCTTTAACCTTAACTCTCTTCTAGACACAATCTAAGAGTTAAACTTACATTTTAAATAAGACTGTTGAACCAGAACCAGATTTTTATAAAATGAATACTGACTGGAAGAGCGATGTTCATAATGTATGTTGTCTTCAGATACCTTCTCCAAGTGTTCACCAAGCCCATATTCGCTGAGGACACCTTCTTCCTCGAGCTGATTGAACGAAGAGGGGCGACTGGTTTTGGAGAGGGCAACATTCGAGCATTGTGGAGGTCCGTGCAGGCGTACATGGAGAACGAGAGGCGGGATTCGCAAAGAGAGGGACCCCCAAAAACTGTGCAAACTGCTCAGCACTAATCACTCCACCTTTGTTTTATTATCAGCCTGATATATTGCAGCTCTGTTCTATACAACGTGCACTTTTTTTTTCTGGGGATAAAATGTATATAAGATATATATATATAAAATAATGAAATGCCCCATCACTTGCACTATTTAAGAGGGGACAGAAAAGCCCAACACAGCAGATGTTCCATACAGTACTTGACACATTACAGCAAAAATACTATTGCTGTAGGTGTTAAAGAATGTGTTCTCACTGTTTCAAAGCAAAGCAAACAACTCCAGAGCAACTGTTCCTCAATAAAGCTGTTACAACACATCATGAGGACCAGTTACTGTCTCTGACTGATCCAGGCTCTGTGCAATGTGTGTGTGAGCCAAAGCTTTCAATAAAAAACTCCTGAAATCTCTGGTTAATGCTGATATTTAGGTTTCATTTCATCTTATGAATTGCTTTGCATCTTTTTTTTTTTGTTACCAAAAATTGAGCTAGATGATGAGCTAAGGTAAATGTGTTTAATGGAGAAGGAAGTACATTTGGACTCCAAACTAAAAAAAAAGAAAATAACTAATATAAAGGAAGTTGTGAAAAATAACAGTTGAATACTGTTCTATCTGGTATCTAATATTAGTTATGATGAATATCCATGTCAGTGAAAAGTAATAGAACTGCCTTAATGTCTTTGAGGATGAACCTTATCACCATACTGTCCCACAGCTTGAAATTAATAAATACCCTTTTGATTGTCTGAATGTGTGTCAGGCAGAAATGCTTGTCTTTCTTCTATTATCCAGCATCTATGGGACCATCAAAGGTGGTTTAAAAAGAAAAAAATCTTACAATGTTCCAATAATAAAGAAACCTAACTGGTAAACTCAATAGATTATATTTTTCCAAGCTTTGTCTGAAAGGAATCTCACAATCCCAAGCATTAAAAAGGTATTTGAACTTTTACATGCATTTAAACTGAAAAATGTATTTCTTTACACCACAGTCATGAGGTATAGATTATAGTTATGCAACATTTAGAAAACAACAGTAGAATACGTTTATCTTTCTAAAGACTTTTTCTCAGAACACTTATCCTCATCAACTGTTGTACCTTAGTATAGTGTACTCAAGTTGCAAAAAAAGAAAAAAGACAAATTCAAAGATGCTTATGTGGCATAATTTAATTTAATTGAACATATTAAAGGGTCGGTTACTGATTTTAGCACTTTTATGTTAAATACCCAAGTGCATAGAGCTCACTTCAGATTTTCTATTTCTGACTTCAGCAATATGCTTGTTTTTACACTGGTATGGTTCCTCTTTTACATGTTTTGCTCCGTTCAATTGAATTCAATAAAACTTTATTAATCCCTGAAGAGAAATTAATAGTTGCTGTAACTTGGATTATTTAATTCACTTCAAAGATTTATTGTAGGTGTTTATTGCTGTGGGCAGGAAGGGTCTCCTGTAGTGTCTTGTGATACAGCAGATCATTCTGCTGTTCAAAAATTAATAAAAAAAAACAAATATCAGAAATAAGAACCTAGAATTTTGACTCATCAATTTCTACTTACCTCATGGTGTAATCATTATAAATATTGACAATGAGCTAAGAGGCCCCGCCCCCTTATTCTCCCCCTCCAAATAAGTTACTCACACAGGCCGTTGCTGGACGAACAGCTGCTCCTCTTTCAGATACTGAGGAGGTTTTAGCTATGATCACGCTTTGGCAAAGATGTGGGTTTTGAGCCTCTCAGAGGGAATCTTCAAACCAACTGAGATGTGCCAGTTCAATTAACTTGGCCGTAAACGTTACAGGCAAGGATTAGTGGGCTAGAGGAGAAGCAATGAAATTTAGATGGGAGTTCCATGAAAGCCATATGCTGTTTTTATGTGCTGACTGAAGTTACAGTAACCCACTGAGCAACACCAGAGGGCAATTTCAACAATAAGCAATGAGGCATCAGTTTGAAACTCGTGTACTTCTGCATTTTGACAAATGGTGTCAGTGTTTTTCTTTTAATCAGCAGTCACCGTCTCGGGCCAAATGAGCACTTTTTTTTTTTTTAAATCAACCAAACGTGTTTTTAGAGCTCATCCTCATAGAAATACTGACAAACCAACTGAAACGGTGCATGAAGACTAGTTGCAACTTTCTTTGTGGAACAAACGTGTGCCACAGGTTGAATATTCAGATATAGTTAAACAGGTCCACTATGTTAGTTTGAAATTGTGAATGAAACCAATGTCTACATCTGATATATGTGGAAATGTTGTTAGTGATAGAGAGGATAATCTGTTCATTAAAGTTGAAAGGGATGGCTCCTCTAACGGGAGTCCTTCAGCCATCTGTCTTCAGCCAGTGTGAACCACAGATGGCATACAGCATTCTGCACGGGGTCTCTGGAAGATCACCTCCCATTTACTGTCAACCATGTGTAAGCTACAGTTACAATATCAGAGTCTGAAAGCAAACAAATCAACGTTGAACGATGATTCCTCATACGTTTATATTTTGTTCAACTCTATTTTACTCTTAAAGTCTTTGTAATGTGATTGGTGGACACTGCCCCCTATGGTTCTCACTACCACAACACAAACTTACAAACTTGCTGAACTGCAAAACACCTACTCCCCTGTGCTACAGTACAAGCTGTTTTGGCAGTCTGCTTCCTGAAGAGTAATTTGTGACTTTACGGAACACAAAACAGTTATCATTTCATATTTTCTGCATGATACACTACAGGAATGGAGCTGTTACAACAGTGCAATGCTCCTGTAATGACAGGGTTGTTAGTAAAAAAAAAGAAAGAGAGAAAAGAAAAAAGAAACAACTTGTTACAGCCACACTGGTAGCCTACATAGAGTTGGAGACAAATCCGGGGTGCCCTTTAACTCAAAAGGCAGACAGTCTAAGACCAGGGAGGACAGTCTGACAGTATGGGGCAGATTAGAAGCACAGAACAGATGTTATTACTTGATTAACAATAGTGTGGGCCAGGGGTGAGCCTCAAGCTCCGCACCCTCGTGAGGCCCAGTGTGGTACCTTCTGTCCACACAAAATATATAAACTTACAGTATGTGGTGTTATAATTTATCTGTAAAATTCAGACCAATAATTACAGGCTTGCAAAGTGCACATAATGTGTAAACATACAGAAAGCTAAGACAGCACAGATATTACTGTGTATACAAGCAAATGTGCCCCTTATTTATATAGCAGGGTTCAAGATATTTAACAAAAATAAAGATGAAAACATTCCTCTGATTGTCAGAAGAAAATTAAAGGGAAAAGGAAAAAAAAATTACATAGACAATGTGGGTAATTAAACATTATGTTCTACTTTATTTGGGATTTATATTTGACAGTGTGCATTTATGAACAATTTAACCTTTAAGATAAAGTAATTGCATGTCGTATGCTGATGTAAAGTATAGTAATGACTTCAGTGCCCTGGGAAAACATTTGTTTGTGTTAAATCCATTAATTTATACAGTTCATGGCAAACAACCATTCTTTTTGCGAGGGGAAACAGTTATGTGTCTCATCTACTCACTCGGTACTCCTAAAAAGTCATACACATTTAGTATATTTTCATATAACCCCGGTGTGTATTGTGAAAGGACCTTGTCAACATACACAACTTAAAACTGATTACTTTTCATTGCTTCAGGATGGATTAGACCAGTACTTCCAAGCGAGGGGGTAATATGTTTTAGAAAAGCGTATTAAATAAGAGTATTTTACTTTTAACTGCCTAACTCCTCGGCTAATCTTGGAAAATAGTTTATAAAAGCCCAATAATCCCAAAATATGTAGTTAAAAGAGGGAATTAGCTGTCTAAATACTCCATTGTTACCCCCTCTCCTCTGTCAAAAGTGGTATCGGCCGCGTATGTTGTAGTCTTGTCGGACAGTAGAGCACTGGGGCAATAATGTAGTCTGCAGGAGGACTCCAGGAGAGCTGCTCGCCTTGCTTCCTGCCCTGTTCTGTCTTTCTGCTAAAACAAAATTTCATCATGGTCATCCGAAACTAGCCAGCTCCCCGGTGTTGCTGGAGATCCGATCTTGATGCTCGTGAGTGGTAGTTTTTGATCAAATAACTTTCTGCTGTAACTTACTTTACACTGCCATCTGTACTTAGTTCAGAAACAGTCAAGACTGATGCTCTCATGTCGTTTATAAGATCTCATGAGCTTGAAGAGGATTTTTTTTGTTTGTTTTTCTTTTCCTCCTCATGATGACAAGCTCGATAGAAAAGTGAGCACAACTCCAGTTATTTAGTTAGCTTAGCAACTTTTCCTCACGTTCCTCAGCAGCGTCCCTTTTGTTTTGTCTGGTATAATACTCATAAATAACACTCCGACTGATATTTGTCAGCTCCTTCTTACGTTTTTTTTTCTCCCTAACTGTATTTGACCATTCAGTTAGTTAAAAGACAGTATATGATGAAATGTTCTTAAGAAGATTTTTAATAATCCTCGTTTTTCCCAGCTGTGCTTGAAGCATGCTTGGCTTGTTCTGACGTTTAACAATAAGTGTAAATTAAATCAGATTAAGCCCCCTAAGTGTCGGATCAAATTTGTTTTATTTGAATTGGCTGAAGGGCACGTACTCTGATCTGATCAGTCTGGTTGCTTTCAAGCCAGTGCGCGCCTGGTGAGATGTTTGAGGGCAAATGCGTAAGCTTTTTTTAATCGGTTGTAATAACCCCTGGATGCTGACTTCGCTTTATTTTGTTGCCATGTCATGTTTTTGTCTTTTTGTCACAGTCTGTATCATTGCACTGGAATCTAGTGCATGATACAAGTGTAAAGTGGGGTCATAAACACAGGAACTTGTTGAACCTGAAATCCACAGTGTCTTATGGTTATGACTGTGATAGTTCACAAGAAGCTTGCAGAATGGCCAAATTATGAGTTGCGTATGTGTGGTTTAACTTTTGCTGCATGTTAACTCAGTGTTTTATAATTAGCAGCGTGTGGCCCATCCTTCAAATTCAAAATCCCGTTTCCTCTGAGGTCTGGATGTGTAACATACTGTGAGCTGCCGTCACACCAAGTTTTGAGGCCAAACTCATTTCCCTTTCATGAGGGATTTTGGAAAAGAGGTTTCAGGGACTGTTTGTGCTGGTTACTTGGGCAAGCTCAGTTTTCAGGGCCCTTTCTTCTGAAACTGAGAGGCATTCACCTGGAGGGCTTGCACGCTTGTATAATAAAAACAAAATGACCCCCCTCCCCAAAAGAAAAAAAAAAAAATTGAAAGTTTTAGCTCAAGTGCAGAGGAGGCTGCCTATCAGGGCTTGCAGATGATTCCTCTTTCCCTTTCCAGACCACTGCACATGTTTGGACAAAATGTTATGGCCTTGTGTAATGTAAAACCCCCTCATGACACTGTTCACTTACCTGGAAAAATAAGAAAAATGTTTATATTCTTCATTTATGGTCCAGCAGTGCTCTCCAACCATGACTGAAGTGGAGCCATGTCTGCTAGGTCTGACCTGCTCTTATTTTGCTCCATTAGCATGCAGTGCTGCTCTTCTGTGACTATTGTCTTCAGCCCGGTGTAATTAAGAGCCTTGGTCAGATTTAGTATTCAAGCGGACAACATTTCTCTCCAATTTGGACAGGTCTGTTGAAAGCCTTGATTACAGAACTCAACAAAGCTCTTGTTCTGGACAAATATATACAGTGCAAGTGATTATGTATGAGATAATTAAACGGCAGGCCTGCTTTAAAACGCAGGCCTCCCTGGCTGCCATGCATAGCCATGCTGAGCTTTTGTGTTTATGGTAAGTGGGCAGCTGCATGCCTATGAGACCTTGGCTGTACCCCAGGCCCTCAACTGAGCCTGATAACTACTATTGAAGACTCCCAGCCATGCTCATTTCTGACTATTCACTTGCTGCTTTATATGGAGAGAGACGTCTGTTTGACTTAGTCCAATTTCTATAAAAATGTAGACAGCTGCGGGCCAGCCAGCATCTTTATAGCATGTTTCAATATTTTCCTTTTGGTCAGTCAGTCTGAACAGTACTTAGTACCACCAGCTTTAAGTAATGATAGTTAATTGTTGTGCGGTTCAGCAGAAATGGCGCAACTATATCTATGAAACAAGGTCATCCACATACCCAACCTACACAGTCCCTCAAAAGTGCTCTAATGTGAGTCCAAGTGAGCATGAATGGATGAGGGAAGTATGTATATTTTTTTTCTGCACTAGAAAACAGCCCAGCGTTCTTCTAAACCGTACTGGAGTATTGAAAAGGAAAAAGCTGTTAGTTTTTAAGACGGGCCATCTCAGGTGCTCGGCAGATGCTCCTATTATTGAGACGGCCACAATCCTGGGATTGTTCAGAGCGGGACACATTCTTTCAAGAGTCTCCCCCAGGATGATGTCTGGAAATTAGGCCTTAGAAGTAGTTAATTTTGTGATATTCCCTAGCCTGTACAAGCAATCATATCAAACAGTGTTGTTTCCACCAGCTGTCCGTGTGCTATAAATGGATTAGTATTAGCTCTAATTGTCAGTTAGACACAAAGCTGCCAAATCCTTATGTAATGGTGGCCTAACTCATGGGATTACAGTCTGAGCAACGTATGGAAAAGCTGCTCAAGATGAGAAAGGGTGTATCGAGGACAAACATTGGTTTTGATGGTTATTGTACCGGCTGAGCTGACAGTCTGCTGTCATTCTACACTTGGCTGCTGTGTCTTAGTCATAGAAATGATGATGCTGCCTGATGGTGGAGAGAACACTGCAGGGTCTGTGAGGGTTTTGAAAGCAAAGTTGACATTAAAGTATACCCCTGCTTTGACTAGACCCAGTAAATGATGCGGTTTCCTCAGCTGTCCTACATGTAAGGTCCTAGATCTCATTTATGCTTTGCAGTTGCTAGATGTTTCTGACAAACCAACCAAGTGACGAGGTTTTGAAAGGCTTAAGGTGACCACAAAGGAAACGTGGACTATCATCATCTCGCCCAAGCAGCATTAGTGCTGTGTTGTTGTTTTTTTTTTTTTAAATGGGGAGGGCTGCAGGCTTTGCTACAGTCAGTCGGCAGCATGTTTGCGTGTGATGGAAAAGCCTCGTTTGAGGGAAATGTCCTGCAACCTTCTTTCCCTTCTAAGAGATTAAGCTTCTCATTTGTCATGGTGGCTGCTGCCTCATACCAGATAAAACGCTATCAGCCGCAGAAGCGCAGAAACTCCCACCGATTCCAGATAATGGCAGCATCATTATGGAGGTGATTTGGGTCTTTTTTTTTATTTTTTTGACATCAAATGGGGAGTGTCCTCCTCCCCTCCTTGGGGCAGAAGTTCGAGATACTTAATTTGGGAGATTATAGCCATGTCTTTGAACACAGCAGCGCACGCCGTATGAGGTGAGTGGTTAGGGTGTATCCCTCTACATTTGCTTTCCAGGTTGGTCTGCACAAAAAAATAAAAAATCAAGACTTCCCTCTGCCAGCTGTTCCCATCATGCTCTTTTATTCACAAACAGACGCACGTTTGAACGGTTGTCCAGGACCGTGGGGCTAGGTTAGAATTTTATAATTGCGTGTTCGACTTGTGTCATGGAGTCAAGGAATGTTTATAATTATGTTATAAACCTCGCCCACTGAAAGCGTTCAGTTCAGATTTATGTGATTTTAAAAAGCCAGAGCATGAGAAAGATGATTAAATTGTTGCAATTTTCTCCAAATGAAATGGGTGTTGTTTATAGTTTGAAAATTAAGAACGTCAGGCAACATTTATTCTTTTCATATCTCTCTAGGGAAGAAAAGCATCATTTAGTGTCCTCTTTGTTTGAATAAACTTCATGTTAAGAGAGATTTGTTTTTGTCTGCCAGCGCCGTGTGCGTTCATATCCAGGCCATTAAGGAAAAATAAATAAGCAAATAAGCAGCTGTTTGTTCTAAGCCAGCATATCCATAGTTTTTCTCACAGATCTTTTTGGTTGGACTCAGTCATGCATATTATGATCTGGCCTGACCAAGTACACCCTCAAGCTCGGTTCTGTTCTGCTTCCACGGGCCACAAGTTAAAACTGCAGACGTCCACAGGCGGTGTTGATGTCTTTGAAGAAACTCTGCCAAAGACACCCTTGTGTTTAAGTTGTTTTCTTGATGTGATAAGTGTTTAGTAATTGAAATCATATGCTGAACGCGAACATCACCTCTAGCGTGTCTGCTCCCGCAGGGTCTTGTGATGCTATTGGCCCCCTTGCACACAGAGTCTCCTTAATCAAGCACCCGTAACCTCTTGTCACCTGTTTTGTTTCCCACAGTGTCTCACCTTCCACATAGAGCGCTCTTTTGTTCGATGCAAACCATCTTTTTCTGTTCCCCTTCTTCCCTGCCTGCAGTTGTTGTGCCGTTTAGACACACACACCCTCTGACCTTGCAGGCATCGCACGTCCGTCTTGCGTCCGCTCTGCTCCATTCCTTTACCTGACGTGACATCGAGTGTAACTAATCTTGTGTTCATAAAATCCTGTGATGATTATATAGATTTATGTCTGTGGATAATCAGCAGTTTTACTGTAATTGTGTCACGGCATTAATGTGAAGAGGCTTGTTTTGATAACCGCAAGGTCAGCTATTCCTAGCCAGCCCCCGAGGAGTCAGTTACACAACTTTGACTTTGCTCTGCTCCTCTACGTGCTCCAGAGTGGAACACTTAGGAGGAAACTTCCTTTCTCTAACACATGAATGGTCAAGAAGAAAACAAGGTATAGAATTCTGCTTTTGGTGATGCGCTGGAGGAAGCCAAGTAAAAAAAGGAAAAAAAATAAAAGAAGAAAAGCCTTGTGTCCCTTTAACTCTTAGACCGGCACGGGACAGCACAGGCGACGCCTTGTCAATCAAAGTGAGTTCTGGGAACGTCTCTGCACTCAATTGAATACAAAACAGAAGTTGTCAGACTATTGACCTCCTTTGAATTTCCATTATCTTCTGGGTCAAGCGATGTCAAACAGGATGCTCATGTAGGAGCTTCTGATCGGAGCCTGCTTGTGCATCTGTCTGTGCTGAGGTTTTTCAGTTTCATATATTCATATGTATGAATAAAGGTTGGGAGCCTCTTTATGAAGGAAGGCAGCAGTTCCAGCCGGTTCTAATGGCAGCACCAAGTCATAACAAAGCAAAATGTCAACCTAATGAGTATGAGCGAGTGGCGGTGATGGGACTTTTGTTTGAGTATCGCTTTGGGTCTCAGAATCCTGTTGAGCTTGTGTGTTCGTATGGACGCAGCACCACAATGTTGGCTTCTTTACGATGTTACCTTACTGTTTCTCTTAAGGATGCACATGACTGGAACTTTTAATATGTGATAAGGGGACATTTCCACATTCAGGAATGTTGCTCAAGTTTTGACTACAACATTTTCAGTGTACCCAGTTTAGTTTGTAATCAAACATTTACAGACTAATGACATTCAGTTGTTACGCTTGGTGGTAACATGCGAAGATGAGTATTCTTATACCCACATATCTTATATCTGATATATGTAATATATCCTTTAGTGTTCAAAGCAAGGAGGAACAGTTCCAACCATGCACAGCTGACAGCGGGTGATTCTGTCGTCAGAGAGAAAAAATAAATTCTTCCCCGTCACACAATACACAAGAAAACTGTTTTTTCTTCTAGATACTCGGTTTAGTGATGTCAGCTAGCGGAGCACGGGCACCCTCTCGGAGATTCGCCACATAAGTTCAAATTTTAATGCACTCGAGGCAAATTATATGCTGGAAAAGCAAAAAAACAAATCAGTGATCTGTGAGGGCAACAAATAAAACCAATGAAAATGAACGCTTATTAATCGTAATTGAGCCAACACGTTCAATTGATCGTGATGTTAATTTGAGGGCCCAGCCCTGGAATCGAAGGCACTTCTTAAAATTTACATCCTAACTTAAGATTGTTCAATCTTAACTTAATCTTAACTTCACAATACTGGATCATGAATTTGAGAGCGTACGTGTGATTGTTTCGGGTAATTACCGAGTGGAAAAACCAGCTGAGCTAAAACAACCTTGTTACTTTAAGCGTTAGCGGCGAGTGCCTCAGATTCTTTGTCACATTACAAACCCAGATCAGAGGCGACTTATCCAGCGTCCCTATCTTTCTATCTCTGATTTCATTACATGCTGCATAGGTTGCATTTCAGAAGTGGGTAGCGCAAGCATGTAACACTGATTTTAAAAAGGAAAAAGGACATTTTATTAAGACCTCATAGTGTCAGCTTCTGAGAAAATGGAAATAAAGTATTACAATATTTGTGAATTTAAGCAGCCCTGCATTAGCATTAATCTTGAAGCATCATGGTGTCTTTGTGGTCTTGTGGATTTGATTAGAAGTCAGAATATCTGTTCAAGTTAAGATGGGGGTCAGTATTAGATACCAAACAATTTTCAGTAAACAGTTCCTTTTGAGGAGCTTAGGGTCCGCTCCTCCACTGATGATGCACTTCAGAGCCTCCACCCAGGGAATCTGTTTCCCTCTGACATCTGCGTATATGGTCGACAGAATGTCAGAAATGTACTGAATTCTAATCCTGCGCTCATCTTTGTGTGTCAGCTCAGGATCGGGCCGAGGAGTGAAGCACATTCCTGCAGGAGTAGAGGGCTGCTGTCTTGAGTTTATGAGAAACCGACCTTCTCACACCGGGCCCGCCAAGATGACTTCCAGCTCAAACTGCCATTACTGGAACGGCTTGGGGCAAAGATGTGTGTTGTAATGGTGATCATTTACAAGAAAACACTGGAAAAGAAGGGTGGCGACGATGTAACATCCCCACGTACGGATTTGGGCTCGGTGAGACATTTTTCTACTTGTCTAAGCATTGTAATATCTAAATTGTGTCATTTTGTTTGCTCATATAGCTTTGCCAAGAAGCTTTACTGATCATTTCAAGGGAGAGGATGAGGAACTGCTCCCAGTTATGCAATCCCCCCCCTATTTTATTAACTTTAATTAAACAACAAAATGTAACTTTCTGCCAAAATTAATAGGTACTGCCTCGTTGACAAACAGGACATGATGTCAGAGGAACAGTGCAGATTTATGTTACTAATAATTGCATCATAATAGCTACCAGGGTTTAAATCCTCCCATGTTATTTCCCCTTCACTCAGAATGACAATGTAGTATTTTAATTTCGCTGAGCTGACCAGCTCTGACTCATCTTCTAATCTGCACTCGTGCACTAGAAGCTTTCTATCTGCCAACTGAGCACAGTCAGTGAGAACATTCCCATCGCTAACGTGGACTGACTGTGCCCTCTCAGTCCCGTGAAATGAAATCATCGTACTCCAGGGCAAAGCGTCAATCTGAGGCATTTATGCAGCAACTCTCTCTGCTCATGAGCTGCTTTAGAACCAATATAGAACCAATTATAGATACGCAGAAGGCATGCTTTCCAATAACGGCTGTTTTTTCTTTTCTTTTTCTTTTCTGATTTAATAACGTTTATTGCTAAAGCCTTGTGTTAATATTATTCCTGTGGCGTTTTGATGAGCTGACAGTGAATCTTTTGTTTTATTGCCACAGCTCCAGGCACAGACCATGAGCCAGGGGGCGGCACTTTTCTCCTGTGGACTCATGGGTAAGCATCGCACCATCTGGCAAAATCAATTTTCTCATTAATGCATGCAAAAGTGATACAATGAAAGTCCTCTATCCCAGTTAACAGTAATGTGTTTCGCTTTCCATCGCAGATGGGACATGAAGCGTACTACTATTATTACATCTTAGAAGCCTTAAAGTGTCGTTGCTGGTTTCGTTGTAATGTAATATTAAAGAGTAGTAATGCCTTCTTCCTGCATGGAGTTATGTGAAACATGTCAGAGACGTGCTTGTATTCAATCGTATTCAATTGTATTCAAGCGACAGCACGTTAGTGGGTTATCATTAGCAGGCATCTCCAACATACCTGAAGAATGTGGACATGCTGTCTTCGTACTTAAACGCAGTCATGATTATTTTAACCTCGTAGTAAAAGCAAAGAAAGTTTTCTTTAATGCAAGATTAGTTATCTTGTTTCCTGAGAGTAACTTGACAACTGTCTACAACACAAGCAAGGTCTTGGAAGGGAACACAGCAGCACCAGCAGGCCTTTTGTTCTTTGTTCTGCATCGTAGATGGTATTTTAGGGATTTTATCTCCAGAGAAGAATAGACTTTCTGCATACCAGGAGTGGGTAGCCGCCTGAACGTTTAGCTACTGACTCAGACTTGACTTGCCAGTTTGATTGGTCAACCTTTTCAGAACGTGAATAATTTCTTTTATGATAGTAATGGGTGACTTCCTGACATCTTAGCTGGAATGGTTTCAAACAGTGACAGTGACGCAATGCCTGGAGGACGGGACTTATTTTTAATGCCAGTTACACAAAGCAATGCAAACTTCTCGTACTGGGAACAATGACTGGACGTCATCCACGTTGATGCCTCCTGAACGTTCAACTAAATTCTCTTAAATATTTGCGCCAAAAGAGTTTCCCATGATGTGTGCTGCTGATCAGCAGGAGCTTGCTCACAAATGCAGAGCGACGCTCTTGTCTTTGCAAACGTATGGCAGCTGATTAAAATGAATTTTATTTTTTGCAGAGTCCAGCCGGTGGTGCGAGGTGGGTCACAGCTACGCCATACAGCAGCGGCCAGTTGGGACCAGTCTAGAGAGCCTGTGGGATGTCCTGCCAGAGGTGCAAAGAGGTTCTGCCCACTGGGACTGGGATGTTGGCTCTGCTTCAAGCACAATCACCAGCTTGTTACAGGACCTCAGCCTGACTGAGGCCGCGTCGTCACACCCTACCGCTCCCCCTAGCAAGCGACAGTGCCGGTCCCTGTCCTGCTCAGATGAGCTAGGCGGCTGCCGCTCCACCTGGCGCCCTCAGGGCTCTCGCGTGTGGACAGCCGTGGAGAAGAGGAGGTGCCACAGCGGAGGCAGCGTCCAACGCAGCAGCGTTGGGAACCATCAGCTCAGCTTCCCGGCCATGCAGCGCAGCTCCAGCTTCAGTCTGCCTGCCCGCTCCAACACCCTAGAGCCGCCCTGCTTCACCCAGCGCCTGCCGTGGCCCTCTGCTTTCAGCTGTCTGACACCCGCCTCAGCGACAACCCTGTCCTCCATGCCGTCAACCCAGCCCCTCTACCTCTCTCATGAACAAATTTGTCTCCCTGAGCCTCGTGGACCATCACCACCCAGCTCCCCAGACTCCACTCCAGAGCTGGAGCGCCGGGGGGGACAGGGTGGTCTCGCCCGCAGTCGCTCGCAGCCATGCGTCCTCAATGACAAGAAGATTGGTGTGAAGCGCAGGAGACCAGCTGACACGCACAAACAGAGGCCTTCACTGGATCTGGCAAAGATGACTCAGGTTGGTGAATGTGTCACTTTGAAAATCAGATCACAAAGTAAGAAATCACTTGCATCTTGCATCAAATATGATGCAAGAGTTACATGCTGTTACCAGAGAAGTTTAAGTATCGCTATCTTCTGTCAGTTGAACTCACAACAGCCACCATTTGCCCTCGAAGTAATGATCACCGTCAAGGAAATGGCCATCACAGCTGGAGGAGCTGCTAAGCCCATCAGTCTGTGCAACATTTGTTTGTTACACTCCATTGTTGGGGCAAGTTTTGCCTTTCATGTCGGGTAAACAAACACTTCCAGTAGAGGTCATGCCACTGTGCCCATTCTCCCTCCAAGTATTTCTGCAGGCATTGTCATTAAAAGCAACTGTTCATTCATGCAGGCCTGCTCAGGGTCACATTCCATTATGTGGGTGTGTATTTCCACTGAACGGAGGGGTGTGCGCTGTTAAATGTGTTACTGAACAAAGATAGTTTGATCACTGCACAACTTCAGAAGATGTTCAATGCATCATCTAAGTTCATACACATAATGTATGTTATCTTATAAAGTATTTGCCTTGGACTGATCGATTCTGCAGTCAACTGTGATTCTCCTGCAAATCCCAGCAGGGCTTTTTAATCTTATTGCCTCACATTCATAGGGACACACACAGTGACGTGTTGCTCATATGCAGCCTGGATCATAAACACACAGCTGGACTTGGTCCCTCTGAGAAAGCCAGGCAGAGCTCAGCGGTGTCTAAACAACCAGGACTGCTGCGACACGGCCAGCAGACGCCACGCAAGCTTAAAGCAGAGAGGTCAGCATGCAGAAAACGGCCTCAGGGGAGGTGTCTGATAATATTTTCACAGAGCAGTGTCAGGGTGTCGAGATTGTTAGCAGAGGACGTTTTCCTGCTGTTTGTGGGTTGTTATCGTTCTTGTAGAAGGGACACTGTCTGCCAGGTAAAAGTGGAAAAAAAAAACAAAAAAAAACCCAAAAAACTTTAGTCTTTTCCCTAAATCTCTTAGGGCAGTCTGTGAACACAAAAATCAATAACAGCACTGTTGTGAAAAGAAAAAAAAAACAACTTATCGTTCAAAGTTGAAAAGAGTCTGACTTTAGAAATTAGGTGACGAGATAGCAGGCTTGCCTGCTACTTCCTGTGCAGGCGCCGTATCAGGATTGAAAGTCACCTTACTATTCACAGACTGCTCACAGTGCAGAGTGCGTCTCCGAGGTGTCCTCTCATCCACAGGACACGGCGGTGTAATTTACTCAGACAGAAGCCGCTGCCCTCTGCGTGGCTCATCGTAGCTCTGAGTGTCGGAGCTTATAGATGTCACAAAGGAGGTATGGGGAGAGGAGGAGCTACGTGTGGGGTAAAGGGATATTGATTTCTGTAAATTCAGCTCAGTGGGTGGATTGCTGGCCCAACCGCACCACATGAGCTATTGATCAGATTTTATAGATGGAGAGTCAAGGTCATTATGGATGAGGAGTTCTTCCTTTCGGCTGTACTTTGTTCGGTTAATGCTGATGCCTCTGTTCTGCTATTCTACTTGTGTTCTTATCAGTCGGTCCCATGGTCGGGGCCAGAAGTCTGGCTTCAGAGACTGAAGTGCTAATGCTGTAGGCAGCAATGTGACACTTTCCTGGTGCTGACAAACGTCCCTGCTTCAGCAGAGCCAAGAAAAACAACAGGGTTCCCTTTGATGTGCTATTAAGCAGCGCAAAAACTTCTGTCTTTTAGTTTTCCCCCCAAAGGCTGTTCAGTAAGACTTGGGCTCTAACTTCACGCTTTGGTTTCATTCAGCTCCACCCAAATACATAGTTCTGACTAACTTTGGACTCTGTATTACATTTAGGCGAATAGTGAGCTTAAAATAGAGGCTAAAATCTTCTAGTGAACAGATCTGTCACGTGAAAGACCAGAGAAACGGAACATAAAAGCCATTTCAGGTCTTAAGTTTTATGTATACTTAAAAAAAAACAAAAAACATTATTACTCATGTTTCATTGGAAACGATGACAGCTTATAAAGCGTGCTTCAGCTTGAAAATACATATGCAAATGTTGCTCAGGGTTTGAAAAGCATGTCAACATATGCTGCATCCAGTCTCAAACTTGTGAAAACTCATCTCTGCTCATAAAATGGAACACGTAGCGTCTATTAATAAAACAAAACAAAATAAAAAACTTACAATGCGTTAGCTGCAGTGCTGCATCTTTATCTGATTTAATTTACATGGATTTATGGATAGGAAGCCAGTCACTTCATTTCTGCTCACCAGGTTGCAGCTGCTCAGGGGAGGAGAGTCTTTTAAAACAGAGGCTACATTAAATCTGTCTGCGCTGAAATGAATTGATAACTATTAATCACCGTTATAAATCGATCAAGCTTCAAGCTCTGTATGGTATCACTGTAAACTGAACCTTGCTCTTTGACGTGTTATTTTCCACAATTTCATAAAACCATTTTATGTTTCTAATCTATTGATCAGTTGTGGTGTCAGTCCTCAGACTTCCCTGTGAGCTGCATCTCCAACAGTCCCATGCCTGTTAAGTATTACATAAGTTAACAAATGACAGGAGGGTTTACAGAGGCCCTATTCTCTGGTGCCCCTCCAGCCCAACACCGTTGCGGTGAGGCATGAGGCAGCTGTCCTGCTTTCTCCACATTAGCTGTACAGATTGGATAAGCCTCTGTCGTAAAAGCTTCTCATTCCAGCTCCAACAGCTGTCACAGGACTCCCCTGCAGCAGTGTTGGCACATGTGTATTTGCCTAAAGACGTTTCTGGGTTTCCCAGATGTATGTGTGCATTGTGGAGGGCCAGCAAAAGGCCAGTGAAGTCAAAAGGCTGACATGAGTGATGTGCACCCTCTGGGTAGCTCTAAACTTGCTGCCCGGGTTCCTGTTGGACCACAGATCACAGCCTTGTAGTCTCACTCCTCCTCTAGTGTGAAATGGGGGCTAAATTTATACGCTACAAATGTTACTTTTTTGTATTATGGCAGTTATTGTCCAGTGTCCAGCACTGATCTCACTCGCTCGCTCGCTCGCTCACTCACCCACTTACTGTTGGAGTACAGTCGGGGGATTGTTTTCATTTGACTTTGGTTATGTTTGTGTCCTGGTCAGAACACAGGTCATGGTCAAAGATGAATGAAATATTTTTGATTTCTCCACCAAATGTGTTGCATTATCAGGGTGTCTAAAGGGGTGGAAGATTTCCATAAACCTTCCAGAAATTATTCATAGGAAGTTAAAATGAGTTACTGTAGAAATGCTCTATATAACTATAGTTATATAGAAATGCTCTATATAACTATAGTTAAGGATTAGGAAAAAAAATTTCAATAATGCAGTGCCATACAAAGGAATTTTTTTAATTCACCTGAATTACAAAGTCTGAAGTGTCGTTAGATGACATATTGCATCTCTAATTTTCAACTTCTGGGTTGAGGCTGAGCAGGTCCAGAAGTTTTAAGTGAGGATGTGTGAGCAGGATTGATCAGAATGAATGTAAAGTCATCTAGCTTAGCAAAATGGGTTTGCATAAACTAAACCAGCCTAGCTAAAAGAGCTGAAGAAAATTAATCGGCTCTTCTGATAGTCTATATATTTACCGTCTAGACAACTATTGTTAAAAAAATGCATTTTGTATTTTCTGGTTTAACTTTAATACGAGGGCAAAGCAAAAGCAACTTCTTTTGGCTTTTCCTCTTGCAGGTTTCGCCTCAGCATTCTTATCCCAAACCTATGACAAATGTCATAGGTTTTACATGGGATGCCTTTTCTGAATCAACCCACCCATTTGTCTGGATATGGGAGCAGAACTGAGTAGCTGAGGCAAAGGAGGCAATGTGGGGTTCAGTGCTCTGCCCAGAAACACTGGCAAGTGACTGGACTGGGGACTGAACTGGTTGGAGGGCAACTGACTCTACCAACTAGTAATAAAGCCAGAAGTTAACTATATGTAGGTCTTTGGGCTCAAAAGGCGTGGCTTCCTTAGTCCTGGTGTTGTGTACAGTATTTCTGTGTTTGCTGTTCATGGAGACTGTGAACTTGGGATACGACGTCTTCGTTGATGTGTTTGTCTCCTTTAAGAGCATGAATTTTATAAAATGATCTGGTCTCTCCGCAGAAACTTCGGAATTTCCACAGCCTTAGCTGCCCCGGAATCACAGGCGAAGACATCTGCGAGTCAGGCCAGGCCCTACCCACTCTCAGGTGTGACACCGATGAATCGTCTGCAAATGAACACAGCTTTGAGGATGTTCGGCCTCGACCCAAAGAGGGCGAGTTCAACAGGAACGAGCCACCAGACCCCAGTACAGAGGAACTGGACTGGAACACAAAAGACTGCGGCGTTGCCTCATCGCAAACAACCAGTGGGAAGGATGGCGAACCTCTGTGGGCGGGGCTGTGCAGCACAAAGAGGGACATGTATCAACTTGGAGGCGAGCTTGACATTGAGCAAATTGAAAGAAACTGAGCGGAGCTGCTTTCCTCTTGTGGAAGCTTTTTTTTTTTTTTTTTTTTTTTTTAAGAGGACTGGAAGTTTATCACAATAGCAAACAAACTATTTACAGAACAAGTATTGCAACAATAAATACAACACATGCAGTTGCAATTAATAAT
>JBAMYA010000011.1:6858361-6884348 GCA_037176975.1 Arrhamphus sclerolepis | reverse complement strand
GGGGGGGGCGAGGTTGAGGTAAAGTACTGGTTATCCAAAAAAGTTTTTTTTTGTTGGAGTGGAGCCTGTGTTGGGGGCCAAACCCCCCCCCCCCCCCCCCCCGAAAAAAAAACAACAGTAAAAGCAAATGACAGGTCAAAAACTGGCCAAGGCGAAGATCATGATCTTGCTTTTACCTGGATTTCTAAAATTGTGGGAAAGCTAAACAGAGGCTGAAGCTAAAATTGCCCATCTCCCACTGACTGCTGCCTTTGTTGGGCCTGGTGATGGATGTAGATATGGCTGTTTAATCAGCTGGTAGGGGAAGTGTAATCCATTTGGTGTGGCACCAGGCCCAAGACGGCATGCAGGACTTTTCCCCCACCACATCAAAAGACACGGACGCCCCCTTCATTCATCCGCAGGACTCTCAAGGAGAGCTGCTATTTTATGAAGGGGAGCCTATGGATGCCCCTCCCCAGACTGCCTTGACCAGGCTCTGTGTGCTGCCTCTGTTCCCCAGTCACGGGTTGGAGCTCCAGATGGGGACTCTTTGTCTGACCCTGGGTGTGCAGCACACACTGCCATTAATCCTGCCCTGTGAGCACTTGCAGAGGACCATGGTAAATATTTGTGAGCTGCCCAAGTGTAGCGAAAGAAAGAAGAGGCCTGGGGTTGGGGGGTGGTGTATAGAATACTGAAGCTGCGTTGAGTACGGGGAAGCAGTGCCATGTGTTTACGCATGTCTGTCAGCTGCCAGCGCTTGGGTTATGTGAGCTGGTCCACTAATGGTTGTGGTGTTATGTCTCCTGTGCTGAATTACTCCTGCACCCTTCTATGCCCGAGGACTGATTGAGTTCACACACGCACTCAGAGGCATGAACACACAAGTAAGGTAGTCACATGGCTCTTATGTTTCAAGCAATGAAGCAAACGGCATCAATCACATCGTCTCTTTTACCTGACGCTCTTTAAAACTCTCCCTTTGCCTCATGCATGCACGTGCGTGTATTCTTTTTTGCCGCTTTCGTAGTGCTGCCATGAATAATGAACGACTAACCAGGTCAATGTGACCATGCAAAATTCAGCACAATGCATCTAGTGTTACCAGTGAGGTAATCTGCGGCTAGCTGCGTGTCCTTCAGGTCAATGCAATATCAATACACGTGAAGTGATAGTTTTGGTCCCCGAGCTTGACTGACACTGCACAGCCTTCATGAGGGGATGAGGTCAGCTATGAGGTAGGAGGTGGGAAGCAGCCAAGAATTTTGTTCAGCGCAGCTGCCACCACACTGAAAGAGCTATATGCTTCATCAGAAAGTTAGTGAATGAATCCAGCGTTTGGTTTATGTGTGGGCATAGGGCTATTTTGAAGCACTTGGCCAGTTGTTAATGAGAACAGAAGCTGACTGATTGTAATAAAAAAAATGAAGTCAAACATCAACTAGTTGCAGATTCTCAAATTTGGTTCCATTTAAAAATTTAAATATGTTTTTCTTAGACTATTGAAGCAATCTGGGATATCGTAGCACCATCAGAGTTTAACATTTAGAGAAATCCATGCGGTGAAATGCAATACAATACACAAACATGATTAATCAATTAAGCAAATAAAAACAATAAAAAAACCCAAACAAGGACAATTTCTTCTCAACTCTCCCCTTCCTACAACTGTAGACAAGTCCTGATCATCTTGATTGATCTACGGATTATCTTATCAGAACAAGGTTTGACCCACATCATTCTCAAGTCATAACTGTTCAACATGTTAATCCAGCTCTGGAGATTGCAACATGGGATGTAAAAATATCCAATTAAAAAGCAAACTCAGAAGAATTCATGATGAAAATGTATTTAAAGTTTATTTTAGTAAAGCAGTATCAAAAACTGGGGAAGGACTGTTGGACCTTTGTGGCATCACTGTGGATGCGTAGCTGGACAGTGGAGGCGGAATGAAGAGAGCTGTTTTATGGTGCGATTGTTATCTGGAAGTGGCAAAGGCAGTATCTTGAGTTCCTGATCATTCATCCAAATCCTTTTGTTTTAATTTTATTTATTGTGAATTTTCATATATAAACAGTCTATTGTGGTAATTTCCACTTGACTGTTGTCTGCCAAGTTTGTTTACACTGAAGTTGCATGTGAGTGAGCGAGATTTTGTTGGATCCCCTGTGTTCCCAGGGACCTTGGTTGTTTTTAATGAATGGAATCTTTTAGTTTATGGTGTGTGGTCTGGGTCACACTCTGGTATTTCATACTATATGAGAACAAAACTGTTAAATTTAAGATTTTTTTTCCCACCCTTATTTATTGTGTATGGTCTCGCACATTTTTAAAATCTGCCAGGATTTTAAGAATCTTTTCTTGTGGGCCAAACAAAAAAATAAATAGTTGCATGCATCAATCTTTTTTCTGCTGTCTACCTACTTCCATGTCCAAACTCATGTGCCCAGACGTGTCTAGTCACAAATACAAGTTAGTATAGACAGGGTAAGACAATTTAGGGGTTATAAATGCTCAATGTGTGACGTGTCAAAAGTGGAAACATTGCTCCATGAACTTTAAAAACGGGCATATAAATATCTGATCTTACTGCAGCTTTGACATGACAGCAGATTAAACAGATATACAAGCTGAACACAACAAGCATATCCAGTTAATACTGTTCAGTAATGTCTCGGGGTGCCACAGATAGATATATAAAACACAACACTTGTCCCTATAAAACATGGAGATACTGTTTTGTGAGAGCAGAGTGCCTCCATGAAATGAAAGTGGATCTGGATGACTCATAAAAATGATTGCACTTGTGTGTGAAAGTCAGCTGTGGATCAGATATGTGGGATGACAAAAGAATAAAGGAAAAATGGTTGTTTAAGGTTGGGATGTGAGAACAACTTCATCTTTGTTTTTAAATCTGATATGTTGTCAAGGCAACTTACCGCAGGGTAAAAGGCGCAACAACCCTCCCATCAGTTAATGCTTAACCACAGAGCCATACATACACAAAGACATAAGTGTGTACAGGGGGAAGCAAAACTGTTGCGCGTTGTATGACCAGTCTCGATTAATACTTCTCCCTCAACCTCTTCACTCTTCGCTTTATTGCCGAGTGTCCCTTTGAAGCAGATAAGGCACGCATGAGGGTTCAAATGAAAATGAAACGAAATTCAAATGAAATCAGCCGACAGTGCATGACACTGTGCGGGGTTTTGTCACGAGGGCAGTAAAATGCAGAGCAAACTTTGAGAAGCCCGAGTAGAAACAGTTAAGCACATGGAAATGAGCTGTCTTTTAGGATCAGAGAGTGGACACTTGAGTTTCTCTACAGTTATAATTGTGTGGTGACACGGTGTCCGTGGACTTTGACATTGCTTCAAAAGAGGGTGCAAAGAGAAGGATCATGTCAGCACACACGACCACCGCGGAAGATGAGCACTTGATAATGGCCACCTTCTGATTTCACACCACAGCACTCTGCAATGATGCCAACAAGCGCCCCTTCTCTCAACAAACATGCATGTTGTCCGTTCAATCATGCGTTAGGGTTATGGTTAAGGTTATCATATGACCAATGCGAGCATCAATGAACTTACTTTTTTTTTAAGCCATAAACCAAGTCTGGATAGGGGTGATGGTTGATGTTATAAGTTCCAGAACTCCTAGATGCAGAACCATTGTTGAATGCTTTTTAGCTACTTTGTTTCATGCTATTTTGCTTTTAAAGGGACTTTCAAAAGTCAAAACAAGCCTATTATTAGATGTTTAGAAGTTCAAACTCTTGTCAGTGACCAAAAAGATATGAACTGAAGATGCTATGAGTGATAATTAATGATAATTAATGTTAACCTTGGGGACAATAGACCATCACTTTGTAGATACACAAAAAAGTCTAGAAAAATGACTGTACAGGGATCTCTGGGTAGTTAACGTTAACTGGCTAGTTCAGTTTACCACCTATTTTAAGTGTCAGTCAAGCAGTGAAAAATTTAGGGTTTGATTTTTGGCAGGAAATTCAAATGTAACAAAAAAAAAACCTGATGTTTTTGTTAAAGCCAGGTTTTGCCAGCTTTGTCTTTTAACCTAAGTGAAGCCTGACCTTTCCCGCAGTATTGTGGAAATGGCGATGCGTGCTTTTATCAGTTAATGGATCAACTACTACAATGCACTTTATATTCAGTGCTCACTCCATCGTCTCCAACTGGTACAAAATGCTGCTTGTCTTTTTAATTTGTTTGTCCAGATTCACCAACATCCACAAGTCGTTCATTTGCTGTTACTAAACTTCCAAACTCATTGCTGCCTGACTTGCATACGATTACTGATCTGGCCTTGTTTAAGTCCAACCAAGACTCACTTGTTTGGTTCAGTTTTGAACATTTTTTTTAACATGGTCTCATTTTCAGATTTTTATTATTTGATTCATTTTATATCTGTATATTCATTTCATAGTACTTAAGTCTGCTGTGATTTTTCTGCACTTTGGCCTTCTTTGTGTTGTTGTTTTTTTAATTGATTCTTGTTTGTATCCAATATTGATAACCAATGCTGTGCAAGTTACTGTCAATAGTTCCCATTTTATATCTATTGACAAGTGTTTGAGCTTGGTTTGTCTGCAGGCTCCCCATCAACATTATCACTTATCACTTGCCAGAGCCTTAAAATAAATAAGGATTTTGTCATTGTTCTATTATTATTATAAGTTCTAATATTCTGTTCAAATTCAAAACTGATAAGAGTCACACTGTTTTGGATCCTAACAAAAGTGAACATTCCTCACCTCCTAATAATAGACTCAGGGCTGTTTTAACTCTGGATTGTTCCTTTCATTTAAATGCACCAAAAGCTCTTGGTTAGGTGTAGGATCTGATTATACCTGGTTGGGTTGAAGCTACAATAAATACTTTTTGGAGGGGTAGAGGGAAGCATAAAAGTGTAGGGTTGGATAACAAAAAGATCAAGTCCTTTACAAAGCTCATACATATGATTGTATGTTTTAATACTTCTGCTGAGGACAATGTCGGTATAACAATGGGTAAACATAGCTTCTCAAACCTTTTTAGGTCCAAGTCACCAAACTGTTCAGGTGGTTTTCATCAGCTTTATCTTGTGAGTCATTAAATACAGCTGCTATGTCTAAGTGACCACTGAAATGGTAGTTATGGCTCTCCCTTCTTGCTTATATGGGAACCTGGTCTTGCTTACCCTAAATAACTTGCTGGAAGCATTTCCAAGATTGCTGAGGATTGTTGAGACTTACCTTTGCAAAGACTCTGTATGAGTGTACACATAATACTGTAAACACCTCATGAAAATGACTTAAACTCTTAAGTAATTTAAAAGTTACATACAACAAGAATATGGTTCCAATTTCAGTGAAATGAACATTTCTTAGCAATGAAAGAGGTCAGGCAATCAGCTCTAACTTTAAAGTCTTTCTAAATTACAGGTGTTTAGGTTAAAGAAAGAGTATTTCCCATGTTGAACCCAAGTGTGTTTCAAGCTGCAGCAGCATACAAAACATGTGCAAACTGCGTCAAAAAGAGGAACAGGGATTAAGAAGTAGAAGCTTCCCAACAGGGACATGGCCCTGACAAATACAAGTAGACATGCAAGCTATCATTATTATTCTACCATTTCCCGTAGCCTACATAAAACAAAAACAACATCGCTGACGTGTTTCCATTGTGAGCTGTCACCTGACCAACCACATAGTGAAAAAACACATTTACAAGAAGAAAAAAACCCCAAAAACTGACACACAGGCTGGTGAATGTGCCATCATCCAGCACACAGTTTTTCCACACAATAAAGCAAACTATACAACCGTAACCCTCAGGGCAACATGGCTTGATGATATCTGCAACCTTTATGTTCAGCCAAGCCTTGTGGGTGACATAAGATGCTTAACCCAAGACAAAGATGTCTATCCTCAGGCTGCTGGGAGAAGGTGTGCAGCTGCTTGTGTTTTCTTCCAGTCAGTGACGCTGCAAGAGCCTTGGCCTTGAGGGTGAGAATGTGATCGGCGTTCGACTGGCTCAGTAAAAATATAAAGGTCAGAAGAACCACTGATTGTGTATCAAGGATCTCGACAAGAGTCAAAACTCCAGCCAGCTGTGATTCAGCATGTTTTTATCCTAATCAAGTTGAGCTTCACTTTTCCTATCCCTTTACTTTTTTTTTTTTTTTACCTGATATTACCCAGACAAAGATAAGCCCCTTGAAATAATGCAGCTGCAGGCTCTTATGAAAAACAGTCCAACTGAAAAAGGGGAAACCACCATATTATACGACTGTTATGGCAACAGTAGTGACAGATACTAACTTCAAGCCTTCACATTCTCTGCAGAGTTTGTGGCCACGCAGCAGCTATTATCATTTTACTGTATAAAGGCTGTGTAATGTTGACACACAATCAGCAAACAGCTGCAGCATGATTTTCACACTCCACACACATTAACCGTTCTTTGCAAATGAGATGCACACAAAGGGGATTCCCTGTTTGGTTCATGAAGAGCCCTGTGATTTTTTCTTTTCTCACCCCATCCTATAGCTGCACAAAAAGTAGTGTTTGGGTTTACGTGTGTGTGTGTGTGTGTGCGTGTGACAAAGAGACTCAAAGAGCTGTCAAAATCACCCACTGGAAACTTTCTGCTCTTCCCAACCACAAACATATCCGAGGCTAAACAGACCATTCAGCTTCACTTTCGGTGTTTCAGAATTGCACTACTTAATTAAAACTTGAAAAACGCATCACAGAGATTTAAACTCCCTCTTATTTAGTTAAACACATTCATGAAAAAGTAAACTCCCTTTGCTATTTTACATTTGCAAATGTGCTCAGTATGCAGAGCCCATGTGACCCACATCTAACCACACTCTTCGTCGGCATGTTATTTTTAACACTGCCACTTATGACTGAGTAAGCCTTCATCTGTCATGGGTGTGTTTCACATATTTGAGCATCATGATAATGCTACAGAACAACTGAATCACCTGTTTGTCATACAGACAACCTGCGCAACGTATGCGTAACCAAGGACACACACGCAAACATGTGTGCTTGGTTACTCAAATCATAAGGAGAGGAGATGGTTCCAGCAGAAACCTGGACCGAGTCTCCCCAGATAACCAGCCCGTCAGCTGGTAACTGCTAATGGAGCTGCTTCCTCATCTGAACTGCTAAGGATGTGTGTTCATGTATCCAAGAGGCAGTGCCATGTTTCAGCCTGCCATCTGTAGACTTAAGCTCAGCCATTCTCTCCCACTCTTACTCATCTTCTTTCACCCTCTCGCTCTCTCATGTGTGGAAAAGTACTGTGGAGTAGCTCAGTGGCCCCTGTCAGCTCCTTTGTCTTGCCGTGGGAGTCTATAGTCTCAGAGTGAAAAAAGCTCAGGTTAATTATTAATATCTCATTGACTTCTAACGCACAGCAAGCTTCAGAGGAGCCGACAGGAAGGGGAAACTGTCACTGCAGGGTGGTGTGGGATAGTTGGCTCGGCATGGATATCCAATGGAGTCTCATCAAGCTATTTAACTGCCTTTGAACAGCCACCACCACAACCTTTGTGACTCATATTCTTATCACACATGTAATCATCCAAATACAAATTAAAAGTGAGAACTTGAGTAACTCTGGGAAACATTAGCTGGACCTCACTTTATTTATTTTCTTCTGTAGTTAGTACAATGTAATAAGTGTTGGGCAGCACGGTGAGTTGGTGGTTGTCACACAACAAGAAGGCTCATGGTTCGAATCCCGACAGTTTCAGAATTTCAAATTTTAGCGGTAACATGGCAACCACTCAGGGAAAGCTGCTGAAGACAAACGTTTGGCCTTGTTACTTCCGATAAGAGCACATGGTACTTGTATTGATACTTGATTACCTGTGTGTTTCTGTTCATAAAATATTTTTTAGTGACCAGCTGGGTGATCGAGTCACCGTCAGGTCGTGAAGCGTGTGACCCTCCTTAGGTGATCAATTACATAATGTGAACAGCCAAACTCCCAATTACAAAGCAGCAAGTCATGTAATCTGAACAGACCAACAATCAGCTGACTCTGAAAATTACATAGTTGGAAACCAGCCTCGGTTTTGTTTAGCACACAGCGGACACATTGTTCTTATGATTTCAGACGTGTCTAGTTATTGGAAATCAAGTTTCTGTCCTTTAGATGAACGCGCAAATAGGATTCATCATTATTTTAAGTTTGTTTATGGATGCTTCTAATCATGGTTGGGTCCTGATGGATGTCAAGTAACAACGGTAAGTGAAAACATGTTGTGAAAATCCAACCAAGTCCAACCAAATTCAATATTTTAGCCAAGTGAAACATGGTTGGAGGGGTTCACCATGCAGAACACCACTCCGTTGTTCTGGCTGTAGCAAGCATACGTTTACATATGCTTTTTAGTATAGCGATGGATGACAGAGAAATAGACCTAGAGGCTGTGGTTTTTTTGATAAGTAGTTTCTCCTGTTCTCTGAGGGTGAAAGTAAGAAAGGGAGTCTTGCACCAAAGAAAGCAAAATCTCATTTCATCTGTGAATAAAAAGCCACGTAGATCTCAGGACAGATCGCTGACTGGATCACAAAATACTCCACATAAGTGATTGCGTTTACATTCCCTACAAAGCTCCAAATTCCAAACCACTAGAATGGGATGAAAAGATGGGTAAAATATGTCAATTAGGGGTAGTATGCAATTCTTAGAATTCCTATCCAGCTAAACTTCTGTAGATGTTTCAACTCGTGTAAATCTGTGGCAATGCAAATGGTGCTGAAATGAATAACCCGCCCGTCTCTGGAGACATAAAGATAACGCTGGAGGATGCAGATCCAGAAACAAACCCAAACAACAAAAACAAGCTTTCATTTGTTTTCTATTAAACAACAGGGAAATCCAGCAGTCGAAATAGAAATCTTATGCAACACGTGTTTTCCTATTTGCCATGAAAATATCCTGCCAAGCCACCCAGCTGCTGACAGACAAATAGCATGCAGAGAACTGTTACAGCACACATAATTATGCTTAGATGCACATTTATTATGATGCAAGATGTAATCAGCATTCTTGGCTTTCCTGATATTTGATCTTTATTTTTAACATTGTGTGCATGCTTATAGTTATTGAATAGCTTTTATGAAAAGAAAAAAGCAGTACTTTCTCTGGATCCGCAGTAAATGTTTAATCGGTTTATTTGGAAATAGTACAAGGAAAATCAACAGGTCAAAAAGCACTTAGTACAACTGCTGGATTAACTGCAACAGTGCAGAAGCAAATAGGCCTAAATGAGACATTCAGAAAGGCTGTAGCTGTTGAGCTAACATATTTCTGACAAGTCTGCAGCCTCAACGGAGACAAGTGCACTGAGATAACTTCACTTCCTTCCCACACAGACAAAACTAATGTGTTAACGCTGGCTAAGAGGACAGGGTGTGGGAGTGTGCTGTTGGTCTACGCAGTAAAAAAATAATGCCTGCACTCTCGCCTGCAGATTCGAAGGCCTTGCAAAAGTGCAAAATGGTGCAAAAGTGTGACTCAGACTGAATCTGCACATTAAATCCAGCTCAACGCAAATGCAGAGAGTACAAGGCCTCAGTGTGAAAGAGATTTTGGAATCATACAAATACAGAAGGTAACATACAAGGAAACGACCGTTACCTGGACAAGCATACACATGAAACTGTGCACGCCATCATAGCTATTGACACTACGGGTCACCAGTGGAGGACTGAAAGACAAGCTAGGCTGAAATACAGTATGTACCTGAGAGCCAACCCAGGGGCATTTCTAAGCCTGTAAAGGAGATTAAACTCCAAACACAGTCGTGCACAAAAGACATGGCCACCCTGCAGAGGTTTAGTGTCACAGATCTGCAAAGGACAAAGCCCATCTGTAATCACTGCTGCCTTGTGTCCTGTCTAATGTCTATTCTATTCACTAGAGTGGAGATCTGGTGAGTTGTTTATGCCTGATGAGAAGAGCATCAGCTTTCTGTAGACACACATAGCTATTTTAAAGCATTCAGTCTGTATATATAGACAGAAAAAAAAAAAGATGACTTACTTGCTTAACAAAAAAAGACAAACTAACACCAACACAGATAAGAAATGTTATTAAAAGACAAACTAGAAATAACACATTTCAAGATTATAAATGAAATATGGTATACCTGAAAATATTTTGCAGAAATATCATCTGTATTATCTCTTCGGAGCAAAAACATAAATCCTAAAGCTTGCTGCTCTTTTACTACAAATATAATGCAAATGCATTCCCTATTTCTTGCCAATCATATACAGGCAAGTCAAGATTAGAGGCTTTTGGCTGCCTCTAAAGTTGGTTAGTAATTAAGCTAATCTAAATTTCCCATATTGGTAGGATGGTAACAGGCATCCTTGCACAGTGAGAAAAGCCTCTCACTCCTACAGTCTCTTTGAGGAGGCATATAAGCCCATTTGCTTTCTTCATAAACAATCTTCTAATGTCTCTTTTTCCCTAAAAACCAGTGGAAATCAGCCCAGTGAGCTCCCCACTAGCTTTGAATTATGGGACGCTCGTAGGGCTAATAAAGGAGGAATTCTGCTCATACCAGAAATCGGCAAATAATTCCTCTGGACCTGGCCTAAACTTGTCAGCTGGGAAACATAAACAGTTTATTCTAGGTTTAAGTTTTTAAAATCTTTTAGTGTCCTGTCTCACAAGATCTGCACGACTAAAAAAGCACGGCCCTGTCTATCAAAATAAGCAATAGGTCATATTGAAGGAATTTGTTGTGGCACTGAGCCACATCCTTTGCGCCGTCTTTCCACATCCATCTCAGACCTGCTGGTTCTGATGGCTCTGATTAGAGAAGTAGCTGTTTTGGTGATATAGCTGAATATTTGCATACTGACCGTCAGGTGGGAACTGGGTGTTCTAACTGATGTTATCCATTCACCAAAGCAGCATTTGTGCAGATGTGTGTGTTTTTTTTGCATAGTTATAACAGCTTCATTGATAAGGTGCATGTTAACCTCTGCACCTTATAGCTAACAGTTCACATGGACGGGGAATAAATATTGTTTTGTTAATATATTACATGTGATACAATAGTTTTCAATCTCATCGAGGAGTTTGTTCTGCTTTTTTGAAGTTGGCTCGTATGAGGTACTATACATAGACAATGTAATGTGATCAACAGGCATAAGCAGTGTCCTACTGTGAACTGCAGGGGAACATTTAGTCCTGTTAAAAAGGCAATATCAGTCTAAGTGTTGACTACATTTTGAATATTTTCAGGACTTGCCCTTGATGAATCACTATCAGGAACTGAAACGGTTATAATGCTCACTTCTAATTCACTGGACTGTCTCGATTAAAACAGTAATTTTGTGAAATAGAGCAAGAGACCTGCACGTGTACCAGTGGTCCAACTCAGTTGTAAAGGATGAGTTCAGATGGAAACTTACAAGTCAACGTGGACATGGTTTCTCATGGTTTCTGACTCACCTAAGGTGTTGCAACAATAAATTCTCAGGCTGTTCTTAGGCATATGCTAACTAAATGTGCTCGATAAGAAAAAGAAATAGGAGATAAAAGGGCTGGAAACACTGTCCACGTCTTCGATGTTAGTCATGAAAAATTAGTTCTACAAAAACAACAACGTGAGACATAGTTCTTTAAAAGCATGGTGACCAAGACCTGAAAACTAACAAATAGCTGCTTAATCATTGTGGTTTCAACACTCTCCCTCAGAAGAAACCTCTAAAATCAAAAGGAGTTTTGACTGAGTGCTCCCATTTTGACTTTTGATGCTCAAGTAAAGAAACTATTACAAGGAACATTCCAGAATTCAAACACCAATAAATCCAAGATTAGTTGGTAAGGGGTGTAAACTTGTTCCAAATGACATGAACTGAAACAGTTTTGAGTGAGACAGTAATATATATTTTCAGCACAATAAAAGGATGAGTGGTATCATATTAAGTGTGCTTTTTGATGACTAAAATGAACGCTTCTTCTCACACATTTCAAAAGTCCTCTGAAACCATCTCAACTGTATCCCCAAGCCTCTGCGCGTATACGTGATGTTGAGGTGTGAGTTGGAATGGGCTAGTTTTATTTTAAAAATATGCACGCCACCTCGATCTGCTGTGTGCAAACTGACACGGCTTAGTGGACAAAACAAAACTGGACACCTACTCGATCGCTTCACTGACTATAACGGCTGCGAGTCACAGCGGCTGTTTCACGGTGCTCCTGCCCCCGGTGGGACCCAGGGGCACGTCTGTACACGCTGACGGCCGAATGTTATGCAAACGTACTATCAGAGATGCAAAATGAGGAGGGTTAATGTCTTCTGCTCCTAAGTGCAGAAGGTTAACACTCTTTAACATCTAATAACAGACATTAACTCCACGATATCACTTTAATGAGGCTCATGAGAAAAAGAAGCTAATTTGCTCCTGTAGAGGGTTGTAGGTTACTGTTGTGAACAAGTCTGAACTTTTCAAAAATTGGATTTAACAAAAAATAATAATTTTTTTTTTAAAGATGCCAGGGTTTGACTCTTTTTTTCCACCACTCAGCATCTAAAAAAGCTGTGATTATTTTAAGTCTGTTAGTCTGTGGCTGCAGCATTAACCTAATGACAGTCTTTCTTTAGAAATACAATGCTTGTTTTTTTTATACGCTAATCTGCAGAGTAATCACATGACCACTGACCCCCCACTGTTGGGCCTGTTTCCTGTCGCATCCCTCAGTGACGGCCACAGACAGATAGGCCATGAACCAGGGTGCGGTTTCAGTAAACTGCTTCATGGTTTGCATCATCGGGGACTAGCTCTCTTGAGAGGTTTAATCTGACTCGGTCCGCTTGTTTCCCAGCATTCACATTAGCAGTGAAGCGTCGGCTGCAGAGAGAGGTTTACAGTGTAAACTGTTCTGAAGATAGCTGCTGCTGTGTGAAAATGTTTGCTGTGCAAATTCTGCCAGACTCCAACTGGAACCAAGTGTGGACCTCCTCTGACTCACTGGCCTTCACTCCAAAGGCCTATCAATACTGTATGGACGTCTGACTCATCACTAGAGTTTTCCTTTATGGAGGAAAAAAATGTATTCCACCCCTAAGAGTGTATGTCCAAACTTGAAATTTACCGTCAGCTGCAGCGTGGAGGAGCAGTAATGGCAATAAAATGCCTTCACAAATCCTGCATGAAGCGGCAGCATTATGTGAACCTGCATTTGTAAAACTTTCAAAGCGTCCTCTTTCCCTGCTGATGAAGATAAAAGAACAGAAGCAAAGAGCACCGACTGAGGTCACAGATCGTGGAAGACCCCTGTCCAGACAGAAAAAGGATTGGCATGACCCGAACCCTCTGAAAGTATCACACACTGGTAACAGCTTGACCAATGACATGGAAACTTGCAAGGCTGTAGGGATTACTGTCCAGCGTTTAATAATGTTGCCCTAAGTTTAATTTTTATTCATTAATTTACTTTTAACAATATGTCCCATTTAAACTGCTAAATATACCACACACCACCGAGCTTTCTCCATTAGTTTGTCTGCAATTTGATTATGTCAAACAGTAAAATTGCAAAAAATAGCCTCTGGTGTGGGTGCAACAAAGTTCGAGATATTGCATCCTTATGCTCATGATGCTGCAACATCTTGAACTTTGTTGCACCCTAACCAGAGGCTATTTGTAATTTTTCAATTTTGCACCAAGATACTCCCCTTTGTTGTCTGCCATTTGATTCTGTGAAATAGCAAAACCGTAAATAGCCTCTGGTGTGGGCGTGACAAAGTTCAAGATGCGGCCATCTTTTTCAATAACAAATAATAAACGAAAGCAAGCACAATTCAGGAAAATCAGTGAGCCCTTTAATGTGGAACAGCTTTTCAAAGCGGGGCCTCCCAGTGAAATGAGGCTGGATGTACGATCTGACGGCTGATGTTAATCAGCCACAGGAGCAGAACGTGTCAACACAGTGCCCCAGTCCAAACCCTCTTCAGTTTTCAGGCCATGTGGCTCTTGTAATATCGATTTACTTGGTTCTCGCTTGAATTTGATCACTTACAACATGACAACATACAGAAGCAAATAAAATACTGCTTGAAAGTTTTATATACATCTGGATAAGTGTGACCAAAACCAAGAAAAAATATAAATATCTATAATGCAGCACTGGTTCCCATTAAATATTTTATTATATTTTTTATTTTCTAAACAGAAAAGATATGTTTTTATAGTTTTGTGGTGTGAAATGACAAATTTCAAACTCGTGATTTTTTAAAAAATAAATAAATAAATATTGTTGTAAAATTGCAAATTTGGAAAGATCAAACATTTTTAAATCATGCAATCACAAACGTCACAACATTGTGACTTCACAACTTAAAATTACTTTTTTTTGTTGGACATTTTGACATAAATTACAACAGTCATAAAATTGCTAATTTTCTATCATTTTAACTTTTATCCTTGAAATTGCAAATGTTTTTTGTTCTGTTTTTTAAAAAAAAAGTAAATTTTACAAAATTCATGAGTTTTGACTACCTTTTGTGGGAAATTTCTTTGCTAAATCGTGACTTTTCGACATAAAACCAGCTGCTCTCCACCTCAGCGATTCCACTTTTTGATGTCAGGACTGATGATCAGAAATGTTCTAATCGTATAAGAATACGATCGTCTTTGGACCAGATAAAAACAAGTGATGGGCCGGATTCAGAAAGGACTAAAATGACATGAAATCAAAGCGGTTTTGAGACCATTTGTCCTGGAATCTCATTTTTTCATGAGCCCATACACTTCGACTACCAGCGTCTGTCAACTACTGTCAACAGACATAAAAAGAGGACAGTTCACGGCCTGTGCATCGGTACTCACATGTTTATGGCAAAATAAGCAAATGTTAGGAGCAGAGGCCGTGAACTCTCCTTTTGTTTCTATTCACAGTAGTTTGCACGACATCAATAGCCAACTGGTAAGAGGGTTGTGAGTTGAAGGTATGTTTAAAACAAACCAAAATAACTTTCTGTACACTAAGAAAGCTAAAATGACCTCAGTCCTTCTGTAAGGGTCCTATTCCCACTGAGTTGGAGAGAAACCTGAAGTGTTATCAGCGGCTTTAACCAGCTAAGTATTCTCATGTCATTTAGTTGGCCTCTGGACTAATTAATAGACATGATGACTCAAATTTATATTCTCTAAACCGTTTTGATTTACGTTGTTTTGGTCCCTGACAAAAGTTTACTATCCAATAACAGACTTAGGGTTGATTTAACTCTGGAATGTTCCTTTAAAGTTTAATTAAATGATGGCGAACACATGCACAATCTGAGGCACATTTTCTGACTCCTCCAACCCACAGAAGGAATTAAAGCGTCCTTGTGAATTCACCGTAAAGACTGAGCCATCTGTCTGATGGCAATTTCACTGCCTTTCTTGTAACGGAGTATAAACCAGGAAAAGTTTCAGGGTTAACAAATTCCCGGCTGAGCAACAGCTCGTCAAGCTAAATGCGTTTTTATACAAGCTGATGTGGAGTGATTTGTACCTTTTGCCCTACGTGTCTTGTCAATGGGCCTGGGCTATTTGAAGCTGTCTTTTTGCAAGCCTGATGGGAACAGCAGGCCTGCACAGCATCTGGTTGACTTGGAAACAGCTGTGTTTTCACAGATCTCACTGAGGGTTTATAGCTGCTCAAAGCAGGCCTGGGTTCACTGGGCCTGTTTGGCTAAACAATGTTAAACCTCACGTTCCCTTCAACTCACGGTCCCACTGAAACACCATTAAGGTCACAGCTTCTCTACTTCTTCTATGGAAAGGTCTAAATTCTGTTCAGCTGATTTTACACTAAATATATTTACTCTAATGCATGCTTTTTGTTTGTTTTGTGACATCAAACAATATAAGTAAATGGCAGGACGTTTTTCACCGTACGGGTAGAAGCACATCTGCAGCAATAACAAGCCACAGTTTAATGGTTTCATTCAAAGAATGAACCAATTTAATAATAATTTTAAAAGATATATATCAAAATGATCAATTAAGTTGTTTAATTATTAAGTTGTAAATCATAAAATGTTGGCCACAGAGCCTTTAAAGGGTTCTTTAACACAGTTCTTTAATAGACTTTAATCTGACAACTGAGGGAAACACTTCAGAGGAGTCTGTTTCCAATTTTATGAAATTGTAAGAAACACTGACGAATAGACGAATAGAAATGTCACTAACCTCACTTAATCTGACAAAACCTATGAAACCTGAGAAAATAAGAGGGATTTTTCTGTCAACTTTAAAGCAACACAACGAAACTAGCTTGGCTAGCCATTCTTATTCCTTTCTTCTTAGTTACAGAAGACCTGTTTGGTTCCAGAGAGCAACACCAACAGATGCAGAAGAAACTGCCTCTGGAGCCTGGGCGGCATAGAACAAATCAGACAAGCAAAGCTGGAGATGCAAGCAGAGTGACAGCCACACAAGTATCAGGAAAGGATATCCACAGGTGGGAAAAATTATTCTGATTGAGCCCTTCCCCCACCTTCCTCTGAGTGGTTTGGTATGCTCTGTACCGGTAGCCTAAAATGTTAAATACCGGCCTCTGGAATTTGATTTCCCATTAAGAAGCCATTTAAAAACGTCAGCTAGTTGCCCCTGCAAATACTTTATACAACTTAATTTTTTTGTATTAATGCGTCAAGAGATACTGACTGACATGTACGAGATGTCGCAGATGAAATTTCACAAAATACTATCAGTACCACATTTCATTAAGTTCAGATTGTTACATCACAACATATAAGCCTGAGACTATATATGGTCCACAACCACATGTTTGACTGGCATGTACACCTGAAATGGACTGTGCAATCAAATGTCTTTTAAACAACTTTTCAACATTGAGAAAAATCAACTGAATCACATCAGACTAGTTCACTTTACTTCCCTTTTATTTTCCTTTGGTAAATAGATGGAAAATTTTAATGATGAAACTGGAGGGAATGGATGTAGAAATCAGGGGAAAGAAAAACTTTTGTTCCAGCTCATGTTGTTCTCAAGACATGAGCCAAAACATAAATCATCTTATCATGGTGCCATCTAGAGGCCTGGGAAGGTAATTATAACTAATCAGACTGCCAGTAGGCTTTTGCGACAGGTGGAGAAAAATAATACAAGAGTTCAAAAGCTTCTGAAACCTTATTGTCCAAGAGATAGACCCCCACAAACCCACTTTAAATAATATAACAAGAATTTGTATTTTTCTGTTACCACGTAGACACACAGAGTGAAAACACTGCTGTTTATTTTTTTATTTTTCATCCTTCAACATCTTGAAAGGGACATTAAAAATGATAGATTTGTTTTGTTAAATACATCACTGCACTTTTATTGGACCAAACCACATCGGTATCACATGTCATATTTCTCAACACTGATTACACATGTTTTCTTACTCTTCCATTTTAACCAGCGCCCTCAACAAATTGGACAAAATAAAATAAAAATAGTAGTTGAGCAGTGATGAAATGTAATCTGCTTTACTGTGTTTCACTGAGCGGATCAGACAACGTTCAGAGTATCAGCAGGCTGAAGACGATCATGGAGATAAACCATTTGGGTGGAGTTAAACTTCAGTGCTCCACTGAGAATTTGCATTAGAAGAAGCTCGATCTGCAACAGTTGTGCTGCAGCACTCTATTATGTTTGGTTTCAAACTCACAAAGAGACATTGATTTAAAAAAGAAAAAAAGAAGAGGCGTTACCCACACGTGCACGTACGTGCTACCTCATCACAAAAGAGCATAAGGTAGAGCAAACACACACCCACAGATTCCTGCCATACGCAAGAATAATTGCAAAGGTTTAGTAGTGAGTAACTGCGCTCCCAGTCTGAGATTAACGAGGACTGATGCTCAAGCAGATTACTCGCCGCTGTCCAGGAACGCAGTACAGAAACTGACCTTGCCAGCTGATTTGAGTCCGTTAGCTGAGTGTGCAGACACCTAGATAACCTAGATGAGTTCTGGCAGAGGCCACCAGAAAGAAACAATGATTTGAATCAGTTTGGGTCAAAGACGAATCATGCGATGTACGTTGGCAGTTTCTGATCAGTTACGTCTTCTCAAATTGTGGGATTTAAGCCATTACGGAGAAAAATCAAGAATAGCAGCAATATCAGGGAGAAGGCTGAGTCTCAACAACTACAGGCTGCATAAATGCATCGTGTTAGGTTTGAGCACTTGGACCATTCCAGTTCTGAGCAATTTTATATCCCACTTCACAAAACTGTAGATATGAACATTTTAACTTCAGCTTCAAGGAAACCAGTCCTGCTTAAACACTTTGTGTCATGTAGCTAAAAGCAGCTACTCTCGCAGTCAAGTTATGTTGACTGCGAGAGTAGAGACTCAGAATTCATATCAAACACAGAAAAACAAATCAAAAACAGCAGACACCATGTGATTTTAGGCACGCTTTATAATATACAGTGTGTATATATATATATATGTATGAACACACACACATACATTCATATATGCCATAATGTGTAGTTTCATAAAAGCATCTTGTCTTACCTCAGTCAATTTTCTATTTTCTTCAAGCCATAAGTACCACATATATCAGCCATGTGTTTTTCTAATTACATTGTAAAGGGGCCCCAGTAATCTGCAGATTTGGGACTATAAATCCTTCAGTAGCTATGACCCTGTGGTCTATGTGTGCAGGGGATAAAGCTATTTTTGGCAGATTCTCAATCAAATTACCAAAATCTGCTCATTTAGGAACCAGGCACTTGGCTGACAGGAAGCCTTTAGGAGGAAACTTATTCCTACGAGTGTGGTGTGAGTGCGCCATCTTCTGGTCCAAAAAAAAAAGACATTTAGAAAGATTGTTTTGAACTTTAGTGAAAGTTTTACACCTTTTAAGGAACTTTCGAGACACAGATGAAGCCAGATATGTTAAAAGACAGGTGACAGACAGTTTGGCTGATGTTAATGGCTAATAAGAAGTGTGATCAGTTTTCATGGAAGCAGGGCATGGCTGACCTGTATTTGCCGGTCCTAACTTGCACACCCCTCATTCCACAATGTTGTGCCCCTCCAACATCATTTACAAGATCATCTCCAATCATCAGCGCCTGAAATCCAGGAAAAAGAAGAAACAGAACATTAGCTTATTACCGTATACGTGTTTCATCTATTCATCTTTCTTGAATAATTTCTCCACATCCATTAACAATACAAGAGAATATACAATGAAGCTGTGACCTGGTATTGCAAAACAAATTAAAAATAAAACTGACAAGGTCAATCCAAGTCTTGATCAGTGATTCCCTAAACCCAGTGAGGAGTAACTTTTGAGGTACTGGGTGGTTTCTATCAACCTAAAAAGTTCATTTAAAACAAGGAGGATACAACTGGAGGTGTCCGGAGCACCAAAAGGAATCTCATACGGTGAATCTGATGTCAGATTTTTTTTTAAGGTATGCACATGACTTTCTTAAAGGGATAAAACTAGCTGGGCACTCACTTACTTTCATTTCTTAATAAAACTCCCAACAGCCTTCTTCATACCTACACTCAAACCCAAAATTATTCATAGCCCTGTCGAATACAAGGAATTTCTTAATATCTAATTTACATATTATCATTCCAACCTCAGATTTGATCTAAATAGAACACCCAAGAAAGCCTGAAGCCATGACTAATTCATTTTAGATATAAAGTGTAAAGAAACATCTTTAACAGGGTGAAAACAAAAAAATTGTGTCCAAAATTATTCATACCCTGTTCTCATCACAACCTCCAATCACTTTTTGGAACTGTGCACATCTCTTATGAGTATCTACAGGGATTTTGGACCATTACTCCTTTGAAAAAGTTTCTAGATCCTTGAGGGGATCCGTGCTGTCACATGTTTCTTGAGACCCTTCCAGGTTCTCAATGGGGTTTATTCAGGACTCTGACTTGGCCGCTCCATAACATTAATATCGTTGTCCTGGAACCATTTCTGGACCATCGTATCCGTATGCTTTGGATCATTGTCCTCCTGAAAGGTCCAACGCTCCCCCAGGTCCAGGTTCTCTGCTGACTGCCTGAGTTTTTCTTCCAGAATCTTGATGTTCTGCTCTTTCCTCATGATGCTTTCCACTTTAGTGAAGTTGCCAGGCCCCATAGCATGATGCACCCACCTCTACATTTCACAGTAGGGACCGTGTTCTTTGACTTGTAGGCTTCATCCTTCTTTCGCCAGATGAAGGCCACATCCCTGTGCCCAAAAGCTCTATTTTTGTTTCATCTGACCACAGGACAGACGACCAGAAGCTTTCATCTTTCTCTAGGTTCTTCTTTGCAAAGGTCGGACGAGCTTTTCCATGCTTTGGTTGAAGCAGGGGGGTCCTCCTTGGTCGGTATCCATAGGGACCATTTTGGTGCAGTACCCGTTGTAGTGTCTGCCTTGATATAGTCACATCACTTTCACTCAGCTCCTTCAGAACAGCCTTGGGAGTACTTCATGGATTGTCTTCTACATATAATTTGATCTTTCTGGCTAGCCGAGGTGACACTAGTGACTTCTGACTGCGTCCTTCAAGGGTTTTCACTGTGTTAAACTTCTGGCATGTCTTGAAGATAGTTTGCACTGTTGACACTGGCACCTGAAATTGTAATTTTTTTTCTATCCTTTTCTTTCCTATTTGGCATTTACAACATGTGCCTTTCATATCTTTGCCATGGCAAGTTCAGCATTAACTTTGAAAATGGCTGAAATCTTACAAGAAAGGTGACTTTTATGGTCAGCAAACTGGTGAAACTTTGAAAATACTATAAAAAAAACCTTTGAGAGAATTAAACACTTAAAGAGAATGGTCTGTTTGAACATGCTATGGCTATTTGTCTTGGTATCACTGGTGTATGAATAATTTTGGACATGGTGATTTTTCTTTTGTCTAAGTTTAAATAAACATCTTTAACGGTGTAACTTCACATAAATAAACTGGTAATGGCTTCAGACTTTCTTGTGTGTCCTATTTATATCAAATCTGAGTTGAAATAATAATCTGTAAATGAGATAATTCCTTCTATTTGACAGCGGTATGAATAATGTTGGGCTTCAGTGTATTTAGCAGTTTTTGTTGTTTTTACTGTATGTGTGCATCTTCTAGGACTCCCAGGTGTTCACTGTTTTTATTTAGTACCAAAGCGTGAACAAAAACACAGGGGGGGGGGGTGTCCAGTACAGCTGCAGACAGCTGAGAGTGAAGTTGGAACTTTAAGTTTTAATTTTCAGTTCTGTGACTACACACTTACATTTACTTGCCTCTTTTAAAATTAAATGCTGTGCATATTTAGCTGCAGATATCACTGGGTCTCAGTGGGGAAAGAAAAAAAAAAAAAAGGAAATCCAAATAACAGAGGGAGGCTTAGACCAAGATGAACCTGCTGTGTTTGAGCACCAGCTGCCAGGTTCAAAAATACATCGGCTTAGTGGAGGGATGGTGCTGATTCCTGAGGAAACACTGACATGGTCAGAGATGGACGTCAAACACATGTTCAGACACCTGATGAGTAGAAACGCAGATCGTACAACCAAACAGGGAAACTCTCAACGCGTGCGATCTATTTTAAGTCCTGCTCTTCCAAATATATCAAGCTAATGGCTAAGAGGTGTGTTCAGGTAATTAAAGAACCAAAAGTATGTACTGTATGGAAAAGAATGTAGGGTATGTAATACTGGCAGATTTTCAAGACCTCCAGTAACTGTTCTTAATGGTAATAAGTCATTTAAAGTGCAGTGCTGTTGAAAAGGGCTCTACTAAAGTGAGGATGGAACACCAAAAGTGGATATTAAATACTTGTTATCTGTTGAGTTCTGGCTGTTTTATTACACATACGATCTACAATACAAACATAGACAGCCTGGGGGGTAAAAAAATACAATACCTCATACATATATATATGTAGACAAACACAAACACTCCATGAAATGATATCTCAAGTTTAAATGTCTCCTTATGATGCACCTTGCACCATATGTCCCACTGTCTGGCTCAACATTGACACAAAGTTCTTTTGTATGCATTCTTAAAAGTATTTTACAGTTTACTTTCATTTCCTGGAAAACAACTAAATAATGTTGGTGACAGCTTGATTCATGAGATGTATGCAAAATAATAAGTCAATTTTTCTCCCCAAATTTTGCATTGTGGTGTTTTCTTCGCTGCCAGAGCTAAGAAAGGAGGAATTGCAGCAAAGTTACGTAATATTTAGAAAAGTCAACCAGCTCTTATTGTGACATTTGTGTCATTTCAAAGGAACAAAACACAACTTTTTGATTGTAATGCTGGATTCTCTGGTATGAGGAATCCATCAAACACTCAAAATTCAGGTGGGAGTTTGACGGAAGACTGGAAAAATACTGTACATCTCTGACTTACACGCCATTAGCATCAGTTTCCGCACAAGACCGTGCACCATGGCAGCACAGCGGCTCCCAAAGCAAAACACGCTGCACAGGATTATATTCCCGCACCAGCTCCAGTGCACCATCATTCTTCTGTATACTTCTTTCACAGAGGCCTTCTTCACCTCTTCCATCACCGTGTGAGGCCACAGCAAAGCACAAAGCAGCATGACATTTGTTCAGCGTCATTAGTTAAACGATTAACCTTTGTGTGTTTCATCTGAGCACACAACTCTTACACACTGCCCTTATTACAATTCATCCTATGAACTTCTGCACATTTCAGAGTTCAAATTGTCCTCATTTCTGCACATGCGCAGCTCCCTCTTTTTAAAAATGGACCATTTTTGTGCAGTCATAATGACAGACTTTTACATATTTTCTTGCTTTTCTAATTTGAATCATTATGCATCAAACTATAGATGCAATATTGTCTTTATGTCTTAGATTACTGAGCAGTAAAGTTGTTTCTGAGCTGTGGCTTCCTGTGAACTGCAAAACAAACTGGAAAAACCATCATCCGTCTACCAGGTTGCCTACTTTTTACTTTCCAGGCAAATTAAAGATCAAAAACAGACCCAGACCATAGAAGAACCCACACGAGAAAGCTGCAATAGATGTGTTTTTAGTCCACACAGTAAAGTTTCCTGGCCTGATTTGTGTTCTGGTTCTTTTGTTTTGTTACTGGTACAAACCTCATGTGGCTGAAGCCCCATGTCATTGAGAACACTCTGGAAGAAGGTCTGGGATGGCTTTCCAATTACTTCAGCCTTCACATCACAAGCGTACTGGAGAAAAGAAACAAACAAAAAAAAGAGTATTTAGTTAATATAATACTGATGTTAGTGTTGATTCTTAATAAATTATATATCAGTAAAAATGATGCACCTCAAGAGCCTTCATGTAAACACCAACATCTAACTTCAAACCATCAGTCTCCTTGTAGTACCTCCTAAGAAGAGAGTGAGGGGGGAAAAAAATCAACTAAATTCTGTTAAAGTAATTCAGTCTTCATTCTGTGTGTGCTACTTGGAATAAGCCGTGCAGCAATAATATATTACCCCTGGCCAAGAGAGAACAGCACTGGTTTCTCCAGGCCTATAAGGACCCTAAACGCCTCATTTAAGTTCTGGTAGGAAAAATTCTCAGCTGCATCTCCGATGATCACACAGTTTGGATTGGTCTTGTCAACACCATCAAACTCTGGCAGAAGCCCTGTAAACGAGGAACATGAACTTTAAACTTGAAAAGGTGTGACATAAACATGACACATACAGGCTGACCTAACACTCAACCATTTTACGAGAGATTTCAAGGCAGCAGACACATTTTCACAGCTGTTAGAGAATCATGAAGTGTCCTGCTTGAGTTGGGCCACGCTCCATTTGTCTCAGTCGTTAGCTGGAAGGCAGCAGCTGGAGGTCGCCTTTTAAACAGGGTTACGACAAAACAATTACTGACCCTTAGACCTTTGATGTGTGACTTAAAACTCTGGTTTGTAGTTATTAGATGCAAAAAGGCGTCACACAATAGTCATGTGACTGGCACTGTGCAGATTTTGTTTTCCCATCATTAATCTGGCATGAGTTTTACATTATTTTAACCATTTTATAATATTCTGTCCAACTAACTACATGCCTGCAGAGTGCAACGACTCTGCAACTTTTTTAAATAAACAATTTCAACATTTGTTGTTTTGCTTTTTCACTTAAAAAGCATTTATATTTTGATTTTTAAACGCATTGTGGGTCTAAATGTCCATCATAAAGCTGATTACCTGCACTTTCATTTATATGACTTGAAAAATCAGTCAGTCTCATATTGTTTGAAGACATCAGTTATCAGAGATGTTTTTCTGACCTGACAGATTGTACTGCAGCTCCAGATGTTTAATTATGCAGCAAAAGCCAGCACTTCATAAGTCAATGAATTTGACTGTTTTTTTTCCCTATGACAGCTAGGTTTTGGTGTTTGATTGAGGAATTTACCACGTTTCTGAAAAGAAAACTCTGACACTGCAGTACATCCATCTTCCTCTTTAACTCAATTAACTGACAATTGTGTCTTTTATATGCAAGATAATAGCTTCCATTTGGTCAAGGGGTACAGCATCTTATTGTATTTTGGTTTTGTCGAGAGGTTCTTTGTTATTTTTAATTTTCCCTTCCAAGTGAAATAAGATTGTAAAAGCCACAGGATAGAGTCTCTTATTTTCTGATTATTCCCTGATTTATGGAGCACAGTGTTCTTCTCTGTCTCAACTTGTTGTTTTTGTTTGTCACTTTTTGAGAAATGAAACTTAACTCCGCCTCTGTTTATCTACACTGGAGCCAAGTTGTAAAGCTGATCATTAAAATGATTTTTTTTTGTTTGTTTGTTTTTATAAGGAAGTGCCTTGAAAAATGAAACACAATAGTCTGGTGTGAGAACATAAATGTGTCAGCCAACTGAATGTTTTTAAAATTATTCAAGCATGAATGAAGTTCAATGCTGAGGGCTGTATGTAGGGGGATTACCGTCATGCACCAGCAGGTGAGGCCGCAGACCTCTCTCCTTGAGCACCGCTACAGCTGCAGGAGCAGGAGGGAACACCTCAGATACAGAAATGTCAAATCCCAGTCTTTGCAGTTTGGCTACAAACTTCTCCCTGGTCGCCTGGGTCTCATTGGTGCAGAAGCGCAACTTCAGATCGGACGCTTTCAGCCTTACAATGAGTTAGAAAAATAGATACGTTTGTTGCACAATGCACTAGAAACGCACGAATAGTGTTTGAATCCGGATTCAGAGAGGAATAGATACCGAATTCACACAGTTTGCTCCAGACTGAATGCGGCCAACTTAACATGCACATCTCAAACAATGCCATAAACGTCGCCATAATCTGCTCACCTTTTAACAGCTTCGATCGAGCCAGAAATAGCAATTCCGTCGCCTTCTCCGCTGTCATATAAAACTCCACACAAGTCCAAAACGACACCTTTCAAACTGTCTGCACAGCCGGACCAGCCCCTGTCAGCCATGACGGAATGGCCAATGCGCATGTGCAAGATGTCAGGCCGCATGGCATGTATGGGATCCAAGGAGTACACGTAAAACAGAAAACACCTGGAAATGTTCACCAAAATCTAGACTTAAAAGTAGAAACATAGGTACAGACACAAGGAAAAACAACAACAACGTGCAGATTCTGTTTTTATTTATGTTTCACACAATCCTTTGAAGATTACGGAAGCCCTAAACGGTCATACATGCATACATTTTTTTTCTCTCGTTTTCCCGTGATAACGAGTTATTTTCCTCCTTTTTTCCGTGATAACGACATATTTTTCCCGTGATAACGACATAACTCCGCCGTTTTTTCTCGCGATAACTAGTATTTTTTTCTTCCATTTTCCTGTCATAGCAAGATAATTTATTTGAGATCTCAAGGGCATTGCAATGTCCTGATGAAGGTCGATAGACCAAAAGCTCTGTGAAACATACACTTGTTTGCATGGATCTAAGTGTGCAGAGGCTTTTTTTCTTAGTTTTCTTGAGATCTCAAATTAA
>JBAMYA010000011.1:6836517-6858261 GCA_037176975.1 Arrhamphus sclerolepis | reverse complement strand
GGATACAGTATTTGTGCTTTTGCCACTTTGTGGGAAGACTTCTATATATATATGTATATATATATATATATATATATATATATTTGCTAATGTAAACAACTATTAACTATTAAAAGACAAATCATTTCAACTTACTCCATATGTGACTTATTTGACATATGTTCTTCAATAGTGGTGTAAACATAATTTTTCTGGTGTTTATTCATTAAGTATTCCATATTTTACCTTTCTTTTGTATGACAGATTTGATAAATTGTTAAAGTGAGTAACATTGGCCTGTCCCAAATACATTCATCTTCAGTTTTTCAAAAAATAGCCATTGATAAAGTCTAAATTCTGCCATGTGCAGGTGATCTTTGAATGCCTATGCCTTTTTATGATAAGACCATCTAAAAGCCAATATATTTAAAACAAATAATTTCAAAAAAATTTAATTTTAAAAATATACATTGTTACTATGTTACTGTGTGTGTACACTGGACTGCAGCATGGCAGTGCAATATGGTGAAAAATGAGAATTAGTGACCACAAATTGTATGTCAAAAATTTTTTTGTTTTTTTTTATGTCAAACAAATGTCATAGTTGTGAAGACTACACTCCATGGAATTAATTGTGGAACTTTAAATGAATATGAAGGAGACGAGGAACAAGGATCTACAAACCAATCAAACTGTACTTGTACTGTGAAATTAATCAATAACAACAACAAACGTATACAGCACCTTTATAGTCCGGGAACAAAATAAGGGCTTTTATAATGCCAAGTGGCTTTCTCACACACAGGCACATTTATAAGATTGATTTATTTATTAAACTGAATTATTCATAATTACTACTATCATTCCTATAATTACTTCTATAAATTAAATTAAATTACAGGTAATGTACATGTAGCCTAGGTGGATATGACCATTTAGCCTAAACAGTATGTTTTTGGACTGTGGGATTAAACCAGGAGGAAAACTCAGGTAGACACATGGAGAACTGCTCCTGTCTTCTGACTGTGGATGTGTCTCTGTTCTTGTCCTCTTGGATCTCAGTGCAGCATTTGGCACCGTAGAGCACAATAGTCTAAATAACAGATTAGAGCAGGTTATTGGACTTAGAGGAACAACATTAAAATGGTTCAAGTCATATTTATCAGACTGATTTCAGATTGTCCATGTACACAATGATTGTTCCAGTCATATCAGGGTCAGCTATGGAGTACCACAGGGTTGTGTTGTTGGACCAGTATTTTTTTCTTTATCCATGCTTTCTTTACAAAACGTCATTAAGTAGCATAATAGAAATTTTCACTGTTATGCAGATGATACTCAGCTGTATTCATCCTTGTAACAACATTAAGCTAATCAAATAGCTTCATTAGATGCAGGCTTTAAAGATGTGAAGACCTGAATGACTGGAAATTTCTTGCTACTTTATTCAGATAAAACAAAAGTTATTGTAATTAGTCCCAGATACCTCTGGGAGGCACTTTTGAATTAATTAATTTAGATCACATCACCTTCCAGCTCTACTGTTAGAACCTCAGTGTCATTTTTGATGAAGATTTGTCTTTTAGCTCTCATGTGAACTTGAACACTGGGGACTCGTGCCTGTTCTCTGATTTAAATTTTGGTGACTTGACTATAACAGTGATATTTCCACTGATGGAACCAGGGCTAGTAAAAATATGACATAATGATGGTCTGTGTGGTGTTTAGTTTAAACCTGAAATATACATTCTGGGGGCAAAACTTCCTTACGTTTGCAGAAGCAATGAAAACTATTATTATCTTTTGAGTAAATCTGCTTCTTTTGACTAAATATTTTGTACACATGTGACCATGAAGAGAAAGGGATGCACATGAAGCTCACTTTCACGAGTTTATACACTGCATCTTTGTAAACTGTATATTTTTGACTGCAGTTATCTGCCCAGTCTATTTTCTCATTTCTTTATGCTCCAACTAAGATTCAACTTTAGAATTGGAATTAAAGTAGATTCACATTTTCTCAGTGCTTCCAAGTGTACATCTATATGATGTTAGTTGTTAAGTTTTGTTATCTTTAGATCATGATTGAAGTAAACTTGAAAACATTGTCTTTTTCAGTCCTCTGCATAATGTGTTGTCTGGATGGATGTTTTTGTGTTTGTTTTTACAAGCCTTCTGGTTTGTTTGGCTTTTATATTACCTTCATAATTCACCTGCTGCCCCTTCTCTCTTTTTTATTTCTCTTTTCTCCAGTGTTTGTGTCTGCATATGTATATGAGTTTGTGCATCACGCATGTTAATTTATGTTTATATTTGTTTTCTTCTAGGTATTTCAAAGATGCAAAATCATGAATGTCTTGTACGAAAGCACTTGTTTTAAACAGACTGGAATGTTGACTCAGTCTTCATTTCTCTTCTTCTTTCTAAAGCTATAAATCACTTCCTCCCTTTCTTCTCTCCATCCTTGTTCTCTCGCTTTATGCTCTGATGAAAACTCCTGTCTCTTCAGGCTGTAATTAAGCAGCTTAGCCCCAGCCTCTACGCTCAGTCATGGGTGTCTCATTGTGCACATGGATTCCTATGGTTAATTGGCTCAACAATGTTTAAACATTCACTTTACGCATTTTGTTTTATTATTATTGGCATTAATATTACTACAAGGAGCCTTCTCCTATCCATCCAACATTCCTTTTCCCTAAATAATTTGTGCTCTTTTCATCCCTCTTTCCATTGTTTTTTTTCTTAGTTGCATCATTTTTTTCTGCTCCTTCTTCTTTTCTTTTTTCCCCATCTCTTTTTAGGTCTTTTATGCTCTAATTTGTTGTTTTTTTTCTTCTTCTTCTATTTCCCACTTTACACCTCCTCTCATCTGGCTGTGTTCCAGATCCAGCAGGGCTTTAGCCTGTGGTCCTAATTGTCAGAACATGGGTAGATTCTGGATGAGACGACCATATGGTGCCTGGCTACAGGGCCAAAGTCCCCAGGTATTTTCAGTATACTGCATATATAGATTTTATATCCCAGAAGACAGATTTGAGGAAGCGATATGATAAAATAAGAGAATTTTGCTATAAATGACGTTGCATTTTGTGCCTAATACAGCCTGGGTATAGCAGTAATCATTTTCTTTGATTGCAGACCTGTTGTTTTGTTAGTTATTTAGCAAGTCAGCTCCACATAGGCTTCATCTGCATTTTTTCCTCATTGTTTTACTATATGAGCTTTCTACCTGCAACTTTGCTTTACGTTTCCCTGCTACAACCAACTAATTAAGTTTAAGTCTTCACAACACAATCTGTCGGCAATTAGGGTTGGTTAATAGACCGGCTCATTGTTCTCATTTTACAAGAGCTACTTGAAAGACTTTAAGAGTTCCAAAAACTATTAGTCCTTGTTCCCTTTTTTCCATGGTCACTAAATGCTCAAACATCTTCCTCATAAAAAAAAAAAAAAAAAAGTCAGGCCTCTTCCAATGTGAAAAACATTCTTTTAACTTCATTGGTATTTTCAATACTAATTTAAAGATAAGTATGGGGAGCAGCCTCCGCAAATCAGATGACATAGGCTAGACTCATTTATATTTGTCGTTTTAATTAATACACCGTTAAAATGAAGAATTACATTCAGACCCCCTCCCCCAGTAATTAAGTGGCTAAAGCAAGCTCTTGCTCAGTATCTTTTCACCTAGATTCTCTCTCCACCTGCTTAACCAAACAATGGACAAAAAAATAGGAAAGATAACTTTTCATCTATATAAATCTTTAAAAAGGACAAAATAGGAGAACGCCTATGGAAAATGTTTCAGACAATTCACATGAACTCTCAATAGTTCGAATAAAGGCAACTAAAAGTCTTTTTTCTTTGTTATTGAAGACATTTCATCTTTCATCCAGAAAACAAACACAACACTAATGCATTTATGATGAACCCTGAAGATTTAAATCATGCCTACTATTCAATAGTCGATCATCTCACGTTTATTTTAAATTTCACTTTTACAATATAATTTGCCTTTAGAGATTAATAACGTTTTGGTCAATGACATGGAACTAAAATGATGGCACCCACTCTGGTGATGGCACACACTTGGGAGGAAGTGGCACCCACTCTGCCACTTCCTCCCAAGTTTATTTCTCAGACTTGTGTCTCTGTGTGACCACAAAGATCGATATTATTATTTTAACTCAAGCGAGGTTAGATCATAGACGGATACAAGGCTATATAGACCTGCCCCGTGCCGAAAGTTTAACATTTCCAATCTGAAATATGGCACAGAGCTGCTGCAACACACAGAGGCCAGTAGCTACATTATACAACCCGGAGAGGACACTCCACCCTTTTCCTGAGGACCATGGTCTTGGATTTGGAGATGCTGATTCTCATCACAGCCACTTTACACTTTTCTTTGAATGGCTCCAGAGTGAACAGGACACCCTGGTTTGATGAAGCCAATGAATCCACATCATCTGCAAAAAGCCCAATCCTGAGGTCACTAAACTGGATCCCCTCAACACCTCGGCTGTGCCTAGAAATTCTGTCCATAAAAGTTATGAAGAGATCGGTGACAAACGGCAGCCTTGGCAGAGTCCAACCTTCATTGGAAATGGGTCCACTTAATGATGGCAATGTGGACCAAGCTCTGGCACTGGGAATACAGAGACTGGGCAGCCTGTACAAGGGAGTCCGGCACCCCATACTTCCAAAGTACCCCCCACAGGAGCCTGCAGGGGACATGGTCAAACTTTTCAAAATCAAGCCTTTTCCAAGTCCACAAAACACATGTACAGTGGTTGAGAGAACTCCCATCCCCCCTCCAAGACCTCAAAGAGGATGTACAGCTGGTCCACTGTTCCATGACCAGGATGAAAACCACACTGCTCCTCCTCAATCTGAGATTTGACTATCCTATGGACCCTCTTCTCCAGGATGCCCAAACAGACTTTCCCAGGAAGGCTGAGGAGTGTGATCTCTCTGTAGTTGGAGCACACCCTCCGGTCCCCGTCTTCAAAAAGGGGGACCACCAGTCCAGTCTGCCAGTCCAGGGATACTGTCCCCAATGCTCCAGAGGTGTTTCAACCAAGGCAGCGCCAAAGTCTTGAGGAACTCTGGGCTGATCTTATCCACCCCTTGGGTCCTACCACTGTGGGGCTTTTTTAACTACCTCAGTGGCCTCAGCCCAGAGATAGGAGTCCCCAGACTCTGCTTCATCATTGGAAGACGCATTGGTGGGATTGAGGAGGTCTTCAGAGTATTCTATCCTCCGATCCAAAACGTCCCAAGTTGAGGTCAGCAGCTCCCCACCCCCACTATACGTAGTGTTGATGGAGCACTGCTTCTCCTGCCTGAGCTGCTGGCAGGTGAACCAGAATCTCCTTGAAGCCATTCAGAAGTCATTCTCCATGTCCTCTCCAAACTCATCCCATGCTCAAGTTTTTTGCCTCAGTAACTGCAGAAGCCACCATCCACTTGGCCTGCTGATACTCGTCAGCTGCCTCTGGAGTCCCACAGGCCAAAAAGACCTGATGAGACTCCTTCTTCAGCTTGATGGCATCCCTCACTGCTGGTGTCCACCAGCAAGTTAACCCTAACCTTACGGCCACAGCTCCGTTCAACCGCCTCGACAATAGAAGCACGGAACAGAGCCCATTCGAACTCAGTGTCCCCCACCTCCCTTGGGACATGGCCAAAGCTCTGCTGGCAATGGGAGTTAAAGCTCCGCTCTGACAGGTGACTCTGCCAGACATTCCCAGCAGACCCTCACACATTTGGGCCTCCCAGGTGGGTGGCATCTTCCCCCACCATCTGAGCCAAGTCACCACCAGGTGGTGATCTTTGAGAGCTTCACCCTCTCTTTATCTGAGTGTCCAAGATATGTTGCAGCAAATCCAATGATACAACTACAAAGTCAACCATTGAACTGCAGCCTAGAGTGTCCTGGTGCCAAGTGCACACAAGGACACTTGTAATTGAACATGGTTTTTGTTATGGACAATCCATGATGAGCACAGAAGTCCAGCAATGAAACACCACTCAGGTTCAGATCACTAACTGCTAACTGCTGCTGGTGCATAAGCACAAACAACAGTCAGGACTTGTTCCTCCACCCAAAGGCGGAGGGAAGCTACCCTTTCGTCCACCAGGGTAAAGTCCAACATACAGGCACCAAGTCAGGGGGCAATAAGTATACCCACAACAGCTTGGGGCCTCTTGCCTGGAGCAACTCCAGAGTGGAATCTGTCAGATATTGCTAAAATTGCCAACAGTGAACCAAAGAGACAAAACAGTAATGGTGCAAAGTGTGAAGTATGGTGATTCTCATATTGCCTGTGTGGTGTTGTGGTGTATGTAAATGTATATGTGGTGGATTGTGTTGCACTAAAAGGACATACATCCAAACATAAGACAAAATCTATATAAATGAAATACATAGAAATGAGAGAAAACTTATTCAAAACAAAATACAGTTTTGTATGTGTGTGTGTGTGGTATCTGATTTATAAAGACAGGAATTCAACATCATATTTTAATGTTTGGCTGATAAGTTTAGTTGTCATCCACGGATTCAAACATCTTCACCTTATATCACTACCCACTGAAACACACACAAGCCTGAGTAATTTTGCATGGTATGCTTGTGTTTTTAAGTAAATACACACACAGCCAAACATACACATAGGCACCATTTCATCAACAATATCAGTACATACAGGACTACATACAAAGAGAAAAAGGCATGCTTAATTGTACTCCAGCACAAGCACATGTTGCAGACACACACAATGCAGTCTTGTTTCTAAACTGTAATGTCCCCCTGAGACACGTGTTCACTTCCCTCTAATTCAGCTGGTGAGAGTGCAGAGGATGTCATTGAGTTAATGTACTGCCAGTTCAAAAGATCCAAAAGACAGCCATCATTGTCTATAATAAATAGTTTAAAAAATTTGAATTCATCTTCATGGTAAAAGACATAATTCTTTTCTCTTTTGTTGATACAATAGAGTCTTGCAAATCTCAGTTAAATCAATAATAAAATGGCAAATGAGCTTGGTGTGTAGCTGTCAGAGATTTGACTTTTTTCATGGAAGGTTTAAAGCATGTATTTTAGGGTGACCATATTCTGAAAACCCAAAAAGAGGACACTCTACCAGGCCGCTTGGAGATACTGCAAAAATACTCAAAGGTACTCAAAGATGACAAAGTAGCTTTATAAACCATACATTTATTTAAAACATCCATTTTCTGTTTGAAATGAAAATTTTCTAATATGTAAACATAAATAATGCCTCATGACCAGTGACATGTGGTGAGGTTCATGGCTGCTGAGGCGCTGACTCCATCAGAATCAGATTTACAAATGTATGAAGCCATCTGATCAGCAGTAGTTATCAGGTTATGTTTCATATGTCATATCAGCATCTTTTTTAAAGAGTTTCAAGTGGCCTTTATTGGATAGAGAGAAAGCAAGGGCAAAACAAGAAGATGCAAAAAACATAAGACTGGGAATTGAATCCACAACCTGCTTTACAAGGGTTCACCCACTTAACCACTGGACTACCTGACTGGTATTTCAAAATCCTGACATTAATTTAAAAAAAAAAAAGAAAGAAAGAAACAACGCAAGCATAGCTTAGATTTTACTGTGCTACCATCAGAATAATGCCAGTGCACTGCATTTGTGTCAGCTTTGCATGCGGTGCACTCAGCATCCCACTTGTCACAACAGGAACGCTATGTGGGAAATTCTTTTGCAGTTCATCTGTGAAGCTACACTTCCGCTTCGGTATTTTGTGTACAATGGTGCTGCGCTGTCTGCTCTGCTCCCTCTATAAACGTGTGTGTGCATTGCAGAGCCGTCCACAAGACAGCCTCTTGGGAATTACACCACGCAACGAACTACCGTAGTATTCTGTATAAAGCGCCAGGCAATTTAAGTAGACGCTTAGAGGTCCTATGAAAAACAGTGAAAAACGGACATTTTCATGAATTTATAAAAAAAAAAAAAAACAGACGCCCCAGACAGGACGTAAAAAGTGGACATGTCTGGGTAAAAGAGGCCGTTTGGTCAACCTAGTGGTAGCTCAAACCTGGTTTTGTGCCCAGGAAAGAAACTCCAAATGCTGGAGCAATGCGGCCATTAATGGAGACATCTGTGGAGCTCAACAGCCAGGCACCATGTATGTTTCACCTCAGTTTGTTTGTACCAGTGAAACCATTCCAACCATGGTGATGAAAGGAAGTATCCGACAGCCGATGTCTGTGACTATAAAAGGACAAACGTACTTGCTTAATGTTGGGGTAGCAGATAACCATTTCCTGTAATTCTCAGCAGTGAACTACCAGTGTTTATTGATCTATTACAGTCTCCTCAGTGTAATGTTGCTCTAACTTGGGCCCAAGCAAATCAGTCTGAGGACATTGTTTCAGATCTTTGTACCTTGCCATTTCATGATGCGGAATTTTCCACAGAGAAAACAAAGGACAGGAAATCCAAAACCCTGCGAAGGGGAGAGAGGTTCCAAGGGCTGGTGGTAGTTCCTCCTGACTCACCACAGCCTAAAGTACTCTGAGATTTTGAAATTCCTGGTAATATATTGGAGCTGCAGCACCAGGATTCAAATCTTGCAATGTATTTTAAAGAGGCCAAAGTCAATATCAATGATTTATGCCTTCAAAATGATATTCTTTACAGACAACATGGACCTACTAAACGGCTTGTGGTTACCAAAGCAGTCAGAGAAACTGTTTTGAAGTTGGGTCATTCTATTCCCTGGGCTGGCCAAATGGGGAAGCACAAGACCTAACCTGTTTCTACTGGCCTGGCTTTGTTGTGCAATTTTGTGGGAGCTGTCCAGAATGCCAAATTACATCAGCCCAAGTCAGACAGTGATGCCTTTTGGACTTCACAGGGACCCTGCCACATTTCAGCACCTAATAGATAAGGTACTCAATGACATCTCCCATTTTGCCTCTGCATATCTGGATGACATCATTGTTCACAGCAGCTGCTGGGATGGACACCTGCAACACCTAAAAGTGGTTTTTGAGTGTCTCCAGAATGCAGGATTGACCGTGAATTGTGGTGTCAAAATGTAAACTTATCTGTTTTTAGAACTTCCTATTAGAACTTTACTTCTTAGAATTTAGTGTGTGAAAGCTTATTTCTATTGATAGTAGTGTATGAAACTTAGAATCCTCAAGTATTTTGTCTTGCCTGAGTGGAAACTCCACTCTGTTTCACGGGAACAATAAAGGTGGATGAGATCCCAAAATAGTTTTTAAAAAAAAAGCATGATGTAAGCAAAATTGACATAATTATTGCTGAATAAGCAAGGAGAGGTACTGGGTCACTTCTGATACCAGTAGAAACTGATTTGAATCAGTCAGAAAAGCAAGGACAGGGGCTGGCTATCACCAGCCCCTGATAAGGGTTGCTGCCCAAAGCAATGTTTAAACGCTGTTGTATGGATGTTTCATGCTCAGTTCTCTTTGCAGTGATGACTGGGGTTCTTTTCATTCTGCAAAGAAAATAAAGAAGCTCTTTTTGATTCAAGACTCTGCTGTTTCCTGTCTTAGTTGTTTGGCTTAAAGTCTAGTGTTTATTTGAAACCAGTTTAAACATTTAGAGACCTAGAAAGGCAAGAAAGAAACACATTAAGACTTCAAAACTACGACAAGTGATGCCGGTTCTCAGACCAGGTGACTTCATCCATTGACCCAGCACCTGGTCATCAACCCGGTCCAGTTTTCCCCATGTCAGAATCCAGCAAAGTGTGCCATCACGAAAAGGGAGACAGGGTACCTAGACTTTGTTATCAGAGGAGGACTGGTGAAGCCACAAATTCAAAAAAATGTAAGCCATACAGTCCTGACCCCTTCTACGGACAAGGAAACAACTTAAATCCTTCTTGGGTATGTCTGGTTGGTACCACAGATTTATCCCTAATTACTTCGCCAGAGATTCTCTGCTTGTGGACATTACCAGTCTACAGGGCCCAAACATACTGCTGTGGTCTTAGGAAGCTAAGGAGGCATTCAGGGACATTCAGCAGGCCTTAAGCCAAGATCCTGTGCTACATTGACCTGCATGAGTTGTCCTACAAGCTGATGCATCATATAAAGGTTTTAGTGCAGTGTTGCTTCAGGGCCCCCCAAATGACCACCGTCCAATTGCCTTCATCAGCTGTAAACTTTTTCCCAGGGAAACCTGTTATTCCACCATAGAAAAGGAATGCCTGGCTATAAAATAGGCTCTAGATTCCCTTCGCTTTTACCTCCTGGGGAGACAGTTTGTACATGAAACTGACCACAAAGGTCTAAAATGGCTGGAGATGATGAATTACACCAATAGTCTGGTACCTGACAATGCAACCTTACAAGTTTGAGGTGCACATTTTAACATGGGCACAGTTGGGGATTTGCTCTGTTTTGGAGCCAGCACCTAGTGGTCAGCCAAGAAACTGCAATAAAACGCATTTGAACCCTTCATCCTGAAGTGGGATGGATGCCTCTTGGTTTTGGGTTGTTGCTTTCTTTACCGGAAGTAGCCATGTCTATAAAAACCAAATGCAACATGTTAAAACCAGTACTGACTACTCAGATAAAAATTAGGCTATACAATTTTTCTTTTTGCAGTTGCAGTTTGCAGTCTTTTATTCTTTGACTCTTTTATCTGTGTATGTCCAGATTTTCTTCATACATTTGTCTGCTGGTTTACTTATTTTAAAATATTCACATTTGTATTTCTATATTTTCAATTACTCTTTATTTTCAGGGTTTTTTTATTTAAGAAAAAGCATTTTTATTAATAAATATTATTTTATTCATAAATATTCTTTAATTAATTTTCTTTTTATTTCTATATTTATTTTTTCATTATTTTACCTATTTTCTTCTGTTTTGCTCACACTATATTTGCAGCTCACGTGTCATTCAGTTCAAAGCGCCATTCCTGATGTGCCCGAGTCATGTAACTGATAGAACTATGACACTTCTATGGAAATACAGATACTCTCAAGTATGATATTGTTTTAAGAGAAGAGTAAATTAAATCAAATACAGTTCTGTCGAAATTAAATGGACGTCCACCTTAATCTTTTGACTGTTGGTTCGGTCCATCTCTGCAATAATCTGAAAAGGTTGCGACATCAAGGCACGTCCTGTATTTACGAGTGCGTGTGAACGCACCAGACAGTGGTATATAATCCGCAGAGGAACAGGAGGCGTTAAGTTACAGAGCAGCAAGCATCATTCGAGAGAGAGCAAAAAACAAGCTCCACTTCAGTCAGGTATGGTCTTAGTGTTCTGTTTCTTGTACCCTCTACTTTATAATGACCAATGGTAATATAATTGGTGAAATAAAGATAGTGAATCACAATAACTGAGCATGGATGTTAGCTAGCTCGGTTATCCGGTGTTAGCTCGGTATCCGTGTCAGAGGAGGCGACGCGCATGTGTGCTGGTCAGCATCTTAAAAACGCTTTTAGTCTATGAGCACGATTCTTTTTTTTTTTTTTTCTTTTTTTTCTTTTTTTTTAATGGATGTTTGTATTACTCAGTGTCAGGTTAATTGGGGATGGTGCATCGTTCCACCATTACCTGAGTGACACTCATGCTGGCAGGTCTTTATTTAACCCTGACTGTAATGTCAGTGGGTGCGTCGTGGAGGCAGATCTCCAACAACCTATCGCCTCTCAGGGACTGAGGGACGTGTCACTGGCACATGTCTACCCTTCCAGTTAAGGTGCTGTCTGTTTGCGTCATGCAGCTATCAATTGCTTGCTTGATTGTGAAACGCATGCTGTATTATGTGCCCCGTGCTCACCCCCCCCCACCCCCACCCCACCCCCCCCAAAAAAGAAAAAAAGAATGTCACCTGGGTGATCTAACAATACTTTAAAGCCTGTCAGAATACCAGATACACCAGTGACCCTTTCTTCACTAAATTCACGAACATTTACTGCAGAAAATGCCAGTGGAAGTGGATTTATGTACAGGGATGAGGAAGTCAACTTGGACCACAGCCAAATGGAAAAGTCTGGAACTTCACTATTCAGCTGCCACGCTGCTGTGGGACTATCTTTTGTTCAGTCCCCACCATTGTGTTGAATGTAAAAGAGAAGTGTGGTTCAGCAAAGCTGTGAAGCCTGTGTGCTCTGTGGAATCTGATTGGTTGTACCTTTCCACACATCTGTTTCCACATTGAGCTTTTTGAGGAAACTTCTCTCCCTTAGTACCATTAGAGACCATTTACTGGTTTATTAAGATCTGTGACTCATGCCTTATTCATTCTAGATATGTTGGGTGGAAGTGTTTTTGTTTTTTTTCTTCTCCTCTCTGTCTTCCCAGGAATGAGGCGTGTCTGTTTCCCATAATATGCATTTTCTTGTAAACTAAACTTGCAGCCTTATTTTACCTGTTAAGCTCTGGTGACTGTTTTCACTTTCATATATCTAATATATTTTATCACTGACCAATGTTTTTATTTATTTATTTTTTTAACAGATAAGACTCCAGGCTGCAGCCATTCAGTTGTATTTTATTTAGTGTGAAAAACCTTTGCATGACCTTCCTGTGTCACAGCAATTGTACATTTCTGATGACAGGTGCTCTGCTCCAACATGGTATGCTCACAGAGTCCTCATAGTAAAGTTACTGCAGGGACAGTTGCGTAAATCGTGTGCTGATCTTGGTGGGGCACAGCATTTCTTATGGAAAAATACTCTGCTGACTCACTCACAAATTTTGAACATGAAACTCTCATAAAGAAAACTCACACCAGCAGCACTTTAAAGTCAGGAATAAACTATCTGCAAAAAAGGCTGGACTGGCCATAAGGTTCAGTCCATCCAGCCACATTAAATGATTTTTGGCATTCTCTGTTTGTAACATTTTGTTACTGACAGCATGTTACCTGTATTTATGGGTAGAATTCATAGCCAGACATGTTGGTGATGAACTCTGTGTAGGCTCAGAGCACGTCATGACATAAGAACAGTGATGGGTTAACTGGTTAACCTAGGTCAATATTCTTAACACATTATTTATTCTAGTCTAGCTGCACCTTTTGATAAATGTCATTAGTGAGCTACTTAAGCAAGCAAACAAATTATATATTAAGCATTTTATGCATCTAGTCACCTTTTTTCTTTTTAAAGTTTTTATAGCATTAAAAAAAAGTTTTGCGTTTTTGTAAATCTGTAATGCTGTCAAGCAGGGGACTAAAAGTCTTGCATTAAAGTTCATTGCTCCCTAACTGCTACAGCTGTACCATTTCTACTGGAACAAAAAAAAACTCCAACTTTATTTCATCTTCAATGGGTGAGGAATTAATTGGCATTAATTCAAATGACTCCTGGCATGAATCAGGAGTGACATAAACGGGACACTGTAGTGTGTGCCGCACTTTGTGCTTTATTTAAACTTCATATTTAATTTAACACTGTGCAAAGACAACACATCAAACAGATAAGAAATTCTGTTGGTTTGTGACACACGTATGCTCATGTTTGAGTCCTGCAACAAATTAAAATAAATGAATAGCAAATTTGGGCTAAAATAGCCTGGATGATGTGTGCTTCTAAGAAAAAGGAAGGAAAAAAAACACAATGTTAAATATTTTTGAAATGACAGTTAATTTGCAACAAGTCAGTGACATTGTTTTACTTTTTAACTTCTAGTGAGATGTCCTTGACAAAGGTTAATTTTAAAGATAATCCAGAAATGTAGTTTCTCAAAATAATCTTGCAAAGAGTTGGCGGGGGTCGGGGGGTACATTAAGATTGTTACTTTTACTAACAAGTAATTTGTTTACGAAAGTAGCTAGACTGAAAACTAACTCTGAATGATTCTTCGACCCTCAGCTGTTAAACTTGTGGAGAAAATCTGTGCATGAGCTTTATTTCAACAAGGCAGCACCAACCTAAAGCAGCAGTTATTACAATATTAGCAAAATATCAGTTACTTAACCCCCCCACCCCCTCATATCTGAATAAGCACTTTGATGATTTTTCTTTTGTGTGTGTGCTGAACCACACAGACAACAACACACAGCGAACAACATGAAGGGAATGTTTTTTCAACTCAGCCGCAACATCAGCCGTGCTGCACCCGTTCTCCGTCAGAGCATCCATTCTGGTACACGTCCCGCCTCCACGGCTGCTTCCAAGAAGAGGGCAGAACGTCCAGTAACCTCAGAGGACATCTACGTCCGTGAGGACAAGTATGGAGCACACAACTACCATCCCCTGCCTGTGGCTTTGGAACGTGGAGAGGGTGAGCGCTGGCATATAATACTTAATGTAGAAGCCGTATAACTAAGGAAGCTTTTAAATCATCAGCAACATTTCACATAATTTTATTTATTTATTTATTTATTTTCTCTCCTGACTCCAGGGATCTACATGTGGGATGTAGAAGGCAACCGCTATTACGACTTCCTCAGCGCTTACAGTGCAGTAAACCAGGGACACTGTCACCCTAAGATCATAGCTGCACTCACCCAGCAGGCATCTAAACTCACCCTGACTTCCAGAGCTTTCTACAACGATGTGCTCGGAGCCTACGCAGAGTTCATCACCAACATGTTTGGCTATGACAAAGTTCTACCCATGAATACAGGTAACATGCCGTCTGTATGTAATGTCCTCAGAGAGTTTCCTTCAACATTTGTTTTGGTATCTCACCATGGGACATTTTTAAGACACATTAAGCCAGCTCTGACTGGCAGATGGGTGATGTCTGGTCACATCTTGGGCTTTATTTCATTTCCCACTTCTTAGCCTCGTGTTATTGTCAGTGAATTTGTTGTGTGTGTGTGTGTATGTATATACATGAATTTATTTATTTATTTATTTTCTTATGGAAAAAATGTAGGGGTTGAAGGTGGCGAGACAGCCTGCAAGCTTGCACGGAAGTGGGCCTACAATGTAAAGGGGGTTCCTCAGAATCAGGCCAAGATCATCTTTGCAAGTAAGTCATTAGCTCGCTTTTTTATTTTTTATTTTTTGGTCCAGGGGGTTTATAAGTAAGTTTTTTAAGTCTCCTTGTAAGTTATTACAAGGGTAAAAAGAAAAATCCTTTAGTAACACATTTATAGAACTCTGAAAGATGGCAGATAAGGTGAAGAAGCAAACTGCTCTCTCTTTGAGAGACTCTCTCTTTCTCTGTGACTAATACAGGTTCTTTATTTTGACTGAGAATGTATGAAACATATCTTCTTCTCCATTTAGATGGAAACTTCTGGGGTCGCACCATGGCAGCCATCTCCAGCTCCACTGACCCCAGCAGCTATGAGGGCTTTGGCCCCTTCATGCCCGGCTTCGAGCTTGTTCCATACAATGACATTCCTGCACTGGAGGTACAGGATTTAAACTTGCTTTTAGTACAGTTGAATATTGGGTTGTAGAAAGAGATCGCAGTGAGTTGGGATTTTTTTTATTTTATTCTCTAATGAAATATTTGACTGTTAAATTTTAGGGTTTCTCTGCATGTTATTGACTAAGTTGCTGCTGTCTGTGCAAATATTTAAATTACCCCCCCCCTTTTTTTTTTTTTTTCTTTCCTTTTTAAAATAAATGTAAATCTTTTGTCATTTTCTCCAGAAAGCACTTCAAGATCAAAATGTTGCAGCCTTTATGGTGGAGCCCATTCAGGGAGAGGCTGGCGTGGTGGTGCCTGACCAGGGCTATCTGACTAAAGTCAGGGAACTTTGCACGAAATACAATGTAGGTATTTATTAACATGCAGAAAAGGGTCGATTAAATGTCACAAGTGACTGCTTGTATTTTCTGTTGTACTTTAGGTACTGGGATGAGGGCAACAAGTGCAGATGCAGCAACAGGTTAGAGATAATTTGTGGAGAATTGAGAGTTGATCAGGGATGGGAAGTCATGCAACACTCTTATGCAAACAGACTTTTATTTATTTTAAATGGAGAAAGTACATAAAACTATGGATGTTAATGATAAACTTGAATGCTCTCATCTACCTAGTACTTCCAGCTGTGTAAGTTTCAGTTGTTGCGTAATAATCCTTTTCATTTTTATGAAATGTAAGCATGTTTTTGGTGAGAACTGTAGCAGCTGTTGCAGCAGAGTACAAAGATTACTGTGAGTCCTGGATTTTGAAATTGCTTACTGTGTAATGTATGCTTGCATTCCCCCACCCCCACACACACACACACACTTTAGTAAGGTCATGTCTCATGCTGTAAGATTTTTTTTGTGGTCTGTGCAGGTGTTATGGATTGCTGATGAGGTGCAGACAGGGTTGGCACGTACTGGCCGGCGGCTGGCTGTGGACCACGAGGAAGTTCGTCCAGATTTAGTGGTTCTGGGGAAGGCTCTTTCAGGAGGCGTTTACCCCGTAAGCACCGTTGGGCTTAATGTCAAATTATTATTTTATTTTATTTTTTTCCTTAAAGATGGAAACTGAAGGAGCTGTCCAGCATTCTTAGCCAGTATAGATAATGGGGAAAGCTGTGTCTTTGCTTGATCTTATTTGCCTCAGGTGTCTGCTGTGCTGTGTGACGACGAGGTCATGCTGACCATCAAGCCTGGAGAGCACGGCTCCACATATGGAGGAAATCCTGTGGCCTGCCGCGTTGCTATTGCAGCGCTGGAGGTTGGTGTTGAAGAAACTCTTTATTTCACTGATGTACATTGTAGGGGGAGCTTTTGGGTTTTTGTGCCAAATAAGCAGAAAGTGTTCTTGTATTCGGGTTTTATTTTCCTTTCTTCTTTCTGTTTTTTTTGATTTATCACAAAATGTAACTTGCTACGTCCAGCCTGAACAAACACGAATCTGAAAAACCTTGCCCACTCAGCAAACCTTGGTCATTCGCTGGAGTTCATCTCCATGACGATGAACCCTTTGCATCCAACCAAGAAGCGCTATGGAAACAGTTATGCATTTTAGACGGGGACGAAGCAGCTGGGGTTTGCGATCCTCCTCTGTTCCTCATAACAGGTGTGAAACAGTGGAGAGGGCCTGACTAACACCACCAGTGTGTTATGCAAGTACTGGGTGGAGGTGTTTTTACTTTCACACTTGAGGCCTCCTTCATGAAGAAAATGTCAGCTTTGTGATGTGGCTGATTTATAAACGAAACTTTGATTTTAATAAGATCACTACTGATGTAATCACATTTAAATTGATTTGAATCCCAAGACAATTTATCAGCTGCATGCATTTATATCACCCCTTTATCATTTAATCAATTTACTTCCCCCCCTTAATTATCTCAGGTCCTGATAAGAATTGGATGAAACTTAAAGACAAGTGAAATCCCACTAATGAATACTGGCTCTCTTGACTTTTTCCTATTATGTGTTGTTCATTTTCTTTTATCATGCATTTGAAACTTCTAAAGTTGAAGGCACAGATTTCCCATGGTAAAGGAAACTTTTCCAAATATTCCAGTTCATCAGCTTTCGTGAACGTTTCCCTTCAGTAACACTTATCAGATTTGTGAGCTGAGAACCTTTATTATTACATACTACTGCAAGTTTTTGCAATTAAAATGTTTTTTATTTTTTGCAGGTGTTGGAGGAGGAAAAGCTTGCAGAAAATGCTCAGAAGATGGGGGAGGTGCTGCGGACTGAGCTGAGAAAGCTGCCCAAAGACATTGTGACGACAGTCAGAGGGAAAGGCCTGCTTAATGCAATTGTCATCAAAGAGACCAAAGGTAGAGTAGAATGCCTTTTTTTGAAACGTAACAAGCAAACCTTGGGTACTCTGCAGGTTTATTTTGAGAGCATGCATTTTGCTGTCACTTCATCCGATCTTCACTTTTAAACCGTCACTCTGCCTCCTCCACAGATTATGATGCTTGGAAGGTGTGCATGCGTCTTCGTGACAACGGACTGCTGGCCAAGCCCACCCATGGTGACATCATCCGACTGGCCCCTCCCCTCATCATCAATGAAGACCAGCTGCAAGAATGTATCGACATAATCCAGAGAACCATCATGTCCTTCTAAACATCTATTCGTCATTGCCCACAAATTCCACATATCCTGAAGATTTTTTTTTTTTTTTTTTTTAATTTTCCCTTTTAGTTTTTTGAAAGACAGTTCTGCTTTGCAATGGTGTATAAGGGTTATGCTTTTTGTAAGGATACACTGAGTTATGTGTACAGAAAACTGCTGCAACGAACAATGGTGGCATGAAGCTACCTCAAAAAGGACTCGAGAATGATGAGGTGTGTTTTTGTTTGTTTTTTTCCCCCCCCTGCTTTCCTGAGTGGTTAATTTGCTAATTTCTTTGCAGTGACTTTTTCTTTTAAAGAGAAGTTTTACAAATGAGATGTGCAGTCAAGATTGTTTAATATTAATTTGCAAAAAAAGCTGTGTAATACTAAAAGCACCTTGCTACATTATTTTACTAGTATTATAAATTATTAGTTACATGTTTCGTCTGCTGCAGTTGGTCATCTGAATAGCTGCTGAGTTCTGAAACACACGTTACATTAAAGGCCTGCTGATCTGTGTATTTATTAAGTATGACCTTTAAAGATTTTTAAATTTTGAAGTTGCACTTAGGTTTGCAAGTTACAAAATTTAAATTATTTTAATTTATCGTCCAATTGATAATATTTTATGCGACTGTCTCATTCCAGTGGGTAATGATGTGCATTTCTACCGACGAAAGACAATGACATGTGAAAATGGAGCAGACCTTTTGTGCTGTAAACTGAAACATTTGCTACATATTGAAATGAACATACTTTGTTAAAGTGAATGTTTGTTTGATGTAGACATGGTGCCGGCTGAAGCTGGCTTGGGTTTTTAAGAATTTGCTGTATGTACAGTATCTATGTAAAGCTTGTCTTTTGAAGGATGCCCCATGTTACAGAATGCTGTTGTTCTTCAAATATATTATTCCTTCCCCATCTGTTGCCTTTTTGTCTGAGTACAAGCATCAAATGTGCTGTCAGGAGTCACGCCCAACATCTTGAGTATCTCAGCACATCTGTAGTTAGAATTTTTATTTTATTTATTTTTTAAAAACCCTTCCATATAAAATTCACACACACATACTGTTGTTGCTGTAGTAATAGTGTGTTGAAATTGTAACACCAGGTGGCGCTGTGCTCTCACTGTGGATAAGTACTGTAAGTGATATGACTAAACTCATAAATCTGCATGTATAGTTTGCAGGCCACATCGTAGATGATTCAGCTTAAAGACTTGTTTCACAAAACATCAGACCAGTAGTTGCTGATTAAGACCTGATATAATCTAAACTTTTCAGTCCAAGGAAAGCTATCATGAACTACATACTGTAACAACAACCTCTAACTAGCAAAAACTCACAAACAGATACATAAACACGAAAGAGATTTATACTGGTTTGACATGCAGAGTCACATAATAACAGCAATTAGCAGATTGATATAAAAAGCACATTTTGAATGACCTTTTAGTATTTTATTCTCAGTCCCAACATTCAATTATAGCTTTAAATCTTCTGGCCAAAATGCTACAAGCTTTCTACATTTGGATTTACAAAAAGTATTTTTTCCAGTTCTTGAAATTTATTTTTTAAAATAGTCCAATGAATATCTCAAAATGGTATAATGGGAACCAGTGCACTTCCAGAGGCTTACAAAAGGCAGCGTTACTCCAAAACTGATGATGTACATTTCAATATCATACAAAATGCCTTTCTCAGGGAATGAAGCAGAAACAATTTACAAGTGCCACATATTATGGAAACTTTTGCAACAGAGTTGGGAAGAACTTTCTGAAGAATATTAGACTTCCATTGTAGAAAGAATCCCACAACTGTTATAGCTACCAAATATAAACCATACCACCATATACTGTGGTTTGCAAATTTCTTAATCATAGGTACATAGGTTTTCACTGCCTTTGCCATGAACCTAATAATTGAGCTCAGTTGCATCCTGTTTCCACTCCCAACAGCTTAATTGGAGTCACAGGCACACACCTGTCTAAGTGAGGTCCCACGGTTTGAAGGTCCCAATGAGCACAGTGGCACCCAGCATCCATAAATGGAAGACGTTTGGAGCCACCACAACTCTTCCTAGAGCCTCCTGGCCATCTAAACTGGGCGATCGGGGGAGAAGGGACTGGGAGGTGACCAAGAACCCAATGATCACTCTATCAGAGCTCCAGTGTTCCTCTGTGGAGAGAGGAGAACCTTCCACAAGGAAAACCATCTGCAGCAATCCACCAGTCAGGCCTGTATGGTAGACTGGTGAGATGAAAACCGCTCCTTTGTAAAAGGCACATGGCAGTCTGTATGGAGTTTGCCAAAAAGCACCTGAGGGACTCTCCGATCATGAGAAATAGCATTTTCTGTACTGATGAGACAAAGATTGAACTGAATGCCAGGTGTCATGTTTGGAGGAAACCAGGCACTACTCATCATGTGACCAGTACCATCCTAGAGTAAAGCATGGTGGTGGCAGCGTCATGCTGTGGGGATGTTTTTCAGTGGTAGGAACTGGGAGACTAGTCAGGATAGAGGGGAAGATGAATGCAGAAAAATACAGAGACATCCTGGATGAAAACCTGCTCCAGAGCGCTCTAGACCTCAGACTGGGACGACAGTTCATGTCTCAGTAGGACAATGACTCCAAGCATACAGCCAAGATATTGAAGGAGTAGCTTCAGGACAACTATGAATGTCCTTGAGTGTCCCAGCCAGAGGTCAGACTTGAATCTGATCGAACATCTCTGGAGAGATCTGAAAATGGCTGTTTACCGACGCTTCCTATCCAAGCTGGTGGATCTGGAGAGGTTCTGCAAAGAGGAATGGGTGAAATTGCCAAGCTGGTGGTTTCATATTCAAGAAAACATTTACATTTTACGTAATTTATATCCGTTGTTCAATTTCTGGCGAACATTTCTAAAGGAGGACTTTCAGTGAAACGGAGACGTTAGAATGTCTGGGATTTTTTGTATGTTTTTGAATGTGGGTAGACGTTATTCAACAAAGACAAGGTTTTGATTCTCTGTCTCCTTTAAATAAATTTGCTAAAATCTCAAAAAAAAATCCTTTTTTCACCTTGTCATTACAGGGTATTTTGCGAAGAGTTTTGATGAAAAAATAAATTTAATCCATTTTATAATAAGGCTGTAACATAACAAAATCTGGACAAAGTGAAACGCTGTGAATGCTTTCCAGATGCATGTACAGATTTAGACAAGTCAGGAGTTTCAATGTTGGAAACAGTTTGTTTACAGATGTCAAACAGAAGAAATTATTGCAGCAATATTATTAGACAGCTCTAGGGATGCTTTCATAAATCAGCCAAAAAATGTACACCCTTTGCAATAATTCATCCAACTGTGTAGCCCTTGCAGCTGACCTTTGTTATAATATTTATTTATGTATTTCACTTTCTCTGGAACCTTCCTGAACATCAGCAGAAACACCTCATTGTTCTTGACAAGTCTTCACATTGTTTGACCTGCTCACAGAGACAAAAAAAAGTTCCTGCTTTTGGTTGGCGGCAGTCAAATTTGTGGGTGTTATTTAATATGAAAAGTGCCGTTTTGAGTAGCGCTCCCTTTATACAAATCTAAGACTGAGAATGTCGCATTAAATTAGAGAGGCCACAGCTGACAGATAGGAAGAGTTAAGATAGAAGAAAACAAAGCTCCATCACTGTTAAAATAGCATGTGTATATGTCAGTGACCTGATTATCAAGTGCTAAGTTAAAGAGTTGAGGAAGGGGGGGGGGGGGGAGGGGGGAGGGGGGGGGGGGAGGGGGGATGGGGGGAGGGGGGGGGGGG
>JBAMYA010000011.1:6823566-6836507 GCA_037176975.1 Arrhamphus sclerolepis | reverse complement strand
CATTGTGGCGAGAGCATCCAGGCGGCTGTCAATCTAGCCAGCAGCAACCCCCCCACCCCCACCCCACCCCCGCGTTTTTAACGCCACATGATATCAGTTGATGAGTGTGCTCCACTGGGGATGGAGTAGGTCGTTCTCCTGTTGTAATATTGAACTGCCATCCATCCAGTCTTCCACCAGAACCTTAACAATGTTAAAAAGATGCTTCATAAGTGCAGACTATTTATGAATCATAAATTTTCCTTTCTGGTCATGGTCACGATCACAGCCTAATGAGCCGACAGCAATCAAAATTGTAGTTTCCTGCTTCATATCTAATTATTATTCATGACATTTCAGTGTCTGTGTGTAATGAAATCGTTGATAGCCTGTTTCTCTTTCTGCAGAGGTTTTATATTTCTTGAAAGCAGATCTTATGTGCTGGAACCATCTGCTGATCGCTCCGATGGGATTCACCGGATCTACAGAGCAGAACACCTCAATTTTGCTCCTGGCACCTGTGGCCATGGCTTCAACATCACTTACCCCCCTGCACATGCAGACGGCAGTCCATTCAAGGCCTTCGGCACAAGAGTAAGGGTTTTAATTATTTGTTCTAATCAAGAGCAGAAGGCAAGAAATGAAAGACTGGAGAGATAGAGAATGAAATGCATGTTAGATCCAACTTGTACAAAGGACATTGTCCATCATAATAAGCACCTTAAATCCTAACCTACTTTATCACCGCCTGTCTTTTAATAAGCCAAATCACTGCAAATTACCATGTGCAACAAAGAGGAAATGTGTTTTAGACTTTGCTACAAGTTGTTCAACCCATGAGTTGATTCTAAATCCATCTCTCTAAAGCTTTTCAACAAATAGTTTGCATATTAATGGCTCTTATTGGGATCAGTGCTTCCCAAATAACAATGCTGCCAAAGCAACCATTGTTTCTCTACCGTTTCTAGAACATTGTCATTGTCTTCCATATTCCTCTGTAGGATTTGGAGGTTCTTTAATCTCTTTAGCTCCCCAATATTGTTAAGTCGATGGAGAGTTAATAAAAGTAGGAGCAAAGTAGAAAATGTGATATTTATCTATCTTCTCTATGCAGTTTCTATTTTCTTCGTCTCTTTTCTTTTTTTTTGTCACACACATGAAACCTGAAAGTAGAAATTCTGAGACACTCAGTTATGGAATGGGGCAGCTGTACCTGACATGCACAAGCAGTTTCTGCTTTTTCACGTCTTATTCGCTACCCCGGAAGCCAGAAAAAGAGTGGATCTGCATTTTACATCTTTCTGGAGAATGTCAGTTACATACACACACCAAGAACAGCCAGTACGTAAGCACCTGCACTGTTTCATGGATTTATCTTAAGCACTTTGGTGCATCACTGGCACCATTCGTTAGCATCGTTCAACCACTTTTGGGATGATATCCTGTCAGTTTTTAGCACTTTGACCACTTTCTTTTGTTGTGTTTGCTTTCAAAACATTTGCTCCGTTTTTTTTAATGACATCCTGCTTTGGAAAAAGATGTGGAGATACAAAAAAAGAAATATCTCAACCAGGTACGGTGAGACATGTTGAATTATAAGTAAAATCTGACTCCTCTTTAAAAGAAAACTTGTCATGTAGATATTGGTGAGTGGCCTATATATTTTAGAGCTTACTACTTGTTGAATTATTCACTTAGTCCACCCATTCAATGCATCCATTAGTGCCCTGAAACGTATAAGAGCAACGGTTGTTAAACGCTTGCGGAAGGTACGTAAATGGCAGCGTTTACTCTGAACATGACATCAGACTGAAGGCTTTTACATCAAGCCTCAAGCAGAATGTGTCCATCCAGAATTAAACAGATTCCTTTTAAGGGACTGTATCCCCTCACACTCCCTACACTCAGGAACCACTCGGAGCATAGAGATAAATCACATGGGTCATGGTCGCAGTGAGTCTCCAGCCTCAGAGGGGATACGGATTTATAGATGATGAGCATCGATAAGTGGAAAACACAGACTCCAGCGATCCCTATCATACTGGTGATGAAAGACAAGCATTGACAAACTGGCTGATTTACCAGATTAGTACAAACAGAAACTGAGATAAGTGGTGTGGAAAAATGAGCCAGATGTTCAAGGACTTTAAAGGGAGGTAAGCAAACGTGATAAACATGATACTGTAATGAAAGCGGAGGGCTTAAATGCACAATAGAAAAGGCAGGCAGAGTAAAATCCTATTTTTTGGGGTTTGGTTGCAGGAGGATGTTGGATTTACGAGTAATCGCACAAAACAAAACTAACAAATCCGAAGAGCCTGCTACACAGGAAGTCAGATTAACATTCGAACCAGGACAGATCAGGCTAAGAAGATCTGGGAGATGGGAGAGTGGAGCTTAAGCTGGGAAAGGGTAATCGGTCACAGGTGTGGGGGATCAGTTCATTTTGATTTAGTTCATTTGTTTACTGCTATTTCAGAACAAAAGTCAGGGCTCTTTATAGAGAACACAAAACAGCGATTCATTCCAATTACAATCCAATTATATTCCCTTTAAATTCTATTTACTATCCAATTCATTCCAGTTTAATTCATTACAATCACATTCGTGTAATGCCAGTTCATTATAAGCAGTCGTGCCAAGTCATGACAATTAAGTTCTTTACACAGCATGTAATTTCGTAGAAAGCAGTCTAGCTAAGGAAACCAACAGATCATATCAGTGCTTCACTTTATTTGAATACCCCATCCTGAGCACAGACAAGGATGCAGATGACAGTGGAGTGAGAGGGGGGGGGGGTTTTACCCAAAGCAAGTAACAGGCTCAGGAAGGGCGGACATGAACTGTCATGAAGGACTGGGGGTGCAGTGCAACTGAAGAAGATAAGCGTGAAGGGAAAGTGCAGCAGGAGGACGTGGGTCTGCAGGAAGAGGGGAACATAGTGAGGACAACAAGAAAATGAGGCAGGATGTGGATGAGATTAGAAAAAGTTAAAAATACACAACTTAGGCAGTGGTCTGGAACGTTAGAGATGCAGCTTAAGCAGTAAGGGCTTTTTGCGGAATAAAACAGATCTTTATTTTTGCAAGTAATTTACGAAGCTTGTGTTGATGTCGGTGTGTGAAATGAGTAAAACTTACAATATGTGAAATCTGGCTAAAAGATAATCTCCTTTTTTTTTTTTTATTCATTAATTGAATAAGAGGGATTTATGGCGTTTTATTGTAAGAGCCTGATTAAAGCTCGTGTTTAAAGTGCTGGCCCTCATTGCAACTATTGTCTTAAATTGTAGGGGGGCGGGAAGTATTCATAAAAGTGAACAAATGTTGACAAAAGCACAAAGCAAAGGTCCCTACCCATCAAAAGCAAACTGGGAATAGGAACAAAAGAATATAAAAACAGCTCATCTTGATGATTTATAGCCATGGGAACAAATGTGCTTTAATTTTCTTGCATAAGAGGTTTTTTTTGGTTCTTTTTTTTAATTTATTGCTTTTTTTCTGATCATGAGGCTCATTTTCTTTGATTTAAAACACTATGCTCTTACCTCCCAGATTCCTGTCTTAGTGGGGAGACATCTTTACAAAGTAAAGTAAGATCCAGTTTAAAAGGTCAACAATGACAGTGCTAAAGTTAAATAAAAAAATTAAAAAAAAAAAGAAACAAGAAAAAGGAGTCATAGGTCTTGTGAGGAGGTACATCCTAAAGTAGATTATAAAGTAAGACTTGTGACAGGAAAGCAAGCTCATCTCAGCACGATCATAAGGGAGCTGAGGTATGCACAGCTGCATAAGCTGCTCTGTTCCCGGCTTTTCCTGGATGATGAGAGTCAGATAGGTAGAAGAATATGATGCCTGGCTGACAAGGGCAACACTTCTACAACGTGACTTTTCTCTGTTGTTGGTGGTTTAAAGTAAGGGCTATTCTCTGGCTTCAGATAGAGCATTTCTGGGCAGAAGCGTCGATATGTAAAGAAAAACATGGGATTAAGACTCCAGGTGGCAATTCACAACGTAATGGAATATAACGCTTCTGCACTCCGGGGCATCCTCTATTGCTTTCAGATATTTATTCTGCTGTAAATCAACTTCGCTCATTCAATATTAAACAGCACACTTCAGATTACAACACTTTGTGTTGCAGAAATGATTACATTTGCCATTAAATATTTAGTGGTTATTTATTCAGCTCATAAGTCAAATGGTTTAGGAGTTTTAAAAAAAAAGACATTGACAGAGAAAATAATGTCTCCCAGTCTTAAACATTTGAGACATTTAAAAATTAAAGTCTTCCCTTTCTTTTATGTTTTAGCTTATTCTATGCCCTAAAACATGAATTTCTGCATTGTTTTAAATCCTTAACACTATTATAGTTGTAGATTTCTTTCTTATCTAAATCGTAAGGAAAAATAGGGAAAGCAATAATTTCTTTATTTGTCATAATTTATATGCATTGAATTCTGACACTTGAATTTTATTCATTTACAGGGATGCTTTTGACCTTCTTTGAACATGTCGATGTGTGTCTCTTCTCTAGTGTCCTGCTAGAGACTTGGCAATCACCATAGGGTGCATTTAGAGCACACTTGCCCATCCTGGCTTATCTATGGGGGAGACAGATAAGAGCAGAGAGCTGCAAGGCCAGCAAGGATAAAGAGGCTCAGGTTGAAAAAGAGCCATGGTGTGAAGGCAGAGCCCTCAACCAGCAGGAGAGTGTAGGATCTGCAAGTGTGTGAGTGGAAAGATAGAGTTTGTGTGTGTGTGTGTGTGTTTGTCAGTGCAGGTGAAACAGACTCTCGCTCGGCGTGTGGCGAAAGTGAGTTCCTGCCAAACGCAGCATGAGGGGGATCACAGCGACGCTCCTTCGCCGGGGACCGCGTCTTACCTGCCTGGTTAAGAAAAATGTTTCAATCTCTGACCGCGCTGAAAGAGATGAACATGCGAATTTTTTCAAACAAGGAAATATGTGACCGCTATGGTGGCAAAGACCCTCTGAAATGAAATGATGATGAAGTTGGAGGAAATAAAGAGAGGTGCAGAGCTATTATACTACGTGCTAATAGTGCAGGCAGCATTGTTCAGAAAGAGTGATTTATTAGTTAATAAGCGGGTTCCTGTGCAGTGTTATCAGAGAATTGAGTGACCTTAGCAGCTCTTACTGGGTCACACATGAATGGCGGCTGATTGCTTTGTGCTGATTCTCATTTCTTCTGACTTTTTTTGTGGAATCCAAGGCAAGTGAAAAGCCATTGTGGCCACCTGATGTATTTAGGCTGTCCTTCCTAATGTCTTTATTCCTGTCTCTGTACTGTCTCTGCCTTTTTTTTATTATCTCTTGACTTTTGTCTTTTCCACCCTTCAATTTACTGTTTTCCTTCCTTTCACATCACCTCTCCTCCAACCTTCTTTTCCTCTGTACACAATATTATTACCCACTCATTTCTTTTTTTTTCTTTGTTTGTCATCCAGCATAAACGGCATGTCCAGACGACAACTAAGTATGTGGAGCTCATCATCGTGGCTGACAACAGAGAGGTAAGCAGAGGTGGAGCAGTCTCAACCTCCTCACCTTCCTTCTGAATCCCCCAGGAAAGGTCATTCGCTAAACTGAACTTTCCTCCCGAGACACAGATAAGACGGCTCCACCATGGCCTTGTTGTCACCTCTGATGTGTCTACTTACTCACCCGTTTCCCGCTCCAGCTCCATCCACATCCCTCTGCATACATCACAGGACCTCTTGACTTACAAATGAGACTTAATGTGCTCTCTGAATGATCACAAATCTTACACTTAAGATCTTAAAGTGGGCTTAGAGCAGAAACTGTTCCTCACTCTGGCGAGACATTTAGGCCAATGTAGCATGATTTAGAGCTGACGAATAAATTCCGTGTATAAGAGAAGGTGATTGAGGTTATCTGCTCCGTCTGTAAGCTCCACTGAGGAGCTCTTTGATGATAACAGCTGCTGCAGAAGCACTATCGGAGTTAACATGACAGCATTTGCAGCACAGCACACTCTAAGGACATTTCCGCGGTGTGGATGACATAATGCTAAAACGTCCAAATTCTGTGAAGTCTGTGATGATGAAAAACATATTTAGAAGAGTGAATGTCCTCTTCTTGTCCTGTTGTGCCTGTTTGTGGTCAGTTTCAGAAGCAAGGCAAAGACATGGAGAAGGTCAAGCAGCGGCTGGCTGAGATCGCCAATTACGTGGACAAGGTAACAATTGAATGTAACAAGTGAATGCAGTGTTAGAATGTGATTTATTAGAGGTCACATCAAGCCTAGTCAGAATCATCCGACCTGCGAGCAGAGGCTGATTGGATTATGAATGGAAGATCAATTTCAGAACTCAGCGGAGATGTGTTGTAAAGAGGTCATGGCAACAGATCGTGATGTGCATGTCAGTTAAATAAAATATGGGCACAGGATGATTTATTCATATGGAAAATGGTATGTTTAAAGACTTCAGGGCCCTACTGACTGTGACTATTTTACTAGATTTGTCTTTTGATATATGACGATGATAAAAGAAGTGAGACAGTCTCTCCCTTCCTTCCCCTACTCCCCTCCCCCACAAACTTTCAGTTCTACAGGGCTTTGAATATCAGAGTGGCTCTGGTGGGGCTCGAGGTGTGGAATGATGTGGACAAATGTCCCATTACCCAGGACCCCTTCACCACGTTGCATGAGTTTCTGGACTGGAGGAAGGTCAAGCTGTTGCCTCAGAAGCCACACGACAATGCCCAGCTAATCAGGTAGAGATAAAACATAAAAGTAAACCAGGAGGTGTCTGCTCTTTGAAATGTAGAATTTTTTTTTTTATTATTATTATTGAGAACGTGAAATTAAAGAAATTGATTTGGTAATTCTTGGAGTGGGTTTTATCTATATCCGTAGGCTATATGCAAAAGAATGGATGAAACCCTCAGGGCGTTGCCCGTTTTTAACCACCAACTTTAGCATTTAACAGTGTTTTTTTTGTAAATCAGACTTGAATATTTCATTGAGAGGACTGGAAGTAAAAAAAACAGGAGGAGAGGGTCTGACAGCCAAACTTTGGAGAGCAACTTAGAATTCACAAGGCTGCTACACCATAAAGCATAACCCTTCCTAGTGATGGATTCTCACCCATAATGGGACTATAACATAAAATAACATAAAAAGTTATTATGAAGATCATGAAAATGAAAACTATGCTGTGTTGAGTCAAACTTTTTAGTTTATTTTAGTTTTATCCAGTTTACTGAGGTAAAGGCTGATAATAAGGTTTGTAGCTGCGGGGGGGGGGGGGGTGTTTGAGACAGATGTTGTTTACCCTTTCAGAGGGAAAAGATGTGCAAAAAGAGGGCTCGAGAACAAGACAAAGACAGAGACAAAAAGCAGCCGAGATGTTTCTTTTTAACTCTGTGCTTTTGCAACAGGACATAATGTAATCTCTCCTTGAGACGGAAGGATTTTTATAACCTGCGCTGCCTGGTCCTTGAGCAGAAGAAAAGACCGGCTGAGTGAAGGCTGTTTATCCCGCGGCGTCCTTGGTATAAACATGTGAAAATCTGTTTTTTTTCTTTCAGGTAAATCAATACAAAGACATTCAGCCTCTGAACAATGTTGCAGTACTACAGCAGAAGTTTTTCATCTTGCCTCTATTCAGAACGATGTCCTTCAAAAGCAGCAGAGCTTTTGGGGACTCTGGGGTCCTGGTAGCTGCTATTTCATTTGTGAAGTTGGACTTGACTGCTCAGACCTTTTGCTCCGTGAGACATGGCTTCTGCTCTAAACATTTGCATTATTCTCACACATTATTTGCATGGTTTGTGGCTGGTTAAACTCCTGCATAATTGCTCCTGGTGTCCCGTTCCCTCTCCTCTCTCTCCAGTAGCAGCCAACCGTAACCTGTGATCCCTCTTAGGAGTAATTAAGATAACCGCCTAATTCATCTGCTTTATCCTAACCTGTCCTTCTCTGTCTCCCCACTCACTGACACCCCTCTCCCCTCCCCCCAACACTCCTCATCCTCCTTCAGTGACAGAGGCAAGGGGAGCACTGAGTCATGACATCATAATTCACCGGCTCCAGTTTTCACGGTTAAATCAATATCAGTGTGTCCGAGTCAAGGATGGAGGCTGGCCTTCACAGCTCAGCTTCTTCTTACTTCCCTTTTTCCCAGAAAATCATATAAATTGTCCCTTAAATAATTAAACCTTCAGATCCATCTCTGGTCTGTATTTTTTACTGCCAGAGAGTCAAGGTAACGCCTGTCTCCGTGATTCGTTCCATTTTGGGGGGTTTCTTTCCCTTTACTCTCACTGTGAATAACATACACTCTTTAATTAAACAGGTCAATTGAGATGTTGCTCTTTTAACTTTCACGCTGACAACCCACATGAAGAGTCTGATGAGTTGAGGTCATATGTTTTGTGTTTTATTTGAACTTTTTGTGTGTGCGTGCTATAGGTGAGCTGTAGAGATAAAATTGCAAAATTTCCCTATGTGAGAAATCTGAAAGGTGTGAATAGTGCGTGAGAGAGAAGAGATGGTTGAGAAAGAGGAGGCGCGTGAGGCTGGGGAGGCGGAATACGCAGAAAGTCTGGAAGCGCGCTCAGAGCGCAGCAGAAAGACGGCAGCTGATACAAACGGGCTGCCCTTCACTCGGGGCTATCAGGGGCTAAGAAAACAGCGCTACCTCTGGCACTGACCTCAAAGACACGGCGCTGAGCTCTGATGTAGAGCGGCCAGCGGTCATGGCCACGCTGGAGTCCTGCCGCTGCCGCGGCACCAGCGACCGCAACCACAGCAGCATTCTCTACAGCATTTTGAAGAGCGACAGTTTGGTGACCACAGAGGAGCAACAGCACCAACATCCCCAACAACAAACCCTGCAGCAGCTGTTGCAGAAGACCCCCTCCTCTGTCCCGGACCCCCGGCAGCAGGCGTGCTCCTGCGGCTCAACGCGGCGCCGCGGCGTCCTGCGCTCCCCGCAGGTGACATGCAAAGCCGCGTCCGCAGTGCTGGTGAAGACGCTGCGTTTCGTGAAAAACGTCCCTTGCTTCCGCGAGCTGCCTGAGGACGACCAGCTGATGCTCATTCGGAGCGCGTGGGCGCCGCTGCTCGTACTGGGACTCGCGCAGGACCGGGTCGACTTCGAGACGACGGAGACGGTGGAGCCCAGTATGCTGCAGCGCATCCTGACGGGTCTACCGAACCGGCACAGCGAAGTTGTGGCTGGTCAGAACAGAGCGGTTGCGGGGGTCTCTGTCGTAGACATAGAAGCCATCAAAGCTTTCCTGAAGAAGTGCTGGAGTGTAGACATCAGCACCAAGGAGTATGCGTATCTGAAGGGAGCTGTGCTCTTCAACCCAGGTGGGTCACCGTTTTCATCCGGAAAGTTACCCAATTAACCAAGGGAGTACAAAGTTGACCTCTAAAGCAAGCATATAGTAGTGTCAGAAGTTGTTTATTTAGAAATTGTTGCCTTCATATTTGTAGCCTATAAAAAACGTGCATTTTGCTCGTAAATCTAGATTCAGCTCAATCCAGTTAGATTGTGCTACCACTTCAGAAAGACATCCCAGCACACTTTACAAAGAAAGAAACCGAGTTAAATGTAAATTAAGATAAATACAGACAAGTCAGTCAAATGATAATACAGTTAAATCAAATCCAATCTACATATGGTGCCAAATGTGACACAAGTAAAGTGACATGATCGCCACATAACTTTCCTCTTCACTTTCTCGCTATCCTCACCTCCTCTCCCCCATCCTCCCCTCTCCCACTCAGATCTTGAGGGTTTGCGCTGTCTCCACTACATCCAGTCGCTGCGTCGCGAGGCGCACCAGGCTCTGAACGAGCACGTGCGGCTCATCCACCGCGAGGACACGACGCGCTTCCCCAAGCTGCTCATCGCCCTGTCCATGCTGAGGACCATCAGCCCTCCGGTGGTTGCCCAGCTCTTCTTCAGACCCGTCATAGGGAGCGTGAACATCGAGGAGGTGCTCATGGAGATGTTCTACGGGAAGTAGGCCTCTGGGACGAATTCAGCATGCCTGGCTGTCAGATGGACAAAGAAAAAAAAAAAGCTTTGAGCTGGTGAGCACAGAAGAGAAGGACTGAACTTATATATAATTTATAACAGCGCGGAAATCTTCAAGGACTGTGAAGTGACCAAGAGTGTGTGTGAGATTGAAACACAGAAAAAAAAAGGGTAAGAGATGCTATAATAGAGGAAACATAAAAAAAAAGCAGCTGCTGGAATTCCTAACTTATTTGTTTTTATATAAACTATTTTTCTATGATAATAATAAACAAGCATTACCATGTCTGTTTGATATCTGCTCTTTCACCACTGACACACTTTCCAGCTGGGAAAGTTGGAGGTTATTTGTCTCACTGCAGCAGTGATAAAAGCATGACGTCACCTTGAATTATCTGAATCATAAAGTTTCATGTTCGGTACACTTCTATGATAAGGACCTGTCACATGAAGGCTACAGTTTGGTTTAAACATCGATGAAATGCCGTGTGAGACCACCAGAGTGCATCAGTGCACCACCATCCTTACCATCTGTCACCACTGCCTTTCATTTTGAAAAGCTTTTACTAAACAATTATCTGGTGCATTCCAGCCATAAATATTGACATCAGATGAACCACATGTCTTGTTAAACCATCTCCTAATTCATTTAGCAGAATATGACCAGTGTGTGAAAAGTGCACTATTATTCATGAACTTCTAGCAGTATTTAGCATTGCATCATTATTGAGTAAATGTTTGGCAGATTTTCTTTCTTCTCTGCATGTAGTGGTTGTAGTGGTCAAGCTTTATTTCAGTGCTGGGTCAAAGCAGGCACAGAAATGATTTGACTAAGAATGAAAACAAACAAACAAACAGCTGTATTCATGTGGTCTTTTACAAAGCGTTATAAATGGGACATCATGCAGGGGAGGTTTAAACACTTGCCTTTCATGTAACTTTCGATGTGGCACCACAATTGAACACTTCAACAGTTCATAGGTCAACATATGACTTTTACTTCTATCCAGAAAAGTCTTTCAGCTGTAAAGCTATTCATTAATCATATTATGTCTGCAAACCTGACCTGTAGTTGCCTGAAGCAACATTTAGTCTTCTTTTTTTGTGCTACAGAATTATGATGGAATTTTGACTCTTTCCTGATTAATAAGTGGCAACAGTTGCTTCTTAAAGATCATCGATGATGTCTTTCCTTCTTGCTATTGTGTTAACTCACACCTGAATGGCCTCAGACCAGAAAACTGCCAAAACTTCTGCTTTTATGGAAGTCTGCACACCTGCTGATGATCAGTCAGCTGGGTGCATCTGAATAGCAGCACTTGGCTCCTTGTCTTACTGATTGCAGTAAGGATGTACTTAGGTTTTCATAAACTGTTTCTGCACTTTGGCTTGGATCTCAGATAAGTAATGAGACAAAGAATTTAATGTGCTGTTGTTCAGCCAACATTGTATTTATTCATTTATTTTTTTAAGTTGCAACCTTTCTTAAAAGAATCTGGAGGAAAAGTGATTATATAGATTCTGCAACAGATCCACCAGAGGTGATGCAGACATCATCATGCATCTTCAGGTTGCATTCATTCTAATGAGACGTGCTGCATGAATGTTCACCTTGTTCACTGGGAAACAGCTGGACTGTCTGTGAGAGGACTGGCAGGAGACATATCTGCATCTGTTGCAAATAAAGGTTAGTGCAATCGAGGGGATACTCAAGTTAAAACACAACGATTGAGTATTAAAAGTCACAAAAATAATAGGCTATGACAAAAATACCCCATGGTTTGTGATGTATACAAAGTTATTGTGTTGTAATAAGATTATAAATCTAAAGCAGGTGTGCAGTGTTTGGATAGTCAGTGTAAACTGTTATTCCTCTTTACTGTAAATCACGTGTCAAACTTGAGGCCTTCGGGTCGAATCTGGCCCAACACTTCATTTTATCCGGCTGGTAAGAGTGTACAAAGACAATAATATAATTTCTGAGGAAATTTCAATGTGACTGCCCGTTTGATTCAGTATCAAAAAATGGAATAACTGAGGTGGAAAGATGCTGGTTTATGTCAGAAAGTCAGGATTTAGTCAACTTTGGCAAACGATTTTATAATAAAAAGGTACTAATTTTGTTTTTCAAAACTTGGTTTTTTTTTTTTAAATTACTTAAAAAAACAGCTGTTATTTTAGGAGAAAAAGTTGAAAAAGAATGAGCGATTTTATGACAATTTTTATGAATTTGCGATTTTTAATGACTTATTTCCCAATGTTGCAAAAAGTTGACATTTCCACAAATAAATAAATAAATGAAAAAATGAATGAATGAATAAATGGATGAATGAATGAATAAATTAATTATTAAAAAAAAAAACAACCCCAAAAACATCACATTTCTCTGACATTTGTGTCTGTATGACAACATTTTTTTTGCTTGTTGAGAAAAAAAAAATCTTGATTTTGCAAAATTTGCCATTTTAAAACAAAATAAATCTTTATTTATATTTTATTATTGTTTCTGATTTTACAGGAAAAGAAACATAATTTATACTAAAAGTCTAAATTCATGATGAAGCTTACAAATTCTGTTTCAATTGAGATTTTAGGACAGAAATTCACTTTTTACAAAAATGATATTATTTTGTGAAATGTGCAATTTTACAATAAAATTAACACATTTAGAAAAAAGTTTGATTATACAAGAAAAAAACTAATGATTTTGGTTCAAAAGTGATTTTGGTTCAAAATTCTCAATTTTAGAACTAGAGTCAAGACTTTTGTTATCATTATTATTATTATTATTATTATTATTAGGCTATTATTAGACTATTATTATTATTATTATTAGGCTATTATTAGACTATTATTATTATTATTATTATTATTATTATTAGTAGTAGTAGTAGTAGTAGTAGTATTAGTATTATTAGTATTAGT
>JBAMYA010000011.1:6779396-6795949 GCA_037176975.1 Arrhamphus sclerolepis | reverse complement strand
CCGATCTTGTAAAGATGTGTAAAGAGATCAGTTCTTATGAGACAGAATGTCCAGAATTGTTTCTAACAATAAAACAGTCTAGGTGTGTTTGTCAGGGGAATGCTGCACTTTATTAAACAGCGAGATGTATTTCCACACCTGTCTAATCCTTTATTCCATTGACAAAACCTGGTATTTGCCTAATGATTTGTTTGATTGGACAAGTCGAGATTTAACCCACACTTAATTAAAATCCCATCACAGCTGACTGGTTAATGACTTCAGCAACAGCTGGAACAGCCATAAGTATAGATTGTCGTCGTTAATGTAATTACTTCTCTGAGGTGCTTTTAGACTCTTCCTGCTGCCTTATGTGTGTCACCACTTTATACTGGTAGGTGGAAATATTTCTGCTAATCAGCTCTTCAGTAAACCTGAAACCATCAATGTCTCTACACAAGCTGCCTCAACACAACCACTCTCACTGGTTAGTGAAATCAATTATGTGTCTGGTTATATCACCTGGGAAATACAAACTTTTCTTTTTCAAAGTCTTTCAAAATTGTTTAAATTGCCTTTGAAATGAAATTAAGCTTATTTATTCATATATATAGTTTTGTAACTAATAGTCATCGTAAAATATTTCCAAATAAGAATAGCCTACTACAAACTAATGAGAGAAAAGAGGAAAAAAAATCCTAAACTGAAATATTTCAAGGTTCCAGAAATTATCTTTTTATGTAGGAGTCCATTTCTGAAGTTCAAGACAATCAATGGAAAATAGATCAGGCAGCTACAGAGTACAATTAGTTTTGTGTCTCACACCAGATTACTTTAGAGTCTTAAATAAATTAAAAACTCAACCTGGAGTCCTTTAGAGGTTTGAATATGATTTTTTTATTTATGTATTTATTTATCTTTTGCTAAACTGCTTTATTTGATGCCATGAAAATATGCACTGAGATGCTGAGACTGAGATGTCCAACGGACTCATTATTGACACGGAACCAAATGAGGCAGATTGGAAGGCAAAATAATGAACAAAAGAAGTCCTTTATTCTTTTAACTAAAAATCCTGCACGAAGCAGGGTATAAAGTAACAAACACCGAACAACCAGGCAACATGAGGATAGAAAAAACAATAGGTTGATCCCTGGGCTGAAGGACAAACAAGGATGACAAATGAGCTGGGAAGGAAGGGAAAGCAGGACAGTGTGTAGCAAAACAATCATGACACAACAGAGAAGGTCAACTTAAGCTCAGGCTTGAATTGATTATATTTCACTTGGATTTTACATATATATATATATATACACATACATACAGATATAGATATATAGATATACGCACACATATATGACATGGTCCATACATGCAATGATCTTGTTATATGAGGCAACCTCACAGAACAAATTCATTTCAAACTGCATTTTAAGTATTTAAAGTCTTGTTCCGGAAAGTTGACTGACTGAAATGTTGACTGTGCTATTGAGGTCACTTGGTAGATGAAATACATTAATTTAGCGCAGCCTTAAATACTGACATTATCTACCCTCTGCAGCTAATGAAGGTTGTGAATGAAATGTGCCCCAACATCACTCGAATATACAACATAGGAAAGTCCCAGAGTGGCCTCAAGCTGTATGCCATAGAAATCTCTGACAACCCAGGAGAGCATGAAATTGGTGAGTAAAAGTTTATTGCAGCAGGTTTTGATTGCTCAGTTGACAAATAAAAAAAGCAACAACTCAATTATCACACTACATTCACATACATGTTTTCTCTCTGCCGCTGTAGTTGCAGTGATTGTGTGTAAATAATTCTCCTCCATCTTTTCCAATCCCTCCATTCACATCTTCATGTTATCTTGTTGACCAGGTGAACCAGAGTTTCGTTACACAGCAGGTTCCCATGGTAACGAGGTGCTAGGACGGGAGCTGTTACTCCTGCTAATGCAGTTCATGTGCCTGGAGTATCTATCTGGTAACCAGCGGATACGTCACCTTGTAGAAGAAACCAGAATCCATCTCCTGCCATCTGTCAACCCTGATGGGTACGAGAAAGCCTTTGAAGCGGTAGGTCTGCAAGACGGCCATTAGTGACCTCAAATCACGAGCTGGCCTGTGATGAAAACAGCACATTACGTGATTAATTGGTGGGTCTTTGGTAAATGCGTGTGTAATGCAGATGCATGGAAAGTGGCTACATGTGGGATGCCTGTTTGGCTGTTATTTACCACTGAAACACACGTGGCTTAAATCAGTTGCAGACCGAGATGAAAGGCCCTGTTTTAATGAAACATGAGTAGATACAGATATGTCAGAGAGCTGAAGTGTGCATGTCCTTCATAAGTCATGGTCCTCTAGATGTAGTTTGGTGACCTGATGTGGAAGTGCAAACTACCAATGTGTCTTACACCAGATTTCCATGTAGACTATGTGTATACAGTCAGCTGAAAGATATTAGTTCATTCAAACTTGTGTGGCCTGTTAAGGCTTTTTTCCCCATGTTCTTTCTTTCTCTCTCTCTCTCTCTCTCTCTCTCTTCCTTTCTTTCCTTTTTTTTTTTTTTTTTTTTTTTTACAAATATAGCCATTGGAAACTGTTACAGTAAATTCAGCCTTTTTTAATGGAGCATTTACTTGAATCAGATGCAAAAAATGGATAAAATACCACGCAAAAAGTGCTAATTATAGCTTACATCAGTGTTTTCACTTTCACCTCATTTACCTCACTGTTTTTATCATCTTTTTGGAGATTGACTCGAAAGTTGAAATTAAAACCATGGCTGGTTAGGTTAAATAGATAATATCATAATCTAACAAAAACAGCAATTTATAATTTAGGCAAAAATTGGACACATTTGGAGGTTTAATTTGCAGAACACACTGGTTTCTTTGATTTGTCATGCTATCTGTTTAACATCTACCATGTAACCAACAGGTTTAACATCTAACCTTTTTCCATAATGCGAACAGCTGCATTGTTAAATTTGTTAAAGATGGAAATCAATCCATCCAGCCATCCATCAGCTAGTGTTTCTCTGAATTTGTATTAGAAAGGAAGCCATCTCTGCACAGCTGGCACCTGACGCTGATACTGCTGCTGAACCTCTGTGGGATGAACACAGCACCACACTGCCCACCTCAACTGTAATTTTCTGTTGTTTACTATATGCTATGTTACTCTTCCCCACAGGGTTCAGAGCTCAGCGGTTGGTCTCTGGGTCGATGGAGCAACGATGGAATAGACATTCACCACAACTTCCCTGACCTCAACACCATTTTGTGGGAGGCTGAAAGCAAGAAGTTGATTCCTCGCAAAATGTTTAACCACCACGTGCCCATTCCACAGTGGTATCAGTTAAACAATGCCTCTGTGAGTCTGACTGTTAGATCCTGTCTGTAATTAGCCTGGCCAGCCATATCCTATCACTTTGAGAGAATTGTCTTACTTGAAATTCCTTCCACAGCCATCTGCACTATTGCACAACAAACTGAACCAGTTGCAATGGGGCCTGGGGGGCGTTTCATTTAATGACCTATCCCTCACTCACAGGCACGTGTTTGCAGCATCCTCAGAGCTGCTGTTCATCAGCTTTGAATGGGGATGTTGTCAAGTGCTGTCAAAGTGAATTGTGGGTAATGTGCATCACAGTGGCAGCAGTACTTCTGTCAAAAGCTTGGGGAGTTTTCAACTTTCAGGATGAGTGTTAGCTATGGCTTATCCATGGTGTTAGCCATGGCATCTAATCATGGCTACACAGGTAGATTCAATAAAGCCAGTGAAATCATACGTATGGAATATGGTGTGACAAAGGCACATAAGAAACACCAACCATCAAGTGTTGCCATGGCGCTGCTGTGAGAGCATCATGCTGTGAATAACAACATGGATTAACAACTCCTCCTCGACTACACACACTTTTGGATGTTTTGTTGTTGTTGTTGTTGAAAATAGTCTTGTTGTGTGTTGTTGGTACTGACCCCTGGACATCAAAGCTAAATTCAGAGGAACCAGAAAAATTCTTTGTATCAAAAAAGTAAATAATTAGGATGGTTGCTCAGGCTAGTCTGCTATAAAAAATATAAAGGCTCTGATATGGAACTGTGATGTCACAGAACCCTGTAAATGTGAATAGCTCACTCTAATAAGACATTTTCTCACTTTGGCTGTGAGAGCTTTGGAGTTGGTAGTGACTTCAAACACCTAAATGAAATGTTATGAATAAAAAAATACACACACTTGTATACATACATACTAACATACATACAGGCTTGCTTTTAAAAGTTCTATTGTCATCTTTCTTGCAAGACTGCAAATTTTGTAATGTGATCATTATAAACACAGAGTAGCAAACAAATCTCACTCTGAAGACCATTGGCTATTTGAAAAGGGTAAAGCAGTCATGAGGGTGCATCAGCACTGTCTATTTTGGGAGACGCGGATGCATTTGCTATGTATGATGAAGGAGCTGTGAGCCAAAATACACCCCGCAATCTATTAAAAGCTCATCCTCACGAGTGTTTTGACATTAGTGAAACCCACGGGTGAGTCACACTGAGCCTCCAGAATAGCTGCCACAGCTGCAGTTCTGGGATTCCCATCTGTGCTCACAAAGCTATGAAACCTATCCTCGTTTGCCCCACTGACTGGCCCAACTAATGCTGAGAGATAAGAGGGCATGTTCAATTATACATGCCCCTGTGGCTGGAACAGTTTCTGCTTGTGATATACAAACACAAGACACTGGAAGCCAGTTGGTTTATAAATATTTATTCAATTCCAGGGCAAATATTTGGAAGATCCCTTTGTAGAGTGGATTTGTGTAAAATCTCCACCTTTTGAGAGATTTTTTTTCGAATGAGGAATTTGATTTAGCAAACATCATGCTCAGATGATTGTATTAATTACATTATCCACACCTCTTGTGTAACCCTGCTGTAGGTTGCCTTGGAGACACGAGCTTTGATAGCGTGGATGGAGAAAATCCCCTTTGTACTGGGTGGTAACCTCCAGGGAGGGGAGCTGGTAGTGACCTTCCCATATGACAGAACTCGCTCCATGGGGGTGACCAAGGAGCAGACCCCCACCCCGGATGACCACGTCTTCCGCTGGCTGGCCTTCTCATATGCGTCCACCCACCGTCTGATGACTGATGCCAGCCGACGGGTCTGTCACACAGAAGACTTTGCCAAGGAGGACGGCACCATCAATGGAGCGTCATGGCACACTGCAGCCGGCAGTTAGTGTCAATTATCTGTCATTGTGTTTTTCAGTGATCTAAAACTGCTGCATTTTGTTTTAGGACAAAAAAATCTACATATTCTGTACTGAACCCATGTTTCAAAGGTTCTAGTGTTTAGTGAAGACTGAAGCAAAAGTGCCAGTGCCTGAGATCCATTTCTTTCTTAATTATTACCTCAATTATGGCCGGTTGATGGAATTTCTAAGCATTGAACTGATGCTTGTCAACAGACACGGGTCTCTCCTTCTTGGCAGGTATGAATGATTTCAGCTATTTGCACACCAACTGCCTTGAACTGTCGATGTATGTGGGTTGTGACAAATTCCCTCATGAGAACGAGCTGCCGGAGGAGTGGGAGAACAATCGCGAGTCTCTTCTTGTTTTCATGGAGCAGGTACCGACTCAAAGAAGCCCACGCAAACACATTATTACAGAAGAAAAGCTTGTTTGTTGAAAGAAAAAAAAACATTATTTTACATTTAGCGTAGATTGTATGGCACAGCTTTTAATTTTTTTAATAATGTTGTAGAATATGGAGGAAATGTAGATTTACAGCCTCCTTACTTGAAGATCAGTGTCATGTACATAGTATCAAACTATGCAATAGATGCTGAAGTGGTGACCTTGTGCCATGCTTTCTATGTGCAGGTGCATCGTGGGATTAAAGGTGTAGTTAGAGACCTGCAAGGTCGTGGAATCGCTAACGCCATCATCTCTGTGGAAGGCATCAACCATGATGTTCGCACAGGTAACCCACAGCATTTTGATTTTTGGTAAATATGGTGAGCACTGGTTCATTGCAGTGAGTTCCATATGCAAAATGAAAACGTCCTGTTTATATTGTGTGGATGGAAGCAATTGTCAGCCTCTGTTTTGCTGCTTGTTCTTGTGTTTTCCCTTCCTCTGAAGTTTTATCTTAGCGAGCTGACATATTATTATCAAAGCAGAGGAAAGGTACCGCAGGGTGCTTTGACGATACTGTCTCCACACTTCATAATATTCGTCATGGAAAAAAATCAGTCCTGCAGCAAGTTAGTATTTCGGAGTCAGATGAAATACAAAGGTCATAAACAAAAGCAGAAAATGTGTTTTAGCAGAGCCACAAGTTGGAATATGAGTGAATTCACAGTAACAGCCATGGCTGTGATAGCCTGGAAAGCATACCAAATTATTTTCCTCTTCAACACAAAGATTAGTCTGCTTTCTCTGTATTTGACTTTGATTCCCAGAGCAGCTGTCGCTGAACAATAATCAGCATTATATCAACAAAAGACAAAAGGGCATGTTGTGAAGCAGGAAGCCAGTCAATGGCAGTTTTCAGCTTTGCAGTTAAAACTTGTTGATTCAAGGTGTCATTAGCAATTCTGCAGCCATCTTCCTGTTTTTGAAATTCATCACACAAAGCTCCTCGCCCATTCCAGTTAGTTCAGTATGTTCTGTACTGGTGGAAATGAGCTGTGATGAATGAGATTTTGTGCAAAGTGAATGGGTGAGGCTGACCAGGTTGTGGGTGTGAAGCCGGAGTATCTGAATTTAGCTCTTGATTTTGAACCTCCAAAGCAATTTCTAATCATTCCTAAAAAAAAAAGAAAAAAGAAAAAAGCAGTGTATAAATAAATAGTTTTGTACCTCTTACAGAGTAAAATCCAATGCCCAAAATGGCATTAATCATTATTATACCTGGAACTTGGAGCAAGAGGCCCCTTCATCTCACAACTCTTTCCATTAGATGATTTTAGACACATTTTTTTCAAAGGTGAGCTCCCCCCTCTTCCCCCCTCTATCACGAACACAATCAATGACAAAATAGGACAAAGTGCCTTACTGATCCAGACTGACTTTTTTTTTTTTTAAGTAAAAGTTCAGTATTTGTATTCAGGAATTGTTCATTTTATGAGCAAACAGGTTCCACACTGTGGTGTGAATGTCCTGCTTTCCCTGTGATACTGTTTTTGCCTACCCTGGTGGAGGTCCAGGTTCAAATCGTGGTTGGGTCAGGAAGGGCCAAATTGCCTAAATCATGCAGATCACTGGGCTGTTTCGACTCTGAACAGGCAGCAGCCAAAAAGGAGAAATTGTAGCTAAAAAAATTGCAGAAGAAATTATGAAGGGCTGCCAATGAGACTGCCTGTCGTTGAATGTCTTAGCTGTGTGCTCATCGCTAACTGTGGGTTAGCAACATGCTAACCACAGCTAATTGCTGTGATGAAATATGGCCAAGCTATAGACCTCTAAAGAGGACTTGGTTTTGGCTTGATTTCTCCAGAATTTGGCCAAACCCCATTAATTTCTATGAAGCTTTTTTTTTTTTGGCAGTTTTCATGGTTTTCGTAAATAAGGAAGGAAGAGTAATAATTATGGGGGATAGTCGTAAATGGTGTTCAATGCTTTGCATTGACACCCGTAATTAATGTGATCAGCTATAACAAGACTTTCCAAAACCCACATTTGGCCCAGTTCATGAACTTTGGGTCAGGTCTGGCCCACATCGCACTTACCATAAGTTGCCAAAAGTAACTCTGATTACACTCAAATATGTCGGTTATCAGGGTTGCAGCTCAATGTTAAAAGCTGAGACATTAGGTCAACCATGCACAGAAACCACTGTGGCGTTCTAGCAATCCAAAAGTGAAAAATATTCACCTGCTCTGTATTTGCTTTTCTTTTCAGCCACAGATGGTGATTACTGGCGGCTGCTGAACCCCGGGGAGTACAGAGTAACAGCCAGAGCTGAGGGCTACAGCCTTATCAGTAAGAAGTGTGAGGTGGGCTATGAGATGGGTGCCACCAGGTGTGACTTCACCATCGGCCGGACCAACTTGTCACGGATCAGAGAAATCATGGAAAGATTCAACAAGCAGCCCATGAAACTGCCTGTGAGGCAGCTGCAAGCTCACAGGTCCAGAGAAAGACGTCTGGGAACATAATAACTCCACGAGGAAGTCGGAGGAAAAATTAAAAGCAAACATCTGCTCTGATCAGACTGGAGTGAAGGCCAAGCCGTTTGGACCTGTGTCAGATTCCTCCAGAGTGTTGTCAGTGGAGTTAGTGTTTGGAGACTGAAACGTGGATTAATTTAAACATATGTTTTATTTGATTTCTGTTTGATTTCATTTGGTTTTGTCCTTGGGAATGTGCTCCTTGTTCACTGTTGCCATCTCATCTTTTCTTTACACCTATAGTTTCATTTTCATCATTCTTTTGTCTCTGTCTGGAAGAAATTAATAGATATGCGCTCTGAGTTCCAAGTGGCCCTGACTGTAAATGCTGATAATATGATCACAGATAAGCTTATGTCTTAACATGAAACTAAAATTCAAATTCTAGATGAGGAAGCTGTTATGATTTTATGCCTCAGAGAAATTATCATGAATGTTCCTATGTACATACTTATTAATTTATGTAATGCAATTACATAAACTATTACAAAACTATTATTAGCTGCATTTTTGGACCTGTGACTTCTTATGCATCATTGACTTTTTTTTTTTTTTAAGTTCTTAAATAACTGCTTTTAGTTTTTAAATAAATGTATGCATATATCTGTGGATTTTACTCGAGTAAATACTCAAGTTCACATTATTTGCATCATATCTCTTAGTGATTATTTCAACTAAAAACATTTATCTACGGCTGTATATTTTCAGTAATTAAAGTATTATCAGATACTCCTCCTGGAAAGTATGTCTTATTTGATGCAAAAAACAGAATAAAGAGAAGTGTATTTACTGTTTCATGCAGGCTGCCAATATCTCCTCCAGGAGATAAAGGAATATAATTACACATTTGTGAGGCTCATCTCTGCCTCAGGCTCTCAGGCTCTCAGACTGAGTGTTGGCTGTTTGTCTATTCACTCTTGGAAAGGACCTTGTTATCTAAACCCAGACTGTTGACCCCATTTCAAATGATAAAGAATCTTGAAATAATCACGGCACTCAGACAAGAGTTACAAACATCCCCTTTTTCCACTGTTGAATCTCTGTCTGGGACCAGCCAGTCGTCAGACACCAGCCTGCCTTCAAGTTCTAGCTATGTCGCCTCTTTTTTTGACTTGACTTCAGAGCCACTCACCAGCATCACTGCAGAGCATTATAGCTGTGGATGCAGTATGGCACATAATAGATAAGAGTCAGTATGGATATAAGATTTTTTTTCTTTACTAATCCATATTTCTATGATTTGGGGCTGTAAATTGCCTTGACTATGTAAACCAAACTCAGTCTGAAAGGATTGTGATTAATTTTAAGCATCATCTCACTTGATTTCTGCAGTACTCAGAATGTATCTTGGGAGTGTCAGAATAGCGAATCTAATTATCAAAGCTCTGCAGGGGCTTTTCCAGATCACTGGCTTATTCTGACAACTCTAATCTTCCTTCTCTCTGGCCAACATATAATTAGAGGACGACCTCGGCCTCCTATCTCATCCTGCAAAAGGTTATTGAATGGAGTCTTGCGTACCTGTCATAATCTTGAAGCACTGGGTAGTGTGGGAGTTGTCACAGCTTGTAAATATTACTTTCTGCAACTCCATGCCATCATCTGAGTGTGATACAACAGAAATGTAAATCACAGAAGCAGTACGATGCTGAAAATACAAGTAACATTGAAAACTCATGATGGAAAGTGAAGGTATCATGGGAATCATTTTAGTTCACCATGTGGGGGAAATACGGTAGTCCATGTTGTTGTGGAAGGCACAAAAAGCTAGCATAATATAAATGGACATAGTCACTGTGTTATTTTTAATAATCCGAAACCCTCTTAGTTCCTGTAAAGCCTGGAGGGAAATCCAATGCAGTGGTGGAGGTCTGCTGCATGACACACCAGCACCAACTGTGATTTAGCAAGTAGTACTTGTTATGGTTGCTGGTTGATATTGAGTTGGTTGTATCCCACATCACAACACCATATGCATTTACATACACTACATGTATCTCCATGATACACACGCCACAGCTGTCTCTGTCTTGTGTCTTTGTCTGTCTTGTCCTTCTGTGCTTCTCTGCTGGTGGTTTTAATCGTCTCTGACAGAATCAGAATTTTTGGAGACAATAAAATATGTAAGAATATGTCAAAGAGGGCTGGTGAAAGACACATTTGCTCTCACACATATGAACTGCGTCAGTTTTGACAAATTATGGCACTAACTGGTACTACATATGACTCTGCTGATAGAAAAAAAGTTAATAAAGCCACTACCTGAAATGAGTCACACCTATAAGAGGGTACTCAGTGTTGGAAATGCTCATCGCCTTCAAGTAGGTTGTTGAATGACAACGGGCCTCATTCATGTAAAGTGAGCAGAACAAATTTATGCATAAACTGTTGTGAAATTTACATGTTTTGGTCTTCATGAAAATGTTAGTAGTTTTCGCAGGTACAAACAAAATCTACTCCTGCTTCAGACCACACATAGAGCTTATGTAAATACTGTGCATATAAAGATTAGACTTCACAATGTTATTGCTATTTCTTACAAATTGCAGGAACCTTTCAAACTCTTATTCTAAAATATTAAGATACATTTGAGATATAAGACATTTATCTTAATGAACGGAAATCTTGCATAGTTCAGAAGCAACATGAAAAGGAGCTTCAATTGCTTCCTTTTTCTTAAAATGTGTGTTAAAAGTAACACATAGCCTAAGTGCCATAAAGCTTAGGTATAAACAGGTGTAAACAGGTATAAATGTTCCTGTTTTCCTGCAGATTCCTGGGTCTGTCACCTTGATTCCTGATAAAGACGTCTCTCCAGTTATGGAAACAATACAGCCTGTAGCAGAGAGTTTTCTCCATTTAGAGAAATGCATTTCTTTTTGCGTCCAGCTCTTATCAAACCATTTTCCTTTCACCTCTTAAATGCTTTTCTGAACAGAAGACAAGACGTTAACTGCATTAGTCATCTCTTTCCATGTCCACAACTTGCCCAAATCCTACAAAAATATTTTTTTTCTTTGCTCTGCTTCAGTTGAAAATGTTTTCTTCCCCTCGTTCTCTTTCTTTTAATGGGTGCCAGGTCTGTGGGTGGACATGCAGCTTTAGGATGCACTTTTACACCTCCTTATATGGTGGTTTTGTGCTAATCAACGAGCAGCAGCCAAACACATGGCCAGTTTGCTATTGACCCCTATTCACAAACTTTTATATGTTCTTACATTCAAACTAAGAATAGGTTTTTAGTAAGGAAGTAATTTATGTTCAAATCTAGATGACAGATCATAGCTTGAAAGGCATGGAGCTTTCTCCAGAAAGATCCTTTCACAAGACTGAATGGGGAAGCAATAATGAATCATACGCAGGCAGAAGATACAGGTGAAAAACAGTCCTCGATAATCTTCGCTTCTTGTTTTGACTTGAGGCCTGGCCACGTTTCACAGGAGGTAAACTGACAAACTGGCAGTAAGTTGAGGGAAGGATGAGGTGGGTAATGCCTGAAAACCTCCAGCTGCCATTCATTCCATACCAGTGTTCGGAGTAAAAGGTAGCAGGATCAACTCAACAGAGACATGACTTGCGTACGTGGGTAAAACGAGACATGCGTTTGTCGACAAAAGATGCGTTCTGAATATCAGAGATTCTTATTTCTAGTAGTTTCTCTCCAGTCTTCCTCTGTTAGGCCTCAGACAGCTTCTCTCAGTAAAAGTGGATGTGAATATAGCTGAATGGGAGGAGGGAGGTCCATTGGCAAAATAAGTAAGATATGTCATAGGAACACATAAAAACATCTGTCTGCACTGAGGCCAAAACAAAAGTTTGACTAACATCTACATGTACTTCCCGGGGTTTCCATTTTGTAGAGTTGTCTGCTAAATTTTTCACACGCAGCTGATATTCTTTTGCTTTGCATTCCCTTTTTGTAACGTTCACGTTTCCTTCTTCTCTTTCCTAAAAGCCACTTTTGTTTTTTGTACTCCATTGTTTGTCAGTTTCCATTTTGCTGTATGCAGCGCCAGTGTTATAATGTAATCTTTCAAATGTCCCAACGTTTCATGCAGTCGCAACTGTGGATCATCTGTTAATCCTCATTAAAACACATTTGTGATTGCAAAATATGTACTACTTAAGAAATAATGTAGCAGATGTGTTAAATGAATGTATAAGTGTTTTAAATAAATTAAAGTCATTAACAGTAAGACATCACACAGAAAGCTTTGCTTAGAGATGAGATTACACATTCTTGCAGCTTCTTAGTCTGCGTGCAGCAAAAAGAGGATCCTTTAAAGTTCATGGTTAGTAAATCACAAGTTTATGGATAATCTAATGCAGGCCCTTGATTGCACGAACCCACTGTAAGTGACTTTCCAATAAGTTACTGATGCACGTCGGTGAAGGATAGAGGCTGCACTGAAGGTATAAACAAAGTCCAAACTGTGCCTTGGTGATGTTCTTGATTTATTATCAATCTCCATTCTAGTAACAGACTTTACAGATATGATAAAATAGTCTATGGTCACAAACTGCAAGACATCAAATGCATCTACTACAATCATAAACTGTAAACCTCCTGGCGTGCACACCTGACCTCATTAGCACACGTGTATAAATACACTCCTAAACTGAAGTCACACCTACAAATCTAAAGGTGCTATTCAACAAGCCAAGCAGACAGCGAAATGGCTGAAAGACCCACTTTTAATCACTTTTAAGTAGCGTAGACTTCACTGTGTAATCTTTCTGAGGACATCACAGACAACAAACAGATGAGCAAAGAAAAGAGGGGGTGGTACGTTTTATAATGTTCACATGCACTTAAACTTCAAAAAAAAAAGAGTTGCAACAGGAATTTTATTCCCTCCTATTTTTCTTCCAGTGCCGAAAGTTGTGAATTGATGCAAATGTGGTGATATCATTGAAAAAACGTCTAATGGAAGATGAAATGTGAGCAGTGACAAATGGATTTATTTAAATAAATATTTTGATTGAAGTTATACAGCTAAATGGTTGTCAGCTGTAAACACACAGCGAAAAAGGTCAAGATCTATCTAAAGTGCTACTTATAAAATTAGTCAATCTGCATTTTCATATGCAATCTTATGCAGAAAACAAACAAACAAGCAAACAAAAAAAACTATATTAAGTGTTTGATATTGCAGGCCTTTTCACAGTTTTTTTGTGTGTGTCTTCTAATTTAATGGTCAAAATACATGTTATTCATCATTTATCCAGGATCAGTGATACTGGATAAATGTGTCATTCAAACAATCAGTTATCAGATATCAGACTATCCTTCATATATGAAATCACATTTTATAGTTTTAAACAGATTGTATTCATGTTGTTTTATTGCTTTGACCACTTTAGTCTATAGATGTGGTCTAAAGTGAAAGGGTCATGAAGAGAAAAACAACAAACTATCCCTTGTTTTACAGTTTGACGTGTCCACTTTTCACTTTGAATTGTGATTTATTTGCCACTGGGGGGGTCAGCTTAGTGTGCAGGTGAAGCCAGCCATCGTTAAGCTGTGTGTCACAGTCAGTGCCACCCACCTAGAGACAATCATTGGTTCCTAGTGTGCTAATTAGTGTACAGGACTTCAGCCATTTAGAGCCAAGCGTCTCTCAGTCTGCTGCTGAAGTTGTTTCATTACCACCTGCATTGTGGTGTGAACAGAGAAAACCTGCATCCCACTGACTCAATCTGATTTCAGGTGGAAACAGTTCAGGTGGAAACAGATGGCTGCAGATGCATGAAAGTCATGTAACTGCTGGCAAAGGTTCCCTTTCTCAAAACAAACCAAAACCAACTGAATTATTTTACACACAAAATTTACATAACTTTTTTTCTTAATGACAGCAATAACAACCACTGCAGTTAATTTTGAAATAAATTCTACAAGCATTAAGTCCACCTAGAAAGGCTCCAGTTGGGGTTTGAACCACAGCACTACTGTGTTGCCAATATAAAGCATGTAATCACATTTGAGAGAGGAGAGCTTCACCAATTGGACTTCAGCAAACAAACTTTTAAATTTGTCATTGCTGGCTTTTAACTTTATCTCATCTCTTTGAAGCTGTGACATGATTTCAAAGTTGCATTTCTTGTTGATCGAATGATAAGCAAAAGTTCTTTTCCAGCAAAACAGGAAAAATCAGTTTTTATTGAAAGAAAAGCATTTTCAGCCAGCTACAAATTAATCACATCTAGTGTACAAATGCATCTGACCTGCAAAGGCCTTCAGTAAATGAATACATAAATAAAAACCATTCCCTGTTATTGATATATGTAATTCTGATCAATGCCATTACTCTCATACCAAGGAGATTCTCATTTGGCCAGTTCCTATATTATTAATTCATTTGTTTTTTTTTAAACCAAAAAAGCCTGTTTAGATTTTTTTTTAAAAGGAAAAAAAAACTCTTGTACTAGCCCATCCTGGCAAAGATAGGCAGCAGCACAGTTAAGACAGGTTTCACAATATAAAGGAAAAAAAAAAAACAACATCCAGAAAATAATTTGTAGCCAGAATTCTCATTTAAAATGTCTTTAAAACACATCTAAAGAGATCAGGGTCCTCATTTCTACAACTGTATTGTTACTACTGGATCGTCACTAAGGGTTTTACTAAAAGATTTCTAAAACCGTGCGTGTGCACACTTACATCAGTTTCCCACCTGTTTGCGCAGGTTGATTTGCTGCATATTCTGCCCTCAACATGCCCACATTCTACCTTAAATGGTCAATGTAAAGGACCTGGTGAATGCTTTCTGTATATAAATCAGCTGCTGATAAATTGTCTGCCTGTCTGTTCTCCATGTGTACACTAAATATGTCTGAACCATGTTTGGGCTCAAAAGACCTTGTACATAGCCCAGGACTGCAGTTTTTGTGAGGGTAGCACACATAGCTCTTAGCTACCACACATAGCTACCCAAGGGAACACGGGGAGAACGTGCAAACTCCACACAGAAAGGCCCTTTCGTCAACCCCACCCAGGGCTTGGGTGCTGATGACATGGAGGAGTGAACACGCCCCCAGCACCCACAGCGTCCCCAGAACCTGTGAGGCAACTGCGTTTATCAGCTGTGCCAAACTGTAAGGAATCTGGCTGTTCCAACTGGTTAAAAATGCCATCCAATTAACATTATTTAATGTTAATCATATCAAACACATACCTGTCGACTAATTTCGGCTGCAAAGAGTCGTTTTTACCAGAAACCCGAGAACATTCAACACTCAATATGCACTGGGTGGCAGTTACAGCAGATTGGTCTGTGTAACACTGGACCCAATTCAGCATATAAATCCAATGGCACAGATCTATTAGCCAGTCATCATCCCAGTCCAGGAAATCTTGGTGGTCCCTAAAAACTCCCTCCATGTAGATCCATCAATCCTCCAGGAGTGCCAGCACATACATAAAGCAATACACGAGCACCTATGAACTGTTTATTTACTCAGAGTTTAGACTGACTGATACACACATTTTCACAATTAATGCACCAAACAGTGCTGTCCACTGCTATAGAATATAAAGTGATTATGGGTGTATGACATATGAATAGTGCACTGGGTGTTTATGGAATAGTAATGGATCACTGCAGGAACAGAACTATAGTTCTGCAGGCTTGGTTGTTTATCATTATGCACATCTACAAGTCTGATATAAACTGAAGTTAAATGTACAAGATGAACTTGGCTTCAATTCACCACCTCACCATCTGTGTTACCAATTCCCCCAATCTCTAAAATGTTTCATGCAAGGTACAAACTTGACATAGAGGTGCACACATTCTCCCATCAAGTTTTTCTCTCTCTCTTTTTTTTTTTTTTTAAGATCCTGAACTTTGTGGAAAGTGACTTATGCAACTTTCAGGTCCTCTTTTGTGCGTACACAACATTTATGAGTGAAGCCCCAGGCCCTTAATGTTCAGTTCAACTTGAAAACCGTTCTGAGGCAGCCTTTTTTTCCTAGTTTTGTTCATACCTTTCAAAATGCTAGTGAGAGAAAAGACACTAAATTGCTCACACAAGCTTTTGGACCACTGCTTGAACCAGCGACAGTCACGTAGATTCTCTGTTCAAGCTTCTTTGCACATACATTGGAGCACCGTCAGCTGTTTTTGGCATCATCCCAGTGTCCCAGTTTGCTTTGTGACTTTGGCTTTGTTTCTTTATATGATTCATTTTGGCTTAATGGTTTCTGTTAGTCTTGTTTTTTTTTTTCTTGTGTATCTTCACATGAAACCTTTTGTTTTGTTATTTGACTTAGTTTACTTAGTGTTGGTCTGCCCTTCCCTCCCTCTCTGCCTTTTACCTGTCGTTGTCTTCCCTGACTGTTACCACCTGTGTCTCGTCAGTGCACGTGTCTACTGTTTTCTAAATGCT
>JBAMYA010000011.1:6725680-6753497 GCA_037176975.1 Arrhamphus sclerolepis | reverse complement strand
ACACGTTCCCTTCTGCCCCCCCCCCAAAAAAAAAAAAAAGAAAATAAAATAAAAAAATAAAAATAATAATAATAATAATATAATATACACAATGCATTTATACAGTTCTGTTTTCCCCCCAGGACTAAAATGCTTCAACTTGGAAACCTCTTCACCCATTTTCATCTCAGCTCCAAAGCTTCTCAGTGTGATCAAAGCCAGAACTCAAAGCAGATGCCAACACTGCCAGACTTTTTAAAGCATGTCATGTAAGTATAAAGTTCCACCGAGCAATAGTTTTACAAAAGGTGTGTTTGTTTTTGACTTCAGCTGACTTCCTGTGACTTGTTGCTGAGGATGTTTGTTCAGCTGTTTTATCTTGTAGATTAAAAACAAAGAAATCACAGATATGTCAAAGTGTTTTATTTCACAACTGAACATGCAGACACTGTGCGGTCTACCTCAAAAAAGATTCAAGTTGCAATTCAAATGGGCGGTTTTCTTTTTTCAGATTAAGAAGAGAAAGACAATGAAGGTATTGCTCAGACATGAATTAATCAGTCGTAGAACGTGACATGTAAGGCGCTCACGCTCGGGGACTCTGCACGTCTGTCCCTTTCCAGTCTCCCCAATCCGCTGGTTATTCCAGGGAAAGTAGACGGGATTACCACTCGTATAACCATCAGTGTTTTTTGTTGTTGAAATGATGAGAACGTAGCCTGGAATATTTAGTGAGGTTCACCATGTCAACATTCTTCCCCATTTTGTCCTCTGTCTCATGCTGAATCATGACCTCCATCTTCTCTGAGCAGAGAGATCTCTCAGCCACTTGACCCACGTCACGTCATCCATGAAGGGTTAGATGTCTAGCTTCTTTGGTTTGCATCCAGATCATTTACACTCCACAGCATCGCAGTAGTAGGCCATGATTGAAAGGTAGAAAATTACATGAACCTTTCTGATGGTGTCTGCAAAAAGCATCAAAAGTACTTCATTACTGCCACCTAGTGGATAAAAATAACACAGCATTGTGGTACTCTGATAGCCTCTATTTGTTTCAGATCAATAAATAGAGACTACGGGACCTGGACTTTCTGAAAACTTTAATTCTTTGGGGTATAAACCTTACAAAAGAAAATCAGTACTCTTCATTTGTCAGTTTCATCGTAGTGATTGACAAATGAGCTTTGCAGGATGGATCCATGATGTAGATTTATTTATTTATTTTTTATTTTTTCCAGCTTTTACCATACATTTTTAAAAATGGATTGAAATCCAGACTTTCCTAAAATATATTAATTTAAAAAAACTGCAATCATTTTTTCTGTGAGAGACGATAGCGTACTTTAGAAGAACAACTTTTATAGTTTCTTTCTTTCCTTTTTTTCTATTTAATAATTTGAAACACTTCCACTGTAGGAAACTCGGTGGGCTGAGGAAGGAGGACGTCTACTGCAATCTGCGTGTCCCTGACCAGTTTCAGACAGCCAAAGACGACATCAACATTGTTATTCTCACAGGTTTGGATGCATACAGGAGATACATTTCATCATACTGTGGACGTGGGATGTGGATAGCAATGAAAAATGTCAGAATGTTTGAATGGGGGAAAAAAAAAAAGATTTAAACTTGGCTCTGATGCCCTTGAAGTAGTAGCCATCTGTGCTCATGCCACACTAGAAATGAGTACACCTTGCACCTTAGCAGGGAAGGATGACGTTCGGTGTCAAACTGAACAATTCTGAAACACCTCAGCTTCAAAATTCAAGTTGAATAGTTGCTGCTTTTACTCATTAATGACCGAGTGAGTTGTTAGTGTGCACTGACATGACCAGGTCTTTGAGGGACTGCTCCAGCTTTAGAAAGAGAGATTTTTCAGCATCACTTCATGCATTTTTTTTTTACATTGAGTGCAACCTTTTGCAGCTGTTTAAAATAACGTACAGTTAGGTGAGCATTACATTTTCCTATCTGACCTTTTTCCACTCCAGACTCATTCTTCTCCTCCATTTATGTGTTCAATGTTTTTTTTTTCTTTTCTGAAGGCCAAGGGTTTTTCTGCATAGATGTGAAACCCTGGAGAGGAATGGTGTCTGCTCACAACCAAAACTGGCATGTGCTCATGAAAGAAGAGAACCACAACTTTTCCAACACCTGCATAGAGCAGGTTGAAGATCCACTCAAAGCTATCACGGTAAAAAAGATTCATTTAGATGAAATGTTGAGGGTGGAAAATAAATAAATAAATAAAGCACGCCAAAAATGTCAAACTGTCTGGCACACTTAAGCCCAAGGTCCAAACAATTTTCCAGTGTGGTGTTTTCATAAAAAACCATTGCAGTGTCAGGGGAGTCACTGCAACAATTTGTATGTAAATTTCAAATACGAGAGTAGGACATCTTTAACTTCACAAGTGGGTGCTTTAATAATTGTATTGCCGAGCCAAAGGGAGATGGAGGGTGGTTTTGGGGGAGCAGGCAGGTGCCTAAACACAGCTGTTACCTTATGTGCCTGGGTCTTTTAGCAGTCATTCATTTCCATTTGTATAGATGCTTCATTTGGACAGGAAGCTTGACACGAGAGTGTTTGTTTCTGGTAAACAGAAGCTGCAGAATTGAAACACTTCCAATTAATTGCATCTGTTCGTTCCATTAATCTGCACAGTGCAGATACAACCCAACTTTTTTGTGCCAGCTTGGAGTTATGTAATTTATTTGTCTTCTGTGCGTTTTAGGTTGCCATGTAGCAGGACTGTTGAGAATTTACATCATATAGGCTTGGTTAAATAAGTATTAAAAGATTTAGTTCACTGATAACTTTGCAGAAAAAAAGGGGAGAGAGAAATTAAATCTTTACTGCTTTTAAATAGGTTGTATAGCTGTTGATGTCTGTTTAGTAGTTTGTTGAATGAAACATTTTGACAACATCCTTATGGGTTTATATGGTTACAAAAGCATCTTTTTAAGCAAAATAATCAAAGCCTCCCAAATGTTCAATGTTTTTTGAATGGAAACGGATGCAGAAAAAATAATTTGGTCTTTTAAAAAAACAAAACAAAAAAAAAAACCAGAACATACTTCAAAAACAGAAACTAAATAAGGCAACAAATCTGACCAGATGTTCTACACCTGACTGTTTAGATGCTAGAGACAACAAAGATATTGGCAGATAAACAACACAAACGGAAATATAAATCAGTATAAAGAAAATCATTGTTGCTTCTCTGATGTTTCACTGTCTTCTCTAGACTAAAACAACAAACTTATACAACCATCTGAAGAGGAATGGAGTGCCTGTGCGTCAAAGTCTCTTCTTCCCCAGGGTCATCTTCCTCTCCCCAGACTGCAAGTTGGATGAAGAGCTGATGAAGAGAAGGGAACTGGTCTCCCAAAACCAGATAGATGGCTTTCTCAGCTCTTTCAGGGAGGGCTATATGGCCTGGGTAAAGGATGCTTTAACTCCCTCCTGGATCTCAGGTAAGTGGCTCAATAAACAATGACAGAGTTAATTAATGTTTTGATATAGTGCAGATATTGATCCAGTGAGGAAATGATCCTGATGTTGCTTGACTGTTCTTTTCTTCTTTTATTTTTAAACTGTTCTAAGATAACCTGTGGTGACCTATGAGGTCCTCTGTGTGTATGTGAAAGTACGCTCATGTAGGGCGTAAGATTTACTTATCGAGAGCGTAATGAATTCCACCACAGATTACATGAAAAACCCCAGTTCAGCTTGGGTTTTCTGTGCTGCAGGTCATCTGTCATACAGGCAGATGGAGTCGGTGCGAGAGGTCCTGCTGAGGGTGGGAACGTGGGATCTGCTGCAGATGCACTGTGGTGAGCAGCTGAAAGGGGACTATCGGAGCTGCCAGTACATCGCACTCAACCGCCAAGAGACGAGCGCGCTCGAGTTTTCCAGAGTCAGGACCCTGTCCGCTGATTCGCTGTGGGCCCTGCTGGGACACACCCCTCAGGTCAGTCCACCGCCATGTCCTCTGCACCTGGGGTTAAATGCTGTGTCAGTGGGTCTGAATAATCAGATGTGGCATAAAACCCAACATGAACCAGCAGGTGGCAGTAGCACTTTACGACTGTCTCACTCAGACATCAGCTTTGATGCCTTCAAATTAATCTGCGCTATATAGATGACTGTATATTGCACCATTTTAAGGGTGATTTTGATCATTTAGGAACAATTATTGTTTAGAAATGTTACAAATACTTTGTGAGCATTACAGTAGGTTATTTCAGTTCAGTTTAGTACCATTTAGAAAAAGAACATTTGAAGTATTTCTGCTATCAGACTCTCCAATTAAATAATTCTGTATTTTTTTTTTTTAAACCAGTGTTTATGCCACACACACAGACACTGCTCAGTTTTTTTAATAAAAAAAAAAGATTGTTGTGTGTGCACTCATAGTTAATTACTATTAACCCTTGAGTTTTTAATTATTGCCTCTGTTTTATTGGGGTAATTAATTCAGGCCACTTCAGCAAACTACTCATTACTGTAGCTCTCATGATTTAATTCTAAATTGTCAGTCACGCCCATGAAAAAGGATCATTTGAGCATATTCACATGTGCCAATGGTTTATTTTATTTTTTTATCTCATTGCAAGGTAGTGAATTCATATCTGATTTTAATTAGTTAAATGCATCCAGTCCAGATGTGCAGGCAGAGAATATAAAGTATCACCATGGCAGGAATGTAACGGTTATGTGTGCAATAGTTAGAAAAAAAATAAAATCAGTTCTTGTTGCTGGCAAATAGCACTGTGTCTATTTTCTGAATGAATTAAGTATTGCCTCTTAAAGACCAAGAAGTATGACCCCAGTGCAGCATTCATTACTGATCCACACACTCCCTCGACACCAAAAAAAAAAAAGCCTGGGCTTTCCATACAAGCCCACTCAGGCTTCAGGCTGCCTACCCCCCAAAACCCAGACTGTATGCACTCTCCCCACTCGCCTCCAGCTGCTGTGTATTTGATACATGACCCAGCAGTCATTAGATGGTCTCCAGCGGGCTCTTTTCTTGCCCTAGGGGACACGTGCAGCGACATGAAAATCTATTATTTCAAAGAAATATTTGTAAATGAAAGCACTGCATGAAGACATCTCAAAAAAACGTGGCTTAGAGAATATGTGGTTAATAAGGTGTTAATACGACTGTTTGACCAAACTGTCATGTTCCACTTATTTCAGGGCAGAGACCTTGGAAGAAAACTTTCTTTAATGGGCTTGTGTTATAAACTAGAAAAAAAAATGCTTTCAGTGCCATGTCACCTACACTGTTAAGAAAATGCACTTTGCTCATGTGCAGCAGCTGCAGGAGGAAGCTTGGAGGGTGGCAAAGAAACATAATAGCTCCCCAAGGCATATTTTCAGGGTTCAGAAATGCATGCTTTTGATTTGTTACTTGTAAACACACAGCCTAGAAGATCTGCGATATGACCTACAGTTTCACTCGAGCATCTGTTTGCTTGTAAGCAGTGGCATCAGATGCATTCACAAAGCCACTGTTGAGGCGCTAAGTGTGTTTTTTCTGTGAGCTCGGGCAATTACTCTCCAGCGAATGGGATGTCTACATGCCCCAAAGTGGAGAATGATTGAGTAGAGTGGCTGTAATTTATTAATTATGGGCTATATTCTTAGACCGTGGTTCTGGCTTCATTCAATTTGTATGGATTGAAAGGTAATTACAGTGTGTGTGTCTGTGTGTGTTAAGGAGACGGAGAGTAAGCTGAAAGTCTATTCATCTCATAATTTAAAGTGCAGGTTACTTATGTTGTTCATCTTTATGTCGTCTCTTATTCGAATATTTGACTGTTTCTAGTTAATGTGATCCGTTTTTTTGGGGGGTTTTTTATGTCTTCAAAAGGAGTCTCTGCATTTTGAAAACTTCCTCAGTATGTAGCTGAGAAAAATTAAACTGATTAGAAGTAACATGACTAGACATCTCTGTCAGGTGATTAAAAGAAGGGAAGCCACCAGGTGAGATGTTAGAAATAAACAGACAGCATCTGAACATCTCAGACAATGGTACAAATAAGTGGTTCTCGGTTGCCAGAGCTACATTTCATCTCCCTGACAGGCTACAGATTCCACACAATTGTAGCTTGTTAATTTAACTCCACCCCAGCATTCCTCCCTATTTGGCCATCTCCCAGGCTGCACGTGTCACAAGCCTGTAATGGACAGCCTGGTGAGCGCTGTGTTTAGCACAGAAGAGGCAAAGAGGGGAGACATCAACTGCTTTGTGGTGATAATGAATGGAGGCACACAAAAGGCCAGAGCAGGCCATTTACACAGCCTGCAAATCCTGCCGCCTAAATAGATAATATCAGCGACCACTGTGGCTTTTTGTTCTGTTTTTGTGTGGCGGAAAAGAAATATTAAGCCTTTTCAAGTAAATACATGCAGTGTCACTGATATTCATAATAATTTCTTAAAATCATTACAGAATCAAGCCATAACTCACATTCATATGCTGTAATAATAATGATATTGATTGGGAGGCTGGAGCTTCTGCTCTTAACAAATAAATAATCTATATGGAAAAATATGCTGAAATGAACCTCAAAGCTGCAAAACTGTACTTGCAATTTGATTGCTAATTTTAGGTCTTCGGTCCCACAAAGTTCAGCGTTCATTGGGTGCATAAAGTGCCCAACTAAACCTCATAGAATGATAATTCATAGTTGAAAAGTTTAGCTGAAACTTTTCTGATAGATTCTCTTGAAAGAACAAGCTATTAGCCGCGCGTCATTTTACAACATAAATGAAAATTGTGTGGAAGCTAAGTACTGGGATGTTAAAATTTCTGTAATTGCAGGACGGCTCTCGAAAGGAGACTGGAATTGGAAATAATTTGCACCGGAGTGTGTGTAGGAAGCTGCAGAGGGAAACTAACCGTGCAATTACGCAAGAGAAGAGTGCTGCAGCATCATAAGTGTCTGTAATGAACTAGCGAAGACATCAGCACTTACACGGTAGAAGGCAATGATAAAAGCAGCCTTGTTGTAGTGTGTGATTAGACTTGGTTTAAAAAAAGAAAAGAAAAGAGGACATAAAAAAAAGCAGTGAGACACGATAAATAGTCCTGGGCAGTGATGCTGCATTTGTCAGTTTGAGATATTAAAAAAAAAAAACAAAAAAAAAAACAGTTTCCCAGTTTGCAGTATCAGTAATGTTAGAGGGCTCTTCATTACACATTCATATTTAACACAGGTGGAATTCCTGTCAATTTGAATAAATGTTTAAATCAATCTTCAAGACATTAATATTCATCACAAAATGATTTCAAATGTGGAAAGAGCATTTCACATATACAGTTCAAGTAGGGCTGTTTTTGTGAATATCTTACTGTGTAAAAAGTTGCTGTTTTTATTTTCCAAACAATAAAGATTATTTTGCACTGAAACAATTAGTTGGTACACAGTAACTCTGTCCGTGAAAGACAGAATTGTCTTCAGATTAATCCCTAATGAAATGATTTGCTGATTTTCTGCGATCATATTTGACTGCTGGTTGAATGTTGGTTTTCATTACCAAACTGGAGCTTTTTCTTGGTGAAAGGCCGGGATTTTCTTTTTTTTTCTTCTTTTTTTTTTTTATCTCTGCAAACTCGGTTATTTGTTTTGTGGATTCAGGATATTACAGTGATCCCCCACAGAACAGGCTCTAAGATATGATCAATAGGGATTCATGAATAATGAAGAGGACCGAGTGGAGCAGAGGTACTTAATTACAGCTTCAAAAGCCATTCTCGTTAATTGAGGAGAATAAAGGTGGTGAAGTGTGCTGAGTAACTGCATTAGATTAAAAAAAAATCTAGATTTCTTTTTTTGTAACGGTAAAAAACCAAACTGACTGCAAGAAAACACCAGCTGAGGTTACTATTTCCTGAAACGGGTGCATTTAATAACGAGGTTTATTATGTGGTCCTGTCCTTTTCCTCTGACCACCTGTAAGCAATCTATCGTTCTTTTAATGTAAACGCTAATATGCTGCATATCCAGACAGAGTGTAGCTCCTGTGTGCAGCAGATACAGTAAATAATTGACAGACCTGCCATCTGTTACAGTTATGTGAAATTACGGATAAACTAGTTAACAGACACTTTGGCCCATTGTCTGTTGTTTTGATAATCACCCTTAATAACGGATGGCATCAATATGGTCTTTAAACCTGATTTGGGAGTTAATGGAGTCAGATGGGGACAGTCAGTGTATGCTCTGGGGGTAATGCTGTTAGAGATGTTCGTAAAGAGCAAATTAAATCAGCCATAGATTGTGCCCTCTCAAGTCAGCCAGACAACCAGACCCATTGAGGAGAAAAAGGAGGGGATTCATATTTTAACCTCTCACGGAAAATGCACTTATGTGGATAGAAATAAAGTCATAGCTGGGTGACTGGATGTAAATGGCTATTGCAGAGTCTAATGGCTTCCTGTTAGCTGAGGCAGGCTGTTTGGAAGCAGGTATTCAGGATTTAACCAGCATTTTTTTTTTCCAGGTTCATGGCTTTAGACAAATGCAATTATTGACATAGATGGTAATGTCACCAAATCAAAGCTTAGGCATCTTAAAAGATGACCCACATTTAGAAACATGCAAGATTTTAGGTACTGTTTGATGTTTGAGTATTTCACGTAGCATGCACTGCAGAAATGCTCCTCGCTGAAACAGTCATTTACTGAAAATTATTTGGTAACAGTTTAACTTGGATTTTAAACAGAACAAAATCTTATTTTTTTTTTTCTTATTTAAATATTTTTTAAAAAAAGAAAGTCACAGGGTCCAGATTTGTAAACCTGAATTTTTTTCTTGTATCCTTAGAGATTATAATAGCTGTCAGTATTAAACTCTTAATTAATCAAAAGAAAGATGTAGAGGAAGAAGAAATCACCCCTCACTTATTGATCAGTGAGCTACTTATCAGCAGAGGACAGCTACCTGCCAATATCACATGTCAGCTAAGTACAAATAAGATGGCAACAGCGTTATTCCTCCTGACATGCGCCACCTGATGAAAAAAGAAAAGAAATAATGCATCATCCTCCAGCAAGTTAACTATCCAGCTCCAGTTACCTGAAAGTGCAATGTTCTGTAATATTTCAAGAAACTACAGCATCTACTCGTCATAGCGTTTATTGTCATGTGTTGATAATCTTGTAGCTTTGCATCAACCAGGTCTCTAGACTTTTACTTCTGAGGCACTGATTACAGTGTTATTCTGGAAGTGACTCCGTTTAAATGCTGATTATAAATCATCTAATAGCGTTATTTGTTGCATCTTAGGGCAATTCTTTTTAAGATATAAAAGCAGTCACAGCTCCTCATACTGTCAAGCACGGTGGTGGAGTATTGATGATTTGAACATTTGCCTGAAATAGGAAGGCTGGAAGAGTGCTTTATATATGTGATTATATATGCAGGGAAAAAAAAAAGTTGTGGCAGTTTCTCCAAGATGCTTCGATGAGTCTTTTAATTCATTTCTATCTGCTTCTTAACTAGTAATTGTTTTTTTTACACTATTTTATATTGACGATGACTAATAAAAGTTATTACTTTAATTGTCATTTTCTGCCACAATAAATTCATTGGAAATGCACAAATTAGTTTATAAGCATGATAAAAGTAATTATTTGGCCAAATTGCATCACAGTAATAAATTAAAATAATGAATTAATCTGAATTTGAGTCAAAGCTGTTTTCCCTACTTGTAAATTTATTCGTACCATGAATTACTGATTCCATCAACTGTGGTTTAATACCAAAGTCAGTGTTCAGTATTCTAATTATCTCTTTGTAATGTTGATAGATTTTTTTTTTCTTTTTTAAGGAAGAAAAAAAAAGCATCAGTACAATTCCTATAAGAATTTGCACTGTTTGGGAGAAACTTAAAACTCCAATAGACATTTATTGAATGAGGAAGTAGTTAAAGGTGCTAAAAGAATTTTAGAAATAATCAGAAAATTAAAAAAGAATCTTCTGTCAAAAACATGAATAAAAAAATCTTTAAGCCCATTGATTTGCATGTCTCTCTACAAATTAATTAAAAATGCTGTATTTATCAAATCAGGCAGACCAGTCAGGGCTTAGGCCTACCTATTTACCTTGCAAACCGTTTTCGGTCCATTTCGATTATGTTTTCTTTTTTGGGCGGGTTGATCAACAAAGACGTTTTCTACCCCAGAGCCATGTTACTCACTGTTACTTCCCCATCTGTGTCTGGTGAGACACGGCGTTGAACAAAGAGCCCGTCGTCTGAAGCTGGTGTGGCGTTACGCTCACTCAGAGTTCACCTGAAACACTGCACCCATGGCTCCAGGTAACAGGTCCTGCTGGGATTCTTCGACTTCATCAGAGGAAGAATCTGAACTTTGTGAATGTCAGAGCAGGGGAGACACCGATTCACACGGACACTCATTAACCTCAGCCCTCAGGCCTGTCAGATCTGAATAGTTGAATATTACATTTAAATGACAACAGGTGGATGTACGTGTAGACTTTTTTGTTTGTTTTATTAGAGTAGAATCTGAACAGATGAACACCAGCAGGTAGGAGATAAAGAAACCAGTGCAGGTCAGTGTCAGCTATTTGAATTGAGCCTCTTCGTTTTGGATGGAGATTGAAAGTAAAAGGTGAGCAGTGAACCAGGATTTCTGACTGTAGAAGATGGTTATTAAAGAGAAAGGAAGTTTTGTTTTGTTTTTTGGCTGAAACATGAGGAGTGGTGTCCTCTGCATCATGACTCCCGTGACAGAGAAAGTGAGAGGCGACGGGGTCGACACCGTTGGTGAGTTTGCAGCTCCCTGTGTGACACCAAGCCTTCGCCTCAAGGCTCTTGTCCTTGACATGAAGTGTAACAAACACTCAAGTCCTGTTAGTGCTTGAAGCAGTAATGATTCTTGTGCACTTGTGGACAGTTCACAGGGGAAAGTGAGATATTGTTTTTGTTGCTTTGTTTTGTTTTGTTTTTAATACAAGATGGCGCAGCTTTGACAAACTGCATTTCATCTTGAGGCAGGTCCATTAGTTTTAATGTTTTTCTTCTCCATGTTGTTGTAAATTGTTCTTTCATTCAAGTATATCCTATAGATAGATGATACTTGTTTCTGTGTACATCCGTTGGAGCCTTTTGCTGCTCTTCTATCATGTATTGTGCTGCAGCTTTTCTGAAGCAGGACAAAACATCTCAAGAGAAAGAATATCCAGGATATTTTAAGGATAAATAAAAATTGGATTGAGATTTCATTTTATATTATATCCTGCATTTTCTCCTCTTGTGACGTTATAGTATCTTCTTTTACTTTAAAGACTCCCAAGTTTCCTGTGAGGGTAACATGCATGTGAAAAGCAAGCTGTGTGTGTGTGTGTGTATACTATATATCCTGACTATGTATTTCATCCATTTTCTTTTTTTAATGTTATTGCTAACTGATGAACAGAAAAGGAAGAAGGTTTCTCGGACCAGATTTAGGTAATTTGGGAGTTCTCTATAGATGGCAGCCTTTAACAGCCTCTCATTCTGCTGCTATTTTACGAAACAAATAGGTTTTTTTTTCCTTCTCCTTTTATTTGGCTTTAAAGATTCTGCAGAAGCAGTTTTGTGCCTGCACCCTTCCTGCATCACAAAGAAGGAAGTACTCGGCTTCCATTAAATTGGTTAATTGCTGATTACCAAAGATTACGTTTGCCTGTTATTTGTTAGAATAATTTCTCTGTGATGTTTTTGTCTTGGTTTATATGCCTCTGTGCCACCAGCTGTCATGAAACTATTTTTTCATGCATCCAAATTTAATAGACACTCACTGACTCTGAAGTGTCTGGTGCTATTGTTACTCGAGCCGCATGGCATTTGGCCAAGGCTTGAATATTAGACACAATTGTTTAGGGTTTTTTTCTGTCTTTCTCACCCTTTTAACGTACACTAATAAGTAAGTAAATGATGGAAAGGTTTGTGTCTAAAATCGCAGTGGCCTTTGTTGCAGATAATTAGGTTAGCAGCAAGAGCGTGCAGGTGCTAAGGGTGTGCTGTGCGCTCGTGGTGTGTTATCGACTTGCTCATATTTGTAGGCTGTCAGGGGTGTCGCACTTCCCATCAGCCCCGAAGCTCAGCAACCTCTTCACTATTAAAATGATCACTTTCAATAGCAGACAAAGGAAAGATGGAACATATCTAGTGCAGGGTATTTTCCCCACCGCTAATGCTTATCTGCCTTTTGATGTTGGCGTAATAAAAGGCCTATTGGGCTTCCACAATGACCTGCAAAATGGACAAGGGCCAATATACTGAGCTCTGACTGTCGCTAGCATTAACTAAAAGGCCCAGACATTATGGAGAGCCGTGGATGAAAGTACATGGGGAAAAAAATGATAATTGAAAAATTGCCTAATGCTAAAGTGAAAGAAAATGGAACTGTGAAAAGGCACTGTAATATTCTGTTATCCTCTGTAAATGCAGCCAAACAAGAGAGACGGCGTGGCATTCTTTTTGAAATGGATGTAGTTCAATTACCTGCATGTCTAAATCTAGTTATGGCTTCCATTGTCAGGCTTGAAACATAACAGGCAGTTTTGATGTAGTGTTAAAGCATATTATGCCCTACAACCTACTTAAAATCATGAGCGGTATGACTCCATTCAAAATGTGGAGGGGAATTAAAGCTCATCCTGAGAACAAGGTTAATTTAATATTTATGCAGTTTCAAACTTCTGTTTGGCTCACTATTCTAACTGAGGTGCTCAATATTTTATCAAACTGATAAACGATTACAGTTTTTTAATAGTTCCTCAGTACTGTTGATGTTGTATTTTTTTTCAATGACTTGTACTATGTATGATATTTCACTAAGGAGACAACTGCTTTTATGTCTTCACACTGCACTGGAGCTTTTTTAGAAAAAAAAAAAAAGGATGACAAATTGGAAACAATGATGCTAATTATTCCAAATTTGAGACCCCACAATAAATAACTAATAAATAAATAAATCAGAAAGAAATTACCCGAAGATGTTCCGTTTTCAAGCGAGAAAAAAAAGAAGCAAAAATAAGGAAGATCATGCTTTCTCTGATGTTTAGGTTCGCCTGGAGGCTCGCAGACAGCTCTGACATGTCAGAACATGTACCGTGGACCTCCGGAGGAGTCATGTCTGACACCAAGATGTTGCCAGCAGAGCTTTTGGGTCATGTGGGTTAGGGCCCTCGTGGATCAGGCCTGTTCCGGCACATCCTGCAGGGATGTGACAGTTTTCGAGGCCAGGTCGTTTCTTAGCGGTTCTTCCTGTTGACTGGGGTGCAGGAGCCGTCGCTTTAACAGAGCGTGTCTGCACCACAACAACGTTGAGATTCACGATATGTGTGAAAGTAACATGCACACATGTATGTCAGGTGTCAGAAAAACTTTTGACAAAGTAATTAATGTTATCCACTTCTTCAGTCTGTGGTTTTAATGTTTGACCGATAATGGCAACCATTATGGGTGTGAATCTTTACATGGTGAACAATTCAGGTTGATTGAAAATCTTAATGATTTAAATTGTCATCTGTGTTTAAGGAAAGCATAAGGAAGCTTGGAAGCACAAAAATGGAAATATAGCTTCATGGAGGTTTTGTTGTTATTATCAAGTGATTAAAATGAAAATATTATTACATAAATAAAATTAGTAGACTACTGGTAATGATGAATAATGGGAGTGTTTGTGTTCCAAGGTACTTGATCTTATTTTTTAGAGTCATGCAAGAATACTGAATACCTAAAAGTGAGCCCAAACACCTACTTTCACAGTTTCCTGCTGGTTAATTTATTTCTTCTGCTGTTTCTTAGTCATCAGACTACCATCTTGGGAGCGAACTTTAGCAGCGACTGACTGGCATGATGCTGCCTCAATGCCAGAATGGAAACTGGAAGACAAACAGTCGGTCAACTTTGCCAAATGAACAAAATGTGTTTAAAAGTGGATTTTTTTCAAAGCTGTCAATCAATTTTTAATCCTGTGGGAACAACAGAATTGCAGTTCTTTTATGAACTGTTTAGTTTTTTTGCTTTTTCTTCCCACACTACTACATTTGAGTATGAACCATGAGCCCCGTTTAGACTGTTCCATGGCTTTAAAAACCGAAAAACCAAAATGACACAATTGCATTAGCATTTCTAATTATTTAGATATGTTAAAAAAAATCATGCAGTATTATCGGGAATTTAGTTTATGCTTTTTATATCGCCAAATCTTTCACTTTATAAGAAAATTGAACCCTGCTTTACTCTTGAGGTCAGGAGATTGCAGCCTGGATCACGATTCCTGGGAATTATTTTGATCACCTTGAAGATTGGAGATCCCGCTTTTAGTTTCTCATATTGATGTTTTTTTTTCTGTCCTATACTGCAGGTAACCGTTAAACTTTACAAACGTGGCTCTCACGGGTGGCTGGGTAAGTCCTTGAACGCCACCACCACCATCCCCTCAAACACTTCTGTGATCTTCCGGATCAGCGGTGAAGAAGCAGATGCCAAAATCCCAGCAAACACCATTCACAGCATCACACTCAGTGTATGAAGAGGACGGCCTCCACAACACGGGACTCTTAATACTTAAACTTTTATCTATGCAGATTTGACTATATACTGTTGTCACTTAATTGTTTTGTTCTCACAATGAAAATTCCAAATCTCTTTGTACAATTATGTATTTAGGCCAAAAAAAAGTTCCATTTGCCAATTTTCCTGATTTTCCAGTCCTTCAGTGACATCATCATCTTAATGAAGATGCTTTCAATCAATTAGCTTGATTAACTTTCTCGTTTTGAATTTCTAGGGCTGGCCCACACTTTACTCTAGCCATTAATTAACCATTATGTGTCACAGCAGTTCAGGCCACAAGTGTTTAATGTGTTAATTGCGGCAGTCAAAAAAACAGGTGGCTTCTGGCGCTGCTTCAGTGGGTTTAATGGGAAGTTATTTACGGTTTGTTTTAAAGAGTGTAACTGTAAGGTTTATTAATATGCTTCACTGCATGGAGGAGATAACATACCCAGGAGCACACAGGCATAGCCACAGACACCATAACTGTGTCTAAGTCTCTTTCCACCAGTTACCGGCCCGACACAGCTGTGCTAACAGGTAGCAATTGTATTTACTGGGCCTGGTAGCAGCCAAAATGAAGTTACTTCCATCAAGATATCTGTCCCTTCAGCTAATACAATAAAAGCGTCTCTCTCTCTCTCTCTCTTGATGGTATCTCTTGGTGTGGCATCTCCACCTGAAACATCATTACACTGTGATCTAGATCCTCACTTTTGCAAGCGTGTGTTCACTGTTTTACCTGCAGGACAGATCATCTTAGGTTCATGCACGTTTGAAATATCCAATGCTTGAATTTCTCAGCGATTTAATGAATTTTCATATTTAAACTTAAGTAATCCTCAGGAACTGTTTTCTCCACAGCACTTAACAGACAATGTAGAAGGATTTAGAGGACATTGCTATAAATCTGATAATAGGTCAGTGCATGCAAGTTTTATTGTGTTATATGAAAACTTTCTTTCCTTCAGACTTCTAGCACTTTGAAGCAATAAGCTGACATAAGAAGCATGATTCTTGTTATACTCTACATGGTTCTGTGTGTTTCTTTTAAGTCATTGAATGTGTTTTCAGGGTTGTACTATCTGGTGGTGAAATAAAAGATTTGATTATTTACACTGAACTGATGCGGTTTCCTTCTTGTTTATTCAGTTACAGTTAAATTGATAATAATTTTGGTCTTTTATGCTACCACAATAGATTTGTAAGTAACTTTAAAGATACAGACATAGGATGGTCTTTAATCTTTTTTTATCCAACGACACATTGGGTCTCAGTTCTCGCCCTCCATCACATTGTAACATGATGTAAAGTTTAAATAAATTTGAAAATAATAATTAATAATGAAATATCTTGCTGTCATCTATGGTTGAATTTAGCCACCTCACCCCTCACATAAGCACAAGAAATCTCCTACAAGATGAAAATGCATATATACATTGAATGGTTCTGCCAGATGATGGCATTAACCATCAATATACATGCAGATGGAAAAAAAAAGAATTTAGCCACCTCTAACACGCCTACTGTCTTTGAAGCTGTTATTTAATGCATGTTGTGGGTACACGGCAGCAGTTTCCAAATGCAATTGCCACACTAATTAACTTTTACCAAACTTTTACCTCTATTGCATTAAAGACGAGTGAAACAGGTTTTAAAAAAAGCCAATAAACTTAAGCCTTGAAGTCCTCCCTTTAAAACCCTTGAATATGGTTTTGTGATTCAACCTAGTGTATGATCCATACTAACAATATACTCCACCCAAACTATTGCATACTTCTCATATCCAATCAGGCTTGTGAAGGATTTGTATTAGTGAACATCAGACATAGTCATTTGTCACCACTGGGCCACAAGGTTTCTTCAAGACCTTATTAAGGAGATGGTGGGTATCCATCAACAGCTCACACTCCTCTTTGAAGGCATGCACCATGTCTCTAGCGTGGTAAAAGACTGGAGATTAAGGACGGATGACTGGCCACAGGGACAAAGACAACCCTGTTGGGCAGCATGGTGGTGACTGGGAGGAGAAGCTGAGCGGAAATGGTCATGGAGATCAGACCAGAACACAGTGTGACAAGGTAACAAGGTAAAATGATCCATGCTGCAGCTCTTCTAGAAACTGAATCAATGAGGGTTCTGTTAAAATGGTAAAATGGAAATCTTCCTGGATGCTGAGCTTAAGTGAATCCATAGAAGAGAACAAGCAGTAAATATACACTTGTCCGATGTTGTACATACATATTTGACATGACTCCAAATCCATTTCAAAATAGAAGTTAAAAAAAAAACATGTAGGAGAAACATGTTAAACTTTGACCCCTGGTTGTTCTGCTTGGTCTCCAAGGTTGCCAGGTCAGGTGACTCACTTGACCTGCTCTTTGTTACAGGACATAGAAATGCAGAACAGCCAAGACACAAAGGACAGATTCGTCTCACATGACACGTGCGGTAACAGCTAGTCAGTTGAGCCACAGGAAAGCCCACATAATGGAGTCCTCTCCAAATTGTTTATTGCACTTCCGTCCACCTGCTTGAACACAGAGGTAGCCTGTTTGCCAAATTACAGCACTGAGCAAAGTCAACAGCTCGACTAGCTCAAAGGTTCTGGTCGGGTCCATGTCAATGTGTTCGTTTTACCCGTAATATTTTCAGAGATGCTAACGTTTTTCATCTGTTGAGGGCTCTAGAGATGAAATTGTGTTGCTCTGAGAGTCTGACCCCACAGGTAAAGCTATATTTGCCATAAGTGGGAAAACAGTTAGTAATGACTCTGAATGTGCCCCTACATAAACACTCACAATACACGATTGCGTGAAACCGACTGTACCTGCATATTCACTAGTTAATTTTCAACATAACCCTCTGAATCTCTCGTCTGTCCACAGCAGCTATTTTGACTTCACTTCTGACAATTATATTATCCTTGAATAGAAAAAAAAATTCAGTAATAAAAGCTAAAATTTAAGTAAAGCCCAGATTCTCATTTAAATCTAGAATTTCATCATCGATTAACAAAATTTTGTTTGACTAAGTTTAAAGTTTGACATCTTGACACCTGTGAAGGATTCGGGTACCCTGATGGCAATTGAGACTGCAGCTTCATGACAAGATTTTTTATAGTGGTCACTTTCCAGTGCGAAAACACATGCGCATACTGCAGTCCACTGGTGCGGCGGTCCTCCCTCTCCAGAGACAGAGTCCTGCTGGTTAACTAGAGGGACACTGATTGACACATGCAGCGCAGGTGTGTCAGTCAGTCCTCTCTCAGGTGCTGCAGCTTCTCCTCTGTAGCTGAGCAGAAACACACCCCACCATAACAACACCATACAATTAATTCCTTTCATGCTCCTGTTATTGAAAAGTTCAACTTCATCTACAGGCTAGCCTTAGCTAAGCTGACTTGACTTAAGCTACATGCTAATGTTAAGCTAATATTCACCATCTTTACCACCTTTGTAATGTTACAATGTCAAAATGTGTTGAAAGTGATGATTAAAAAAAAGAAAGTCGTATTGATGTCAGGTCAGTCGAGCTGTTGACCCAAAACAAATGTGTGAAATTCCTCCATTTGTTTTTGGTTTTTGAACTTGCCAAGGAAAACTGTTCCAGCGCAGATGAGGAAATGACAATGCAAATTTTCCACTGACTTAGCAAACATTTGTAACATTCTCCCGTTACTATTAAGTTTCCATGTTTTACAGAAGCCCAGGCATCCAGTTTTTTCTTGAAAACAGAATGTTATGATTATTAAGATATTAAAATTGGGTATATTGATATTTGCCGTTGTAATCAAAGAAACAGAAGACTGAAAGCAATGCTCAGTAATATAACCAAAATGCAAAAAAAAAACAGTGGTTAAGCAGCTGTATTTAACCCATTAAGATATGATGGTACATATACCAGTTTCCATTTTTAGAGAATGCCAGTACTTAATACAAAACTCATGTGAGAGGGTTAAGAGAGCTGATAAGAATAATGGACCAATAAAGCACAGTCAAAAATCTCTAAATGCATTTTACAGCAGGATAAAGTGTAATTGTGGCATTAAAAAAAACAGTTAGGCACTACATTTTGCAGGCTTTTATACAACCACTACAATGTGATGATGAAAGAAGACAAGCCATCCCTTTTATGCCCACTAACCTCTGTTCTGTCATCTCTACTGAATGGCAGAAAGGTCTCAGTGTGAAAGCAGCAGAATCCATAAGAGATTAAATGTTTCCCCACTTCTTGCAGATGTTTAAAATAAAGTGTCATCACACTCCTATACAATCTACGATTAGTATTTAATACATTTCAATGTGGAAAAAGAAACATTTTTACCATGTGTATTCACATAATAAATATATAAATGAACACGACTAACTAGCGGAAAGGGAACATCTGAAATTTTGAGACAACCCTCAAAGGCACTACAGAACAACAAAAGACACACATGAATAAAATATAGCTTTCTTGCCAATTACTCTTGTGAATGTGGCCATGTTGGGGCTTTCTGTGCTTCATACAAGCAGTCTTTTCTCCTCTCATCCCCAGGTATTGAGAGGGATACATTAGCCAGGCGGGATGGATGTATAGTGGAGAGGAAGAGGAGCAGAGAGTTCGCAGTCATACAGCTCACTTAACGCCTGCTGTTTCAAACCTCTGTAATGATTTCACTCACAGTGCTCACACGTTTCCTCTTTAAAGTTTGATCACAAAATCCACACAAGGAAAATATCCATTCATTTAGTCTACATGTTAAATTTAAAGATATGTGGAAATCTTGTGCATATCCAATTTATTAGAATATTTATTAAATCTACGAGAGACAAGGTGTTCATTTAAGTAGTCCGTGGTTATGAAAATTATGTGATGGATAAATCAGCCAACAAATGCTGTTATGTCACCTACATACTACTGGACCACCTCAATGAACGTTCCTGCTCTTTATGTTGATGGCATCTCCAGCATGCTCTGCAGGGCTGCATTTATGAGCGCAAATAACAACATCCATCACGCTATTTCATTAGCGCTGTCCTTTGACCTGCTCCACATAATGTTGTGAAATGTGTCAGGTGCCAGATTATTGGGAGGCATGATGATCAATACATAAATAAGAGAGTGCTGTGTGCGATGCTGCTGGCAGGGCTGCAGAATAAAGCTTCATCCAGCATTCTGCAGCCTCTCTCAAAACTGGAAAACAAATGGACTTGCCCAAGGCAAGAGCTATCAATAATAATATGATGTGTGGACGATGATGAATTAGAACCAGACGTCTCAACGCCTCGCTGTGGAACATACAGAAACATTATTAGATGAGGGAATTGATTTCTGCATTCGCATTAGTTTGCCTAATCTGTATCTGAGTCAATGGGACGAAACACTGTTTCACTTTACCAAATTCAGAAACGTTAATAATGTCCAATAATCAAAAGCTCTTTATGAAAGCATCTCCTTTTTGTGTCATTGATTAGCTTCCATAATGCACCGCAATCACTGATCACTCAGACAGAATGCACTTAGGAAATGACAAATGTATTTTATATTCAATAAGATAGATTTTTCCCTGCTTATCCACAGGTTGGAGTTTAAACACATGTTCAAAAGATCCATAACAAGCACAGAGTTTAAATCTGGGGTATCAGAACCTAACTCATATAAGTTGCTGCTGTTTTATCCCAGAATAATCACCACTCACATCACCACTTTTCGTTTTTCTCACCAACTGTTCCCACAAATCACTCATGAACTGACAAACAAATACTTAATTTCTTTTTTCCTGGCAGCATCTCCCTTTTCGATTTTGATACCTGGCTTTTGAGTATCACTCAACACTGAGTGCCGATCTGATACGAGTTCAACATCATGGTGAAGGTCCAAATGTCTGTTGTACAGCTGTGTGTCTGCACCTCCTTTAGTGAACATGACATATGTTCAGTCACAGCCTCGTACAACTTAAGGAGAGCACTTTCAGAGATCGTAGTGTTAATTTCAGAAGTAAAATCTGATATTTTCAATGACTGATAGGGGCTGGTCGTCCAGGACACAGAATCCTACAATTTTGCCAATTAATGCTGTGACCTTCTGGCTTTTTTGGGGGGTACTTTTGTTTTTTTTTTCCTCTGGTTTCAGAAAGGCAAACCCCAGAGACGGCTGCTGTGGTGCCTACAACCTCCCCCTTTGACTTAATTATCTCCTTTTTCTTTCACCTGATGTTTCCTTAATACTTTATAAGGTCAATCTTTCTACATTTAGCAACATTTCTGCAACTCCTGAAAAATAAGGGGAATTCCAGCATGAAATAACACAATACAGAATACATAACGCTAATGATAGATAGGTAGGTAGTTTGGGTCATCAACCCACGTGCCGCTGTTTCTCAACCTGCTGAGTAAAAACAGGAAGTTGCAAGGTAGTGTACTTTTAGAGCAATGAAGGAGAATTGGAATTCCGTTCATGAAAATTTTGTTATTGTATGGTGTAATGATGTTAATGCTCGTAGATCCTGACAGAAATATTTACAGAGTTTTGTAAATATTTCTGGCGGTAGTATCAAAATCATGCAACTTGCAACATGAGATCAGGCAACCTGATCTTACAGTTTGCTCTGTACACCTCAGACTTCTGGTAGAAGTCTCAGACTTCTGGTAGAAGCCAGAGTGATGGACAAGAGACTGAGTAGAGAGAACTGGTGCACTGTTTTGTGACATGGTGTGGGAACAATCATCTCAACTTAAATGTGAACAAAACAGAGGTGGTTTTTGGGAGAACCAGGTTTATGTCACTTTGATGGTCACCTGGACAACAGACACAACCCTGATGGTGTTTATGAGAAGGGACAGAGCATACTTTTAAGGAAGCTTAGGTCCTTCAGGGTTCAAGGTTATCTTTATTTGGGCAGATCCCAGCCATTTTGGTAAGCCTGGAACTTTGGGCTTTAGATTACACAGTCAGGTTACCATACCAGCTGGAGGTACCATATCTTAAGATTGATTCAGTGCTAGCCCTATAAAAAAATCAGCATAATGTTCAGGCTAACACCAAACAGCCTCAGTCTGCAAAGAAAGGGTTTGCAGCCAGATGTTGCACATCTTCTATAAATTTGTTGTGGAGATTTCAGTCCTGTCTGCAATCATCTGTTGAGTCAGTGACTTAAAGAAACGTAACAAACTGATAAAGAAGTCTGGCTTTATCCTGGAGCTAAATGTGCAACGGTGAAAAAGCAAAACAATATGGACAACCCTGAGCATCCTCTTCATGGCACAGTAATTCAACAACAATGTCTTCAGTTAAAATTGAATTGACTTGAATTTTTTGTAGTCTCACCGCCTGTAAAGTTTCATATTTGAACGCAACTTTAATCTTAAGACTCATTGAATATATTACAGAAGCTGCTATTTCATTGACATATATGTCAAAGGCCTAACCACACAAGGACAGTTAATTTTTTTCCTAATTTTATTTATAAACGGTATAAAAGAAGCAAATGGAGTCTCAGACTAAGGCAGAAATGTATCCTATTGATCTGGAGATGTAACCATGTCCGCTTTCTTTGACACTCTTTTGTTAATATTCTGGTAATTATTCTGCATTCAGCTTTATCTGTTTGCTCTAATAAATATATAAAGTAGATCCCCTGTGTTTTTCTCTTAAGACCAATCAGGTGACCCCCAACTCTTAATTGGCTGATAATAGTCTTGAAATGTTAGTCTTCATTGGATTTTGTTAATAACATAAACCACAGTCACTCAGGGATGCGGAGGAAACCTGAGCCTCAAAGATGTGGTGCATTAGTTCTGCTAAGATAACCGTGAATGCTAATTGCAGGAAGGACAAACTGTAACCCCTCGCCCTGTGGTCATGAACCCATTAAACAACAGAGGGAGTTTCAGAGACACAGACTATAAAGAAGGTGCCCTCAAAAGGCCTGCAATCTGATTTCAGTTAAATGGGGATAACAACTAATTGCCATTTAAAGCTCCCCAAGGGGTGTTTGGTTCCTGTATTTTGTCACTGCTTTAAAACAGAAATTAAAATTTCTTATCACTCCAAACAAAGCTAAGCATGACAAGACTTCTGCGTGATGCAACAGGTTCTATGTTTGTAATTGAAACGTGTGATCTGCCGGACGAAATGTGGAGCAGTTATGTCTATATGAGCTCATCCCTCGAGGAAAGCAACAGGTCAGTCCTGGTACTGGTACCTATAGAGGGTGTGCGTTTACATCACTACCCCTCTCACTGGGACCGAGTGGCAAAACAAACCTCACTCAACACAGCAAGACTGGAACATATGACATGAAATTAAGCACTCAACATTGATCTGTATGAGCTACCAAACAGTCCACGAACATTAACATGAGGCCAGAAATCGCGTATCCTGACATTTACCTGATTTTAACGGCAGGAAAATACACAATGCAAAGAATGAACATGACAGACTAAATTACTGACTACTGCTTGTGAACTGATTTGGCATCATCTTTTTCTTGGCTACTTCCTCACACTCTTTTCATGTTAATGGTTGGAAAGTGAGACATAAGTATATTCACACTGACCTGAAAGTTGTGACAAAACTGTTTAAATACTTTTCAATAATAAAAAAAAAAAAACAGAATATCACTTTCATTAGTCAGTCTTGCTTTTCAAAACTATTCGTACAATCAATCACACAATTCCCCCATTTTTTTCATATATTGTTAAGTTTAAACGGTATTTAAGCCAATGCTGGTACTCATCTCCTTCTTTTTGAGACTCAGTGGTCATAACCGCAGTGACTTCTGCTTGCTGTGATGTCATGCACATAGCCTGTATACATGTGGAACATGTCCTTCATATGTAGCAACCACCTTATTCACTGGAAAAATTGTTATAAATGTTGATTGCCAAATAAAGGTAATTAACAATTCACATTAATTATTATATACCCCTTTAGTTCCAATGGCTATTGGCTGTAAATTTTTAAAATATGACCTGTTGTCCTGACTTTAAGCAAATTCAACACTCAGGTGACATTAAAGCTTATTTCATATCTATATTTAACTATTGTGTAGATATTGTGTGTATATCATTAAGAGTTAACAGTTGAAACTACAAGTTCACATCACTGACACAACACCTTTTATTTTCCTTTCTGCCTGAAATTAAGACTAAACTTTTGACTCAAACTGAGTTAATGTCCAAACTCAAATTTATTTGGAAATTAACATCTAAACCAAATATACTCATCAATCAAGTTATTGAGGTATTTCGGTTAAAACCACGGACACAGAGCTCACGGCACCTTTCGATGACATGTCAAAGGATTACCGGTCAGTGGGATTTAACACAAATATCTGAACAAAATGTCATCAAAAGCTGCATTTGCGTTTTCAGATTTTGTTTTCTATAGTTAACACCTTAAATCCAGCTTCAAATAGCACACAATAAAACTGAGACGTTGCACTAAATGATAAACTGAATCTGGTTTCAGAATTCCTGATTTGAAAAACAGCCGTGTCGTATATTTCATTTATAAAATGATTAATATCCACCTCACAACACCTAAAAGCTAAAATGGAACTTCAAACATTAAAAAAAAAAAAATCCTGTGACCCTCTTGTCACACCCAGAGATTTTTGATTTACTGCAGTCCAGTTCCCAGGTGAGAAACCCCCCCCACTTCACGAGTCAGAGCTGTGGTGCTTCACGGACTTGGACAGAGATGGATGACTGAGTGTGACACCTAGCAGTGGGTTACATGGCCTTGAGCTTTATCGTCTAACTAGGCTCTAATGTAACTACAAGGCTCCTAAGAAGATGTTGTCTGGCCCACCAAAATCTCTTTAAAAGCCTCCCTGGGGCAGGGGCAGCTTCGAGTGAGGGACTGTGGCAGGGCCACAGCCATGTCCAAGTGAAAGGGTCAGGTTTCCATTCCTCTGCTTACATGTACATGGTCAAGTCGAGACCAAGATCTTCATTTTAGCCCCGTTTAATGGTCAACATATTCTCTATGTTCCAAATTTAAGGTCTTATATATCAGGACAAGATTTTCAAAATAATAATAATAATAAAAACCTTTAAAAAGTCCACAAGGACTTAAGATTAGGAAATGCAACCTTTAATGAACAACACATGACATGTAACACCATGTCGTTATTTACTAAAAATAAGCTAAGACAAAATGCAGAAACTGTTTGTGAAAACCTACGCACATCCCATGATTGAACAGCTTGTAGAACCACTTTAGCAGCATTAGATTTAGGTAATCACTTTGTGTGTTATTAGTCTCTTGCATCTTTGTGAGTAATTTTAGCCCACTCTTATTTACAGAGTAGCTTGCACACATTCATTTAAGCACAGCTGTCTTCAAGTTCTGCCACAGTGTTTGAATAAGGTTGAGATCTGCGCTTCAACTGGGTTGCATCACCATTTTTATTTTTTTATTTTTTTTATGCAAACTTATATCCAAGTTTGGGATCAATCTCATGTTCCATGAACTTAAGATGACAACAGATGGTTTCACATTTGACTTTCGAATACAGATGGATCATGGTTGACTCAAAACAAGCCCATATCATCACTTAGCCACCACTGCGCTTCAGTTAGCATGGGATGTTGGCGCTGATGTGGTAAATTAGTTAATTTTTTTGTGCAACATGGTATTGGTGCATTGTGGATGGAGCTATGTTCTTCTCTATACAAATATTATTTATATTTTTTGAGATCTGCTTCTGGTTGTGGCTGACTTGAGAATCTAGGAATCACTGACAAGTGAGACAAGTTACGGCTTATGCTATATTTCTCCTCAAAAATAAAAAAACAACAAAAATGTTTAACAGTATGGGGAAAAGGTAATGAATGTTATTTGAAAGCAGACACTTAGAATTTCAATGATGTAAAAACAGCTGCTGTGAAAAAGGTCCATGGGTTTACAAAGAAATAATTTGCTAAAACTATGCGTCACAAAGTTGCAGTGAAAGAAAAGACAAACCACAATACAAAGTGTTGTCAATATTTTCCTAACACACCATGTGATTTCTCCATTTCCCCACAGCTTATGAAGGATGGTATCATCGGCTTCACATAATATTAGAAACCGGTCTTGGGAGATAAGGTGTCTGGTTGAAGGTCATCTGTGCCCCCTTGAGTGAACATAAAAGCCCTTTGTGGTTGGATTAAATGCACCTGACAGGCTGTTGCAGCACAATCACCCATTTTAATTGCCATGTAACGGTTTCATGTAGAGCCAAACTGTCTGCAACACTTTAGTGGTTGGAAACCAGAGATCAGACGCACGACCACAGACACGGTTATCTGGATGTTTTATAAGGGATCAAAAACCCAGGAGAGAACTCTTTGGGGAGAGGCTTGGTTGAAATGTGGATACTTAATGCAACACAGTTATCTGCAGCAATTTGTTGAATTAATTCATCATTAAAAAAGGTACTGAATAAGACAGATATGAGACCTGGCCATGTTTTGTTTTGTTCAAACTGAATAGAAAATACTAATTGCTCTAATGCACCTGTCAAAGTAGCTGCTAAATTACAACAGGTTAGACGCACGCTCTAAGAACTCAATTTCTTTTACACAGTGCATCTGGAACCAAAGACAGGAAGCAATGAATACCACTCTGGCCAGCAACAAAAACCCCCAGCCTTCCAGTCTGCCTCGCTGCAAGTAATCATGTGCTAAAATGAATGCCATTTCATATTAAACTGCAGTCAGAGTCCACCATCAAAGACAGACTCATTATCAACAATCATGGGAATTAGTTACATCATTTCACCAAAATGAACTAATCATTTCCAGGATGCCACTGAAGCAGAGCCATTAAGGAAAAAAAAAAAAAAAAAAAAAGCGTTCTTGAATACAATAATTGGCATCTATATTTTCTCTGCTGCTTTGGTTGAAGGGCTTCAGGAACTGCAATATTTGCAACAGAAAGGCTGAACTGAGGGAGTAAAAGACTTTTGCTTTTTGTTCACTACTCATTCACTTAATTCTCAATATAAAGCGACTTTTAAAAAAGGCCTGCAATGCATGTGAGTCACCAATGCACGAACTGGCTGAACAGAAGATAAATGAACACGTAACAGATTCTTTAAAGAAATAAAGCGATTTGGAAATAAATGTTACTGAAAATTAACAGATTTCATGATGAGCAAGTTTAGGTAGTAACTGACCATAATTTCAAGAGTATTCAACATATTGTGGCTCATTACAAATACAATCATATCTGGAATGAAACTCCAGATTCTTTATGTTTTAATGTGAACTTTCCATTTTTCCCCTCATCTGCAGCCAGGTCAGTGATTTTTCTATCTTCTTTCACAGAGAGAGAGAAAGCAGGACATAGCTTAAACCACAGACTACTGATGTCTATCAGCACAGGTCAGTGTCTGGGGGCAAGTGGAGCCCTCAGCAAGACCAGTGTCTCATCACTTTCCCTCAACACATCATCAAGAGAACAACCTCTTCTGCCCTGAAACATTCCTAGCATTTCTCGTCTTCTCCCTCACACGACTAGTGCATGTGACAAATGATTGAGAGAAAACTGACTTCATGCTACAGTTTTAGAGAACATTTTTTATGATCTGCAAGTGTCAACTTCAGCCATCTGTCAGTATCAAACAACTGATCCAAGGACAGCTATGGTGTCGTGTTAAAACATAACTTCAAAAGACTGACACAAAGACAAAAAAAATGTGTATTTAAATCAGTTTTAGTCAAGGATATTCAAGACAATACACACACACAAAAGAAAAACAAAATATTTAACGTGAAGCAGGGAAAAAAGAATAGTGTAACAGATTTAACAAGTTACAACTGTAGTTCTGGAATGGAAAGAAAGGACAGGAAAGAATATGTTAACTGTACACTGGATGCCAGCAAATAAACCGGACACGATGAAGCAGACGCACGCAGAGGGAACCTTTCCACAGTGCACTTAGGTAGACCTGTAAACAAAAACCAAAGGAGGGTCAACAAACTGGCAGTCAAAAGTAGATGAATAAAATTAATCTATTTTGATCTATCAAATAGCAAAAAAGAAGAAATTGATGTCTTGATAGTTGTAACTCCATCCCAAGTGATGACTAATATAGCTTACCATTTTTGTCTAGGACAAATTATTCATCGTTTTCGATGATAAGTAGCTAATGTAACATGGTAAAATGGTTTAAGGGAAAGTGATATTTTCTTAATCTGCACATTCTAACCAGTGGAGACTTTAACACTAATACTTTGCTTTTTCAGGTGTACAAAAAATAAATAAATAAAATGAC
>JBAMYA010000011.1:6705285-6725580 GCA_037176975.1 Arrhamphus sclerolepis | reverse complement strand
TACAACAAATAAATAAATAAAATGACTCACATGAAAGCAGATCACTAGTTAAGTAACATTAAAGTTCACACTGAAAACTGCCACCAGATTCAGCTTTAGTATTTAGTTAAGACGTGTAACCCTTCGTACACTAAAGTGATCTTCAGTTGGTGCTCACCTTAAACACAAGTTCTGTTTCACTACCGCAGCACCAGCTTTGTGCTTTAACATTTAAATATCACAAAGACTGAGCATGTCTGTAACAATATAAAACTGTTTTAAGACTACACAGCGCCCAAACAGAAGTTCAAAAGTAGTTGGACTCTTGACAAAGACCTTTCATGGAAGCTTTACCAATAAACAAAATAGGTGACAGTGAGTCAAAAATGTGCTCAAGATTGTAGGTGGATATTTTTTTTTATCTTTAGGTGACCAAAACTTCATTGCATTATATATCAACCCCCAATAAATCTCACAACAATAGTAACATCAGAACAAACAGCGGAAAGAAAACCATGAGCAAATTAATTAAATATTAACTTAATGTTAGAAAAGAAATGTGGAGGGAAAAAAAAAGGGAGACTTTGAGATCCAAGCCAAAGTACTTCATCTTATCTGTAGGTTTCAGTTATGGCTGAAATGACTTGCAAGCTGACATGGATGCAAAGAATAGTGGATTCATTTTGTGTGCTCACATTCAGGCGAACGTCAATAACCTGGTCTCAATTCACTTGCTGAACACCATAAAAAGGCAGAGATATTAACAGAACATAAAGGGATTTAGACCCATTCATGATAGCTGCAGCGTGGGCAAACCAACTGGGACAATACATAGATGATTCCTTCCATACTACATTTTGTATAATCTGTGCCAAAGATTCCCAGGTATGGGCATACAAGTCAACTGTCCTTATACTTAGTCAATGAAGCATTAAAGGCACTAATACTGATGAAGCAAAGGTGTTAATATCCTAAAAACAAACATCCATGATGTTGTTCTTGTCTTTGTGTTCTTTTTTTCTGATGTCTTTATTCCTGCATGGAGAAGTGATCCAGACACCCTGAGTCCAAACAGATATACATTTTTGGGCTGCATGTAGCGGCCCACAGAAGGACCCAGTGGACCCTTGTGGAAGGGTGGAGATGACAATATTTATGTCCCACTGGATCAGAACATTTTATAATGACTTTTAAAGTGCCTTTAAAATATCAAATGACTGACCAAAATGTTTTTTTTTTCCTGAAACAATGAAATTTCCCTTTAGGAACTAATAAATCATTATTGAATTGAATGGAAAATAAGTTGCACTGCATTTCAGAACAGGTTTCTGTTTGGTTGCTGAGTGTATATTTACAACAGCCACAGATACGCCAAATGGAGGGAGGATTTTTGAGTTATCTATCTTTCAGCTGTCGGATATTGAGAAGTGGACAAAGAGAGATACAGATCAGCATATGTTGCAGCTGGACGTGCTCTTTGTGCACAGAACTGCTTGGATTCAAGGGATTGAAAACTGCCTTACTATCCAGTAATGGGAAAGAATATGGGACAAAGACTCACTTCGGTTTTGTCTCAGCATCTGTGACTTGACGGATGAAGATGGCATCTTCTGGGTGGCTGATATCTCCTTTTTCTTGCATGTATGAAGAAGCAATGGCAAGCATGGTGCCATCATTACTGAAAGCCAGCGATGCAATGCTGGTCGGATATCGATGGAACTGGCACAAGCGCTTCTTGTTGAATGGATCCCAGATGTTCACAAAGCCATCCGAACCACCTGGCAGGGGGACAGGCTCATGGTCAACCTCAAAAGTTAAAATGTGTGTTACAGCTGAAATAAAACTTCATTAACCAAGTCCTACATGAGACCCTGACAGCTCAGTGACAGAGGTCATGGAATATTCAGAGCTTTAAAGAGAAAAAACAAAACAAAACAATCTGCTTTGTAAGAAAAATAAATTAAATGCAGGAAATATGATTTTCTCAAGTATTAGTCAACTGGACCTGTGGCAAAGGTGTTGTGAACACTGTGAAATGAAATGGCATTGACAGGGTAGACTTGCTCAATTCCATCCTCCTTCAGCCGGTGGCACTTGAAGGCATATTTCTTCTTCTGAACCTCCTGGCTTGGGTCCAGATACTCCACAGCTACACGTCCCTCGATTGAACTCAAGACATAGCCCTGAAGCAATAACAGAAAATGTGAGTGTACTATTAAACATTCTGAACTTAAAGACTATGTATATGAGACAAAAATTTATTGAGAGTAAATCATCCATGTATTTCATTTAAGTATTTCATTCTTGGTGTACCTGTTTGTTGGGGAAGGCCCGAATACAGCGTGTCTGATACTTGAGACTAGACTCTCTTCTTTGCTGTACATAACCCATGTTTCTCAAATCCCACACGAGAACTCGTCTTCCAGCTGTGCCAACAATCAGTCTATCCCCAGCCACAGACAAGGTATACACCTGTCACAACAGACAAGATAAGAGTGAGGTCACGTGACCCCCCTACCTCCACAAACGAATAAAAAATAAATAAAAATCAATGCAAAACAAGTAAGCTGCAAGCTTACTATTTCCAGGATCCTGTCTGGACATAATCCATCTGGATGATTTCTTACCTTTTCAGGCTGAGTAAAGGTGCCAGCATTACAGGGCGTCCGTGGGTCCCACAGCCGAACCGATCTATCCCAACTACCCGTTACCATGACATTAACCTCTGGGCAGTATTCCACACAACGAATTGGGGCATCATGTGTTCCAACTATTGTATCTGTTCAATGAAAATTAATGAACTTAACTTCAACTCATACAATTATAAATATTAGTTATGTGTTACCATGCAAAGGTTTTATCTGTATGAGGTCTGAGAATTACCTTGGTCTGTGTTCAAATCATGGGTTTTTAATTGCGCATCTAAACCTCCACTCCAAGAATGTGTTGGGTCCTGCAAGTGAAAGGCATCATTATCTGTGTGCCCCAGACTTATTAGGTAATGACATACCATTCAGGCATCTAAATAAATGACCTGTGACATACGTAAAAAGCGCAGTCAAGAACTGGAGCTGAGTGCTGGTACTTCATTCGCATGGTGTTGCCTCCAACATCAAAGAGACGGACAGTGCAGTCCCAAGAAGAAACGAGGAGGAACTGGGCAGTGCTGGGGCTGAACTTGACAGCAGAGATGCTGTCCTCTGGTCCCTGGTTCAGCTTGTATTCATTTGAGCTCGACATCTACAAAAGAGTAAAGTAATCTTCAAATCTAATCTTGACAACCAGTAAGCCAATGAGAAGAAAGATTAGGTATTCGTCAATCCAATCTTAAACATCAAATAATAGTACAGTATTTAGGATTACCACTTTAAATTACAATTATTAATAAAATAATTTACATTCACAAACAGGGTAAAACCAGCTGAATGAAGCAGATATACGCACAAGTCTATATGTATTCTGAACCAACAGAAAAAGCATTTATGAAAGCTTTAGCTTTGTGCAAATAATGCGCAAATGTAACTTATAAACTCAGCAGCATGGCATAAATGTTATTACACTTCTAAATCCCTACGGATCGTTCGTGACATTAGTGTGTTATACGCTTTTAATTACGCTTTCTTTTGCCAAAATTCGACCAGTACACACGGAAAATAAAACACAATCCAAAATGCTGCACTCCAAATGTATTAATTTGACTTCTAATCTGAATTTAGTGACAAACTCTATATAGCAACACCTTGTACTATTGCTACAAGTTGAAGACAAATTATTATTATTTTATATCTGTTGAATGAGCTTGAGCAGCAGTTGCTTCTCTTTTGTGCATTTACCAAGGCACAATAATTTACTAAGACAGAATAGTTCACTAAAACAATATAATTCACTAAAACAGAATAAAATAACTGCTAACAACGCTGCTAACACTAGCATCGAAACGGTTCAAGTAGCGCATACAAGCTTCGGTACGAGCCGTTACACTTTACTTACCACTTTAGATTGGTGTTGTGGAGAAGCAACTATCTGTTTAACCTTATGATATTAATTATTATCCCCTAACTTACAATGAAATATAAAACATATAAGGTTGAAAATGCTAGAAAACCAGGTGGCTGCTTGTAGCTCCAAAGCACAATAAGCGCTGCCGTATCCTCAGTGGGCGCTGATTGGTTGAAAACTAAAATCAAATTCGCGCCCGCGATTTGATTGGTTATCATCTACTATTTCCGTTGTCCGGACACACAACACGTGACAGGGTTTCATTTCCTCCTCCTTTGCACTTTCTTGCTGTGACTAAGAAGAAATACCAATTAGCCTTTTAAGTTTTTTGTTTGTTTGAGTGAGGGGATAACTGACTTTAATTCGAAGCAAATATTTATAGAAAGTGCATAGAAATGTTAGTATTGCCCGACTAACTGATTAGCACCATCATAGCTGCATTACAGAGGATCAAATTGATTTACATAGCCTAATCAGTGATGATTAATGTACCCAGCACGGTGGACATATTTACATTTGTAGTTTGCACTGAAATAGGCTATGAGATCTCTTTGTAGTCCAATGTAGGCTATCGATATGTTCTCTTCTATCATATTACCTTTAATGGTTTTCTGAGAGTTTGCACGAATAGAAACCAGCATGTGGGCATCGGCAAAGTAGTCTATGTAAAACTATTTTTTTTTCTCCCTAAGACGCCAGTCATGAAAAATTAAATCGTTGGCTATAGAAAAAAATCAACTACACTCTTGAATAGGCTACTGAAATATTTGAAACGGTTTTGTCGGCTATTATTAGACTGATCCAGTGTCTTACGGGCTAATGCATTTTTATTATCCTTCTGATTGCCAAATACATCACAAATTAGCGGAATTCTGAAACTAAAGCGTTATGTCCGAAATACTGAGCAAAAACATACAATTTGGTTACTTGGATGTTGTTGTTTTTTGCCTCCTTGAATTCATTGAATATTAAAGTGATGCACACTATTTGGACTGCAATTTATTTTCTTAATGATTGTACAGCTGTAACCCTCGTCCGGATGCATCGTTTCAAATGGGATTAAGCTATCTAGAGATCACCAAGATCCAAGAAGATCTTGAATATATGGTTTATTTCAGGCCAGCAAGACAGTTAGGGAAGATATATAAGAAAACATTTCTTTTTGGAATGAAGCTTTACTGAATGTAAGACATTAAACAATACAGAATTTATACCAATACCAGAAGAAAAACATACACAAAAACAGGGGCTATTTTCTTTTCAATCTTTTTCTTTCTTTCTTTTTTCTTTTTTTCTTTCTCCGCCATGGCTTTAAAAGTACTGCGTTATAAAAACAACTACCTGCGATACCGGAAAGTTTCGGATATTTTCAAGGATCACATGATTGTCGTCACTAATAAAGAAAAAAACAATTTTGTATTTACAAACTGAGCTATAGGTAATGTGAAGCCAACAGTAGTCTATTGCACATTGCTTGAAAAATATCAAAATAGTAAGTTCCACATTTTCTGGTACAAACACTGACACAAATCTGCCAATCCTGTTTGAAACAAGTGCCTGCAACACCCACCGCCCAAAATGAATACATTAAAATATATACAAAATCTTGTTTGGATTTATCAGTAATAATAGCGATAATATGATAATCATTTTAGTTGTCCCTCTAAAATCCTAAATATTCTATTTCAGCCAAATAAACAATGGTTGCAAACAATAATAATAATAATAATAATAATAATAATAATAATAATAATAAAAGCCTATGTTCTAACGTGGTGTCTTTTTAAAATCTACAAAATATACAAAATTATATTTGAATTTTTCATTTAAAAAGATAGCTTCAGTACATTCTGACACAATCACTGTTAAACTGGCCTCAGCAGTGGGACTGGGTTAGAATAGTACATGTGATGGGGAAAAGTCAGCAGTGACTGGTTTCCAGGCGAGTTTGTCCCGGGGCCCCCGTTCGTCTCGGAGGCCCCGCTGTCGTGGTAAAGTATGGGAACCCTCACAATCCTCTGCGCCGCGGCATGGCTCATATTGGCCGCCTCCAGCTCCGCGGCCAGTTGCCTTTTCCACTTATTCCTTCGGTTCTGGAACCAGATTTTCACCTGCGTCTCGGTCAGGTGCAGTGACGCGGCCAGACCCGCCCTCTCCGAGCTGCTCAGGTAGCGCTTGATGTCGAAAGTGGATTCCAGCTGGAAGACCTGACTCCTGGAAAACACCGTGCGCGTCTTTTTCTTCCGACAGGGCTTCTTCTCTGAGTCCAGTTCGTCCGTTTTTCTCCTCCAGTCGTCCTCCTGCTCAGTTTCTCTCTTTGGTTCTTCCCCGTCACTTTCATCCAGGGCGATGTCGTCGTCTGCGCTTTCCTCCTTGGCATCTTGGTCACTTTTGGGGAGATCTGGAGAACGCCTTTCTGATGCTGGTGATGCTTCCCTCAGACCGACCTTCTCAGATCCTGTGGGGAATAGATAATATATGAGGCTGAAACTGTCAAAATTAGTCATTAGTCCGTGCAACGAATTAATTACGCTAATTTCTTAAATATCTTTATAGGCCTACATGGGATTTTCCAGTTTGTCAATACTGACAAATATTTCATTTGGATTTATTTCGTCATAATTATTTTAAACAGAAAATTACATCTCTTTTTGACATGAGATAGACATTTTCTCTGTAAATTAGGGTAACTAAATTTTTTGAAATGGAAATAGAAAATGAAATCTATCACTTTAAGGGGCTACACTGATTTACCTGAAGTCCTGAAATGTGCTCCGAGCGTGTATGGGTACCACCAGGCGGACGCTCTGTCCAGATACTGCGCTGGAAGTCCGAATCTCTGTGCTGGCAACTCAAACCGAGGCAGAGACAAGTCTCCCAGCCGAGAAAAGAAGCTGCTCTCGAAAACTCCCTTGGACAAGCCGATGGTGTTTTTCGGTTTCGTGGGTTTGTCTTCAATATTCAGCAGGTTCTTGATGGAGAAGGGGGAGTCTTTGGCTGGTTGGCGAGTCTCCTGCGTGTCAGAGTCTGCCATCACCGTTTTACTCTCCGACATGGATCACCATCAAAAACTTATTGTCGCAGAGAACAACTTAAAGAGGATTTTCAGATTTTAGAGCCTCTGTTGAAAAAGAGTAGACGAAAGAAAGATATTTTAAAAGCCAGCAGTCATTCGAGGCTGCGTCTTGGTTCCTTTGGAGGATGGAAACGCAAAGATCACTGCGTCAAAACTTGCGCTGGATTGCAATGATAACAATGAAATGCCATCTGAGTTAAAACGCGCTCGGTCTGCTATTGGGCAGGTACAATGGCAAATGGGATTTGAGATGAAACCGCTGGGGGCTGTGACGAGAGCGGACTCCAAAGGGGGGGAAAAAAGGCCCGCGCAAGCGTTTTGGCTCCCGGCTCAACTGTAACGTACCCACTTATCATCCAATTACATTAAAGAGGAAAATGTCCCTGGGTTTTTGGGGTGGGCCTGCAGAAGCCACAATCACCTGTCATTAAATTGAATAAATGGTTCGGAGATAATCACACAAATAGACCAGCGGCTTGGTTTAAATATGCATATTACGCACAGCCTTCATTTTACGCACACGTTAAACACAAGAGACACGTAAACACTAATACAAATTAAAGGAGTTCTGCTTAAACTAATAATTATCAAAGTACAAGGAACATAAAGAAACTGAACTTTTATCGAACCTGTACTTTTTTTTTATGTTCGCCTGACCTGTTATTCATCTGTTGGACCCATGTTCAGTTGCATTTCACCTGGACTGGAGCTCATTGACTTCAGTTTAATTTTATTAGTCGGGAAGTGCTTCAGGCAAATTACAAATTGAATGCTTACCATCCTGATAAAGCCTTTTCACATCAGCTTTGTGCAAAAAAGAAAAGAGAGAGAGAGAGCAGGTGATCTAACGCGCGAGGATGACGACATTCTTGTTTGTGTCAAATATAATAGTGTTGATATTCGGATTTAAAACTAAACATCAGGGGTGATTACATCAGATCTGCGCATAAAGATTTAATTTTGTCTTAATTTGATATATTGGAAAACAAAGGGGGAAAAAATCTATAAAAATACAAGATCTGCACTCAACATTCATCATTTAAACCAAACTTGGAGCAGATGCAGAGAGCTAATCAAACAAATTGAATTTGCTCAACCTACAAGTACACAGTCTGTCCTTTTAGCTCGCAGAGCGCCTCTTCAGCTCTAAAGGACAACACTGTGTTTTGTGAAAAGCTACTTGAATCCTTGCATAATTAGAGGTCTCATAGCTGCGTTAAAGATGGGGGCGGAGAAAGAGGCGAATTTGCAAAGGCAAAGTGAAATCGCTGTGCGTTAACCAGATTATGTTCATTAAACAGACAACTGAGGGTAGAACAGAGGGGGAAACAGCCTGCACACCGTGCAAACACAGACCCGGGCCTCACTTGTCAGTTCTATTAAGTGGTTTTGAAAACATCTTGGACCTTATCGTATGATGCCATTTTGTCACAGGTTGCAGGGGAGTTTAAAGTTAAAAGAAGGACGTTTAATTGTATAGTCTGATTGATGGACAACGGGATTTTTGCCTCAGCTGATATCGGTTTTTTTTTTTCTTTTTGCTTCATATTCTCCTGTCTCAGAATGAAATTGCTGCTTTTCAACAGGATCAGATATTTCTCTATGGTGTGAACAAGTGACATGTTGCATTTTTCTTTTAATTTAACCAGCAGTAAGTAAAAATGTATGACAACTGCAAAACAAACAAACAAAAAAAACCCCAACTTTTAAAAAAATTTTTTTTGGGATTTGTCACATGCACATTCAATTTTCATATGATCAGAAATAAATGTTAACAGTTATAGGCTTATGAACAGTTTCTATATGGTAAATGCCTTTTTCATATTTTTTTTTTCAAATAAAAGAGATATCAAAAGAAACAAATAATTCCTCTTTAGAAGTCATGGGCAACAACTGTACACTTGGACACAGCTTGTCACTTTAACAATAGACCTTATTTTACACAGCACACGCAGGCCCTGGAAATTTAATTAGCTTCAACTACAAAACTATCAATGAGTGAATTATGCAAGGCAGGCTCTTTTCATCTGAAGCACCAGCATAATTAAATTGATATAAAATATCATTAGAGGTGACAGGCTGTTAAAAGACATGATAATTGACTGCCCTTTCAGTGAGGAGCTGCCTCTACTCAGACAGATGCTGTCACTCAGGGAGGTGCTGCCATCTAGTGACAGAACTTGATATCATCCTGCAATCACGGCACAGATAACAATCGGTGCGCATACTTAATATTTAATACCACTGACAGACGGTTCTTTACAGATAATTTATTGCTATGATATATTAAGTGTTGAGAAGATAAGTGGGTGAACTGTTCAATCCAATCCTGTTTTAATAGAGGATGATTAGATAACATTTCTTGAAAGATCTCAGTAATTTTAGATCCTCTGAAGGCACTGAAACATCTGAAAAATACCATGATTTTTAAAACAAACTTTAAAGTTACTTTTTGCATAAATGATCACTATATTTTAAAAGGATCATAAATACAGGAGACACCCACTAAAGTCTAAAAATGGCAAACAGTCTCTCCTAGCTACAAGGAATACAACAGAAAACATAACACCAAAGCAACTCTAAAGATGGAGAAATACAATTGCAACATCAGTAACATTTCAGATTAGAACCATTTTACAAGGATGCAATTAAATTCTAAAGACACGAAGGCAGGTCGACAGCAATGTAATGTGGCTGAATAGATCCTTCTGAAGTCATGTGAGTTTTATTTATCCAGACTGGGGATGGTTTCATTAGTCGTATTCCTTGTCAATGAACTTGGCCATAGTGGACAGCTGAACGTTAGTTGTGCCCTCATAAATGGTACCTGCAAAAGGACACAAAACAAAAGCATTACAGTTGATCTATGGAGAGTTATGCCTGTTCTCAATACGCAGCTTTCACTTCCAAAAGAACAAAGGGGCTTTTTATGGAGCTCAGGCTGCTGATGCTCCAGCTCGAGAACTGGGGGGTCAAAATGGTGGCGATGAAAACAAAAGTGATCTTTTGCTCTGGTGGCCTCCTTGGCTGTGTGCTGGTATAATGGCGCTGTGAGAGAACAGACAGGGGAATTCCTATATAGAGTCTGATTACAGCTGCTGCTATCAGTCCTTCTCCCCTCCCCACTGTGCTCCAATCACAAACAGCTCCACCTGACCTTCCTGCTGCAGTCGTGTCCTCAACACAGTGCAGTTTCCACCACAGACACATCAACTACATTTTTCTTTAAATCTTAGAAGCAATGAACATGCATGCAAATTACTTCTGAACTCACCAATTTTACAGTCTCTGTAGTATTTCTCGATGGGGTAGTCTTTGGTGAAGCCCACTCCTCCCATCCATTCGATGCATTTTGACGTGGTCAGGGTTGCCACCTGAAAGAGATGATGTTAAAGTTTAAACCAGGAAGATATTACTGCCTTCTTAAAGGAGACGACTGGGCTACATGATGACTGAAAATTCACAAAAAACCCGGACATCCTGACATTAAAGAACTTTGGATGTAAAATATTACAGAACACATGTAGATCACTGAATGAAAATGCATAAATATATCCGTCTGTGAGTCAAGAAGCTCACCTCGGCGCTGAAGTATTTAGCCATGCAGGCCTCCTTAATGAACGGTCTGCCAGCTTCCTTTAGACGTGCAGCATTGTACGTCAGCAGCCTCGAAGCTTCTATCTGTGTCGCTACGTGGGCTATTTGGTGCTGCATGCCCTGGAATAGAACAAATAACATCACATTCACTGAAAAATACATTCACCCTCAGAATTATGTGTATAGTCACCAAAATGATGATAAGAAGAACATTTTTTGCATCTGTCCAATACAGCTACTTAAAATGTTGAATAGATGTTTGGGACCTTTCACCTGTGGCAGCGCATTAAACTCATGTGAGCGAATCTATTTATTTCAATGTATTACTTGTATTTTACTTTATTCATAGATTTTCTTTTGTGAGAGATGCTTTAAACAGCACAACATTGCTTTTATTCTTTATTTTAGTTTGTATTTTATGCTATGTATATATTTTTAAGGGGAACTCAAAAACATAATGGAAACATAGGTTAGAGGAGATTTAAGCCTTTACTGAAGTTCTGTAAATGCAGAATGCTTCAAAAGTCAGTGAGTAACCATTTTTAAATAATGATCATTTCAATGGTGACCAAAACAATCATGATTATATTATCCAGCAACCCTACCTGAAAGTCAAAGATACGCTTTCCAAATTGCACCCTCTGTCTGGTGTAAGGAATGGTGTGGTCAAAGCAGCCCTGTGCCAGCCCAACCATCTGAAACAGACCAACAGAGTTAGGACATGCAACTCTTCACAATTAGACCTACCAAACAAAAACACGCCACTTTGTACCTGAGCCGCAATGCCAATCCTGCCCTCGTTCAACATTCCTATGGCATATTTGTATCCGTGCCCGACCTGTCCTAAAATGTTCTTCTCTGGTACCTACAGTGGAGAGCAAAAGGTTATTAAATTCACAATGAGCATCTGGATGACATCAGTCCACTGCGGTGCAGAGTGTTTGTTCGCACCTTGACGTTGTCTAAGTTTAGCGGACAGGTGGAAGACGCGCGCAGGCCGAGCTTGTTCTCTTTCTTGCAAATCTCGAGCCCCTCAGTGTCCCGGTCCACAATAAAGCATGTGATGCCTCTGTATCCCTACAAATCAAAAAAGTGAGTCTCTTAACACGCTAATACAAAATAAAGCTTGGGCAAAAACTACAACAGGGTGTATCTTGCGCAAAAAGTTGTATCTGCAGAAATCTGTTTAGCAGACTGTAAACTAAACTACATGTAAGGAATGTTTTGTCGCTCACAGCAGACGGATCCACGTTAGCCATCACCAGGAAAACGCCTGCATGTTCTGCATTACTGATCCACATCTTGGATCCATTGATCACGTAATAGTCCTTGTGCTTTTCAGCTCGTGTCTTCAGAGCAAAAGCATCACTCCCAGACTCTGCTTCAGAGAGGCAAAAACTTCCAATCTGTTGGAAAAGAGGTAAAACATCACTGCACATGTAGCACAATATGTTGAAAAATTAGGAAACGCTCAAATAAATAAATAAATAAAAGTCCCTTGAGTCTTTTATTGACACAATGTACAACCTCAACTCCAAAACAGTTTGGATGCTGTGTAAAATGTCAATAAAAGCAGAATATAATGGTTTTCAAAAATGATGAAGTCACATTGTCCACAGCAGAACAAAGAAACATATAAAATATTGAAAACCAGATATTTTACCTTTGTGAAAATTCAATGACAGCATAAAAGTTGGAACATGGATAACAACAGACTAGTACAAAGTGGTACAAAGAGAGAAAAACAAAAACAAAAAATAGCTGAAAGAATTATTATGATGGCTGGAGTTGCCTTATTATTATTATTTGGGAAAAGTCTGTGATCTGACTGGGTATAAAAAGTGTGTCTTAGAGAGGCAGAATCTCTCACAAGTGATTGTGTGACATGTTCAATGTTTTTGTTACTTTTCCTTTTTTTTAAGGTATTGGTTTTAATTATTGGGAACTGGGATACTAGCACACGGTCAGAATGTCAAACAGCTTACCATGTCAGTTGACAGTCGGTTGAGGTAGATCTCTTTCTGCGCTGGCGTACCAAGATTGACAAACAGCGTGTTGATGAGTGTGTTTTGGATGTCACAGAGCACAGCCACAGCGGGATCCACCTTCGCCAGCTCTTCAATGACCAGAATGGAGGAGAAGAATGAGGAACCAGTGCCGCCGTATTCGGGGTCGATCTCAATTCCCATGAGCTGTAAGAACAGAAAAACAAGAGTCACTGGACAGAATAAAAACAGGAACTGTAATGTCACATACTCAGTTTAAACAAGTGACATACACCCTGCTCAAAGAGGGATTTGATCACTTCTTCATCCATAGCAGAGTTCTCATCCATCTTTGACACAAATGGAGCAATGCGTTCTTGAGCATATTTCTTCACTGTCAAAAGAAAAACAAAGGAAAAAAAGGAGAGATGTTCGATATCAATAGAATCTGTAATCAACTGTGATCAAACAGTATTCCTGCTCACCTGCTTCCTTCATCATGCTTTCCTCCTCTGAATATGTCTGAAGGGCAGGAAAGAAGGCCACCCCACCTGCCTGGTCTGAAGCCACAAATGGAGCAGATTTTGTGGACCTGCTCCTCAACCCACACTGACCTGCTCCCCATGGTCGAGAGACCTGTCTGATGGACTGGAAAACAGCACTATGAATGTCTTACTGCATTTCTGGATGCACACACATTATTTATGTGGAGCTATGTAGCCATGTCCGCCATCACTCAACAGCAAATCTGTAATCAAATGTCTGCTTAGCGATGAAAGTTATGCTTTTAGCAATTTTTAGCATCTGCTAGGTAGTAATAAAGTCACGTTGGTAGGACGAGGCTAAGCCATGCAATTCACAGATAAAGCGCGGGCCAGTGAGACAAAAATAATAAATTCCATGCAAAAACCCGTTAACTGCTACTACAGAAGACCAATAATAGTCCCTCACCTTTGAGAAAATCCTGACCAACAGGGCAGCCATGGTTTGTTATGAAAGGTTTGAGCAAGTGGCCACCAGAGGGCTGGAGTTGCCTTCAGGGGCCTCACGTAAGACCAAGCGACCCATAGAGTATACTGTGAAGATATTTAATTTTGTGCTTATTTGTAGATTGTGACATACACAGAACAATAGAAATTTCACGAAAACAAAAATCTCATTAGGAATAGTTTAACTGGAATAAATATTTAAATATTTAGGAATAGTTTAAGTGGAATAAACAATTAAATCTTTAGACTATTTCGTTACTGTGTAATCAACAATTATTGAAGGCAACAGTTGCGTTTGGGTGAAGACTGACGTTTCAGAAAAAACGGAAGCTGTCAAAGGGTTTACAAGGAAATGAGTGTGGCTAGTAAGTTACGCTTATATCTAGGGCATTAGTTTATACATCTGTCGGGACACTAATGACGTTTAGAAACTAAAAAGTAAGGGGGAAAATAATATTTAAAAAGAGGAGGGGGCGAGACACCTAAGTACCGTTAGCACTGTTGCTAATACCAATAAAACAGCTATGGTAGCTACCGCTAGCCACAGTGAGTATATCTAACCGTTCAGTGTTAAAAGTCCTGCACGACTCATCGTCATTTCTTGATATATTCAACAAATAAAAATGAACATGGATGAAATTAAGACCGAGCCCGTGGACTTTGTGAAGGAATTTCAAGAATACCTGAGCCAGCAAACTCAACATGTCAACATGATCTCAGGTTCTGTATGTGGAGAAAAAGAGTCACCGGAACCGTTCCAAGACGGTGGGAAACACGAAAGTTCACAACAAAGCTGTTTATTAGATGAATGTCACATTCATTGAATTTGATTTTTGTGTGTTTCTAGTGGCTCCAAGGTGTGAGCAAAATGGTCTGGACCCCCCGTCTGTGGAGGTGAGCCTGTCAGTTGTGGATGGGTCAGATGTACAGATGGACGGCCTAGAAAGGACATGTGATGGAAAATATAAGTGTAGCTACTGCAGCTATGCCAACAAGGGCATGGCTCGTTTGATAGAACACATCCGCATTCACACAGGTCAGTGTTTCTATTTCATCAGAAAAAACACCATATGTAATACTGTACCATTTACATTTCAGGCGACTTCAAATCAATGGAATTAGCCTTTATTCATCTATAAACACGTACTCTTATGATCTGTTCTGAAGCACACTACTACACTGTACTTACCATGGTGTATTGTTTCACAGTGAAATAAGTTTGATAATTACAGTTTCATAACTGCAGTCATTTCTTTATCAAGGAGAAAAGCCTCACCGATGCCAGCTGTGCCCGTTCGCCTCTGCATATGAGCGCCACTTGGAAGCCCACATGCGCTCACACACAGGAGAGAAGCCATATAAGTGTGACCTCTGTACCTTCCGATGTAGTGACCGCAGCAACCTCTCGCACCACCGTCGCCGCCGCCACAAGCTTCTGCCCACCAGAGTGGTCCGCGCTCCTTTTTCTAACAAGAGAATGTTGAGTGCTTTGCAGAAGAGAACAAGCTCACTTGGTCTCAGCCGGCGGCTTTTCTTCAACTTAAATGCTCCGTCAATGGTGGCACCAAAGTCTGATTATCTGAATTACTTGCCCCAAAAGATCCAACAACTGAATGAGAGGGAGTATAACAACCCTCCGCAGGTGGATGAGAACGAAAGCAGTGGCAGGAGTACTAATGATTTAACTTTTACAAACCCGCTGGACCAGCTGTCTGCACTTGCTGGTCAGGTGGCCGAGGTTCACCATGATTCTCAGTCCCCGGCATCCCCTGACAGGGAGTCTTTACAAGATGAGAAACCAGTAATTGTACAGGATGACGCCAATGAGCTCAATGGATCGTATTCAAATGGAGTGCAGACATCACCACCTAAAAGAGAAACTCCTTCCTCGGGCCGCGAGAGTTACAGTCCTGTTCCAGGCTTTGGATTGGAGAACAACATAAACACTTCTGGAAGTGTCAGTAACAGTCAGCCGAGCACACCCACTCTTGCCCCGACTGCGCTGGACCAGCAGCTCTCATATAAATGCCAACATTGTGATATTCACTTTTCTGATAATATACTCTATACTGTTCACATGGGATGCCATGGGTATGAACATCCTTTCCAGTGCAACATCTGCGGTCACATGTGCATTGACAAATACAATTTTGCATGCCATTTTGCCCGTGGCCAACATAAAAAGTGATTCTTTTCAACATATCATTGCTCCTTTGGCTTCTTATAACCCCTTGGCACACTTAAATAAGTCAAGACAATTTTCTTTCTTAGTGAAACATCTGTGATATCCTGTGGTCAAAACATGTCAATCACACCTCTGTCCTTAGTAGAGGTTCTCAGATTTAGGGGTTGGAGTGGTCCCCTTCACTCCACCCCTTTCTTCTGATCGGTGTGCATCTTTCGAAATCAATGTTGCTACTCGCTTCCAAGTTTGAGTTAAAGCAGAAGGTTTTAACATCAAGTTTGAATGTATTAAACCACACACATCTCACTGTCAGTCTTGAATACCTTCTGGCCACCAAACTCATTGGCAAGGCAGCTTACTGTGTTTGACAAATGTCATTGTGAGTTCCTCTTTTAGGTGCAATGTCACCTCAGTGACTCATCAGGATTTCATGGGCAGCTACGTATGAATCCTAACACCAAAGCAGTATTTAACACCCAACACGTTCAACCAGGTGTCTTCTCACTGCAGTTCCTCTAAGCTATCATTTCGACACCATCTTGTTTGTTATTGATACCCTGAAGTGTCCATCTTGGCTGAATGGGTCAGACAGACACATCCCTGTGTGAGAAATCCAAGTGGGATGTTTAGAGGCTCAGCTTTTCCCCCGTTTCCTGTGTGTCCAGCAAGGCTAATTATAATGCTACTTGATGTTCTGTAATTAATGAATACCTCAATGATATTCTGTAGACCTTTAGAAACTGTTTCCCTGTTTGTGTCGCTGACATATGTTGAAGATTTATATTTTATAGCCAATATTTATTTGTTGTCTTGAGTAGTTTTGGAGTACTATAATTACCAGCTTGCAGTACGAAATAAAAGTTGACTTTTAGCTGATGTTGAAACACTGTAAAGACCTGGGGCCTGTACTACGAAGATGTAAACCAGAGTTCACTTTCTAAACCGGGGTTGACAAATCCATGCCTCCGAAAATGGTGTTATTCGGTATAACTGATCGGGTAAATGCTTAAGTAAGGTGTTTTTCTTTCTTGATATGTTCTTTAAATCTGTGTTACAGACGATTATTAAGTTGTGGAATGTCTGAAATGTTGGAGGGAATAACCTACCTTGAATTAATAATGCTTAGATGCGACATAATTCAGTGGTAGACGTACCGGGGATGAGCATATTCTGAAAACCCAAAAAGACAAAGTAGCTTTATTATGAAAGAGTATTAAGGCCACTAAAGAGAAAAAAACAGAATTCTGACTGTAATCTCAGAATTCTTAGATTAAAGTTAGTTCTGAGGTGTGGTTAAGCAAAAACCTCAAGTTAACCAAGAACATAACCTGCTCGGAGCAGGTTTTGGACGCAGCGTAAATCACCATGGCAGCATACCTTGACCAAACTGGAACTGGAACGGGTTAGTCGGGAAGTTGCTCCGCTTGTGATCAAGTTACTCTCAGTTATCCTGATAAGCCAGTAACCCTGCTTCATAGTAGAGCCCCCCAGTGTCAGCTTCCCACAGTTACGTGTTTTGTGAAATGATGTTAGTAGGTTTTGATTGATGTGAACGTGTTTTAGGGTGAATATTGTCTGTTTTCTTGTTTGTCCACATCCACACTGTTCTGGACAGGAAATGGACATTTGAGATGAGTAATTATTCCTGATATTGTTTGTGTACAAAAAAATGATTTTAAATGTTTCAAAGAATTTTGATAAGATTTTACTACTTCAACATAATGTTTTATCAAGTTTTTAATTATTGAATAAATTGATGAAAGGATACGTGGATTTTATTTTTAAAAAAAGTTTATTTCATTCTGCAAAAATAGTTTTATTTACATTGAAATGTTACACAGGATTAGTTTTATTTTATTTTTATTTTTTAAACTCAGTTCAGTTCATGGTTGTCTATAAATCTTGACAGGATTTCCTTCTTGTTGTCATCAAAAACACTCACTGCTCTTTTCACCACATGCTCAACATTGATGTCCTCTTGGACAAAAGCCGCCTCCTGAAGGAACTGTGTCCGTAGATTGTGAAGAAATGTTGCTTTAGATTCATTCAGTTGAGCAGCCAAAGTCCTCATGTGCTCAGATGGAACTTGATTTTCTGAAACCAGGGTGGTAGACATCGTTTTGATTGGTGCTAAATGATAAAAATGTAAATTAAACGTTACTTTTGAAGGTAACAACTGACCTCTGGCAGTCTTCATGGTTTCAGATATCAGCCGTCGACAGGCCTGGTCAGCCTGGTGGACAACACTAGTGGCGCATTTCATACGATCAGCATCCTGCAGCATGTATGAGACACAACAAGGAGAAATTACCACCTTTATTAGCTGCAGGTTAAAAATTATGTCATAGTGTGTTTAGTTTTGAGCTACAGTGACACCTTTTGCTCAGAGTTGTCCTCAGCTGGTCTTAGTGGATTGCTCATGGCAGAAGATATCAGTTCCATCACTTTCTGGCTGAGGATAAGTCACAGTGAGGGAAACCTAGTTGTATGTACTTCAGCAATCCCTGATACATTTTAGTAACAATTTATCCAGTTGTCTTACATGTCACATTGGGACAAGATGTCTGTGGCATTTAGTGACACGCTTTGCTTCTCCCACGAATTCTTCTGTGGATTTGGAGACTCCAAACGCTTCACCATCTCCAAAATGACGTCATTTGGAACAGGCTGACTCCTGCTTTGATTTCTGCTGATACAGGTCTCCAAATTGCATTGTAGATACACCTGACAGAAACCCAGCGAATCTGTAACAACAGTTCACAACATTCAAACCCCATTTTGTTTGTTTATATAGGTGGCTGATGGCAGATTCTTGTTACAAGACGCTCCTACTTTTTCTTGAAAGTTGGAACACTTCATATCTCATGCTTGGATAGTAGAAGTTGTCATCTAGTAGAAAGAGAAGTGGCGACCCATCAGCCTTCAAACCTTCAGGCTGCAGCAGACCCTGTATGCACTGTTTCCAGGCAGCGTTGTTGATCAGAGAGCTGCTCGGTACTTCTGTGAACACGTGAGGATTCTGCAAGAACTGCTCGATGCACTGCAGCACTGCTGATCTGTGGGACTTCCATTCGGTGTGCTAAAAAAAACAACAACATATTAATGAACATCAGCATCCTCTTAATGTATGCTAAAACTATGGAATTTATTATTATTTTTTTAATCCTGAAGCATTGTGGCTATTTAATAGGAACAAATAACAGAAACAGTGAGAAAGTAGGCTACTTAAAATGACAATAATTGTCAGTGTTCTTGTGCTTGTTTTCACTCTATCTTCCCAAACTACAAAGTTTATCTTTAAAAAATAAATAAAATAAATCAAATAAATCTCCTGTAAATGATTTCATTATGTTTGTGCACTGTTACACCAGTATTCGCGATTAGAACTTACTTTTAATAACTCTGTCAGCTGAATTTTTATTTGGATTTATAATTAATTAATAGAGGTTACGTTTCGGTGTGATCAGGTCAATTTGATATGAAGGTGACAAAACATATTCACCATATCTTCCACCCCCCTGGCCCGAAAAGCCAGCTCGGGAATCAGGTCATCGTAGGACACCACGGTTGCCCTCCATCCGTGCGCCGCGGCGGACCGGACGATCCAGGCGGCTAGGCTGGACTTCCCAGCAGCAGGCAGCCCGCATAATACGCACACACACGCCTGAACTCTGCCGAGTCCACCGGCCTCCGCCGCTGCTGCCATGAAAGACTAGTAGACCGCTTTGAACGTCCGCTGCTGTCACGTTTCCCTTCCATGGACGTTTCCAGCTTTGTTGACATAAAACTTCCGCATTATTGAGCAAACGTTAGCGAAAAAGGCGACTTCCCGGAAATACTCCTTTCAAAATAAAACCCCAAGACGCGAGGGAATCATGGCACCAGTGTTGTTGTTGTCATAGACATTATGGTTGTTGTACTCAGACTTTATGAAAAAGGTATACAACCTTTTCCATAAAGTCTGAGTACATCTTGGGTGTAGATGAATCTCTACACCAAAGGTGTCAAACAATTTCATACCAGGCACATCATCACCATGGTTACCATTAAAGAGCCGGCGATTCTTTATTTTGTCAATAATTCATGTTGTCAGTGACCCCCCCGCCAATAAAATCTTCATTTTCACATTTTTTTTAATTATAAAATTTGGACTTTTATACGAAATTCACACGTTTTCCTCATATATATAAAAAAGCAATTTCCTTTTTTTCTTTTGCAAAATTGTAAATTTTGCAGTATCACATCTTTCCTTTTGCGAAAACGTTCATTTTGTCATAAAAACTCAAATAATAAAAAAAAAAAACTACACATTTATCATGAAACCAAGACTTTTGTACTGCAAATAAAAAACTTTTTAAAAAAAACTTAAAAACAACGAAAAAAAAAAAAAAAAAAAAACAAAGATACTTTAATTGTCAAGTTGCAAATTTTACAAGATAAAACTTTTTTTTCCCTCCAACCTCCAATACCTACAATTTCCAATAT
>JBAMYA010000011.1:6689377-6705185 GCA_037176975.1 Arrhamphus sclerolepis | reverse complement strand
TGTGTGTGTATATATGTATATCTACATATATATATATCTATATCTATATATATATATATATATATATATATTTATACACACTTAATATATATATATATTCATTTGTCTATTTTTACAGTTATTCATATCTTTTTCATAGATATCTTAAAGTGCAGCATCAAACTTCAGACTTCACATATGAACAACCTCTTTGGCAACCTCACAACATCAATTAAATAAAAGATAAAATAAAATACATTAAAAAGGAAGAATAAATACATTTTGGCACATTTAAAAAGATCTCACAGTGTCGACTTAATGAGAGTCACATTTACAGGATGTCACAATTGCTAGAAGTCTATCAAACATTACATATGTATTTTTTTTTTCCATTACATACAGTGTGTTTCTACTCTGCGTATACGTTGGGATACGTCACTCGGCTGAGTCGCTCTCTAAAAGAGGAACTGAGCCTCTGATCAGAGCTACAAAGAGGACATGGCTTCAGTTTCCTAAAGGCAGCAGACCAGTTAATGCCAGTCTACCAGTGTCAGTGTTGGACCCAAATTCATACTGTTGTTCACACAGAACCTTAAAGAAACATGTTCTTTAGTTTTGATTCCTATTTTTCCCCTATCTTTTTATATTTACATCCTATCTACGTTACAATTGAACTTTAAGGCTTGTTGTAAAAGTAACACTATTGCACAAACAACACACGAAGGCATCTCAACTACTAAGTCTAAATCTAAATCTAAGTTTTGAGTGGAGCAGCTGAGTGGTCGTGCTCTCTCAGTATGGCTTACTTCCCTGATTTATGAGGCTGACCGGCTCCTTGGCTGACATCAGCTGCTTTGGTAGCTGCAGCACCGCTTCTATTGCACAGGTCTCTGATTTCCAGCAGGCCCTCGTTCAGGGCGGTGACGAAAACGGCTGAGCTTGTCTTGGTGTTCTCCCAGAAGCTGGACACGCAGAAGATGATGTGGTCTGACTGTGGGTTGTAACAAGTGCCGTAGCCGTTGGGTACCACTGGGCCATAGCAGCAGAACATTTGCACTGTTGTAGGAACCTGGACACAAGACACGTTGAAAGAAGCAAAAGAAGAGTAGCCAAGTTGAGCATTCACTTTGAAGGAAAACCGCTAATTTTTAGTATTGCAATTACTACTTAATGAAGTTAGTTCAATGTTAGATTTATTGCTTTCTAAAGACAGCTGATACTCTTTTCCTCACAGAAATGCAAAGTTTAAATCATCCTATATAAGCATAAAGTCCTCTCAATGATCTCTTTCAACTGTCAGATCCTATGAACATATGATGTGGCGAGTCCTCTTCATTAGGTTTATGTATTTTTCTGCTTGAAGTGACGCAGAGACAGAAAAAGCAGCAGTAATTATTTTACAGTTGGGGTTTAACTGCTGCCAAGAGAACAAGTGATGAGGCAGAGAAGGTCTAATTGAGGAAACTCATTGCTGAGGTAGTCACTTCTGGCTGAGTCTTAAATTAAAGAGGCCTTTGCTCCAAACACTGGTCCCTATAGCACAAACTCAAACATCTAAAAACATCTAAATAGCCTTAATTGGTTGTGTGCACTTTTTTTTAACTTTTCACTTTTGCAGTCTCACTCACCATTAAAACCAATAACAATAAAGTTTAGTGACTCTTTTTGTTATAGATTTTGTTTTTAAGTGACCATACTTAGTTAAACACAACTGCTGTTTGTCAAATCTGCAGAAGTTACACTACTATTACACACTACTATTTTTTTTTACCAACAGTTTTATACAAAGAGCACTTTGAATGTTGGTTAAGTTTTTCAGAGACCTAAATGATGTCCAACTATGATGATTTACTGTTGGGTAGTCAGTAAACAGAACGTTGTTTGTGTCACGTGTGCATGTATGGTACTTCCACTGCTAACTATGAGCACAAGATGTAAGACTATTTAAAAAGAGGAAGTGCTGAGTTTGAACAGAGTTGGAGTTCACGGTACCTGACTGGTGGAGAGGATGAACTGATTACTGGTCAGATAAGTCTCGTCACGGAAAATCTCTGGTGTCTCCATGTTCAGTTCCTTCGAGATCCTCAGAAGTCCAAGGAGGTGATTGTCTATTCCCATTCCTGTAATGGCCTGAATAAAAAACACATTTTTTAGTTAAAACCACAAAAAGAGCTCTGAAACAATTCATTAGATCACACCAACACTGGTGGTTGAACTCTAGAATGTTCCCCAGAGTTTTTGTCCATTTTGTCATGCATTACATGGATTGATGGCAAATTCAGTCTGAATGAAAGTTTCATTTCCTGAGTAAGTTCTTTTTTCTTTTTTTAAAAAAGTATTTTGAAAGGAACTTCTATGCCTTTGGAAAAGGCTGAAATGCCCCCTTTAGGTTAAGGATGAAGAGCTTGTGGTAGGAGAAGTTGGTTGATCAGTGCAGCATCTGCAGTAACGTGGCAGAGCTAAAAGACCCAGTTGACCCCCACCTATGGTCATGAGTTGTGGGTTGTGACAAAAAGAACAAGACCACAGATACAAGCAGCTGAAATAAGTTTCCTCTGCGGGCTGGTTTGGGAACAGCTTGGTATTTCTCCAGAGAAGCTAGAGGAGGCGGTAGTGACCAGGGAGTTTCTGGGCCTTTAAAACCAGGTGAGAATTTCAAAGTCTCTACTTGCAAATTGTATCTGGGTCATGAATGCATCTGTATGAAATACTTACAGCGATTGTGTAATTTGTTTGGGCATTAACTGCATCCCTCAGTCTTTTCATTTTTTCTGAATCCTGTTGGGGAGGCAGAAATAGTGAAAGTGAAAGCAATGTCTTTGTGAAATTGTAGAAAAAGACAACAGCACAGCCTGCCATTCCTCAGAGATCCATTAAACCCACTGAGAGATCATTTGTTTGAATTGAGAGAGTGGAATTGACGTGCAAAGCTGGTGAGCCGCACCTGTTTCATTTAGAGAAAACCAGTGATGTGGGAGTTAGCAGTCGGGCTGAAAGTGAGAAAAATGACTCACGCTGAAAGTTGCTCTCTCATCTGTCATGGCCTTCACAAAGGCCAGGGCTTCAGCGGTGGCTGAGCGGATGTTTTCTACTCGACCCTCTTGGAAACGGCGAAGTGACGCACTCTCATAGGTGGAAACGAGCCTTCCCCTGCATCTGAAATGCATAATTTGGAGTGGATTAGTGGCATGAAACTATTTGAAATTGCATTAAAAATATAATATAGAGAATATATTTTACTTATAAAAGGCAAGTTGTAAGGCAACTTGTATAAATGCATCGGGACTCATTTTCTGTTTTTTGATAAACTCTTTCCCATAGGTCTTGAATGTATATACGTCCATGTCAAGATTATTCACCAGCCTGAGGGAGAACAGTAGAACAATTATGAGACAAATCTCTGTGAATAATTGTAATTACAAATTGCTTCTTTGTTGTGGTCTTGCCTGTGGAGTCTGTCTGCAGATGCCTCTAAGAGTCCTTGAATTTGATGGTTACATTTCCAGAGCAGCCTTCTTGGAGGGGGAAGCTCTCTCGTGCTCGAGGTCTTAGCTATCTTGGAGGGACTTCCTGTTCTGTTCAGACCAATCAACAATGTTATTTCCCTCATCAGCCTCAGAAGGATTCACTGATTCACAATCAACTTTTTAAACCTGCTAAAACAGTGCTAAACGGTGTCACAAACTTACATGTACTTCATCAGGTATTCAGAGCACTGCACCAGAACAATTCCCTCAAATGGTGAATGGTCACACACCACCCCACATATCCCATCCAAACCTACAACAAACTGGCAGAAGGTGGATTAAATAAATGACCCAAAAATGAACAGTGAACTAAAGTGCATTTAATAGAAACCAACCTGCATTGACTTGTCATACCAGCGGTTTGCACCATTTTTTTCATATCCACCACCATGTAGCATCATCAGAGACCTGTTGGTGTCATTGGGCTGCAGACCGCAGGGTTCATCCAGACACACCACGCATATACAACTCTCAATCAGGGCCAAAGAGTCCCGGTTGATTTGATCTGGACGATGGAAGGATCAAGGTGAGCCACTAAATTTACTTTTCTGATAAGTGTGTCCTTACAGTTGGAATATTTGGAAATTGTGCAAGACCTTTAATCAATGCCTCTCTAGCTTGTACCCATTCTGTCCTCCCATCTGATGTCAGGATACCAACAGGAGGGTGTTTCTCTTCGGCGCTTTCTGACATTTTCATGATCTTCTGCAGCTGGTTGAAGATCTCCATCTCATTGAGCTGCTTACTGTTTGCGACTACATCTAACACGAAAAACTAGTGAGAAAAACAGATTTGAGAGATCATGAATCATTTCTATTCCAACATTTAAACAACACAAAATGATGCAAACTTTAGAAAGGGATGTGTTGAACTGTCCTTACTGTTACTACTTTATAGCTGAACTGGTTGGGTGGTATTTGAACAACTCATATAATGAGGACATTTGTAATAATGGTAGCAACTAAAAATGGCCCATTGCCATCAACCTTATGGCTCCTTGCTGCCATCAGTTAAACAAATGAGACTGAAGGAAGCTCTCAGACAAAGTACCAGATTTAATCAGCAGTAATTAAGTTAACTCCTTCCATCTCTATAGAGACGGACCCTCATGTGCAACACGCTGATAGCTCCCTGAGCCCTTTCCAGGTGAGAGCTCTCGCAGATGTTATGTGGCATAGATTTTATGCATTTTTGTGAATGATGAAAACCAGTCAGGACTCTTTCACTTTTATGGAGAAGAGAGATGGGAATTGGCGACAGACTACACATTAGAGCTTTGTTGTTTGTGGGGATTGCTGGGGATTTGGGGAGTGGGCAGGTGCAGTTTTGAACAAAACACTTCTCCCAAAAAAGTGACACAAATTGGCAATTAACTAAGACCAGTTAAACTAAGCACTTCAGAAGGCAGTTATTTCATTTAGGTTAACAACCTCACGCTCCTAGTTCACATCTTGACTTTCTTTTAAGAATGAACCAAACTAATACCCAGAAGCTCTACTTAAATAAATGAAAATATTTTTGAGCTATATTTCTTTTTTGTGGTTTGGTCCGAAAGTTCATAGATGATTTACATACATTTAATGATTGCCTTCAAGGCGAGTATCATTTATCACTAATTTGGGTTAAAAGAAATCGACAATAGCTCATTGATAATTTTACATATCATTTATGTTATTTCCAAAAAAAAAAAAAAAGGAAAATGGAGCCTAATACAGCCAAAAATGACAAATTATTAAAAAAGGAATAAGTTGGTGGGGGTGGGGGTGGGGTGGGGGATACAATAATTTTCCTTTTATTTTATTTCACAATTTAACTTGGACAGTTAAAGGAGTTGGAATGACATTTGTATAAATAAACATAGGTAGATGTACCTCAAATTACTAGAGTCCCCTGTTTAGAATTTGTCAGAGCATCTTTGTTTTACCAGAACGTTTCACACAAGAAATGATTCCAGTTAAAGTTTACAGAGACACTAACAGAGTCGGGTTGGGAGTGTGAATGAGACCTATCATTCCTCTGAGCTCCTGTTGTTGCTGTGAAACTCTCCTGTTGCTCGGAAGAGGAAATAATCACAAAGTCATAAACATTAAACAATATCTGATGGCAACAACCCCCCCCCCCCTTCCACGGTGCTTCCTGTTCAGTCAGAGCATGTTTGATATTCAGTACAATTTAAATATTTAACTTCACTTTAACATATGAGGATTATGTTTCATAAAGGCTAGATGTTTTAGGACTGAACTCTTGGCCAGTGATCCTAATGCTTCCCCATATCCACATCCATGGATGAGGTGCCCCTGAGCAAGGCACCAAAATAATTAAAAAATTATTTCCACTTCGATACTAAAGATTTCACAAGACAGAATTTTTGCAAAGTGAACAGGTATGGCTGGCCAGGCTACCAGTTCTCTTATCCCAGCTGAAATTTAATTTATAGATGGGAAATGACTCACCACTACCATCTCTGATGGAAATCATATTTACACTGCCCTGTGAGAGAAGGTTCAGCTTAGAAAAGGATGGCAGATTTAGTCAAACCTCTAATAGATTTTATATATCGCCCCAGATATAGAGTAAGAAGTTTGGCCATTTGGGAGACTTGGGGTAGAGTCACTGCTCCTCCACATTGAGAGGAACTGACTGAGGTGGTTTGGGCATCTGGCTGGGATGCCTTCTGAACACTTCTTTCAGGAGGTGTTTTGGGAATGCATAATTGGGCAAAGGCTCCAGGGCAAGCCCAGGATTCAGTGGAGAGATTATATTTTGTATCTGGGAAGAGGGAGGTCTGGACCTCTCTGCTTAAGCTGCTGTCACCATGACTCAAACTCAGATAAGTTTTTAGTATGGATGGACTTAATTAATAATTCTACTCTGACCTAGGTCTGTGATGTCATAATATACTGCAGAGTTGAATGGCTCACTGAATTACATCTTGTCAGACTTAGCGGGCCCCAAACAAAGTGACAGATTATAATACGAATTATGAATTTAGTTGTCACTTCAAACACGACTCTTGTCATCAGAGATCGTAATGTCATATCAAGCTACGTTAGATATTCAGAATGGTCAAAATTTTGGAAATCCAATGAATAAATGTGTTAAAGAATGAGCTTTTAGCATCAGCTGATAACTTGTATGTCATATCAAACTTTTTATCAAATCAACAAGACACTATTGAAGTGTGATGGAGTGCGAAAAGCCTCATCAAAGACCAACATCCTGACCTGGTTCTTGCATGCCACAATTATATGCTCCGGTGCTGAGGATGCCGTATTCATATGGACCTTCAGTATGTCTGTCTTCAGCCCTGGATAGCGGTAGGAGGTGAAGAGGCGGTAGTACTGCTCCATGCACAGAGGAGTCCCAGCCAACTGACCTCTGGCAAAATCAACTGGTAGCTTTCGCCTGGGAGACATCATTCCATACATCTGATTACCTCTGATCAGTGGAGGTTTTAAGTTATAGCCACAATCAGTTGCAGGGTGACAGGCAATCTTTTGCAGACTGAACTTACGCATCAATGAGAGCCTTATACTCCATCACTCCTTGGATGAGATGAGCAGCGAATCTTAAAAAAAAAAAAAAAAAAGTGAAAGGGATGAAATTTCATGAAACGTGGGGGATTTGTTGTAAGACGCTGTAAATACAAAGCAGGCTGGCCCGGTGACTGTAATTAGATCTACTCCCATCTTACAAAAGACTAACAATAATCAAATCATGGTAAATTACTAGCATGCAGCGAGCGAGCTATGTGTGTTCATATCGGAGAGAGAGACTCTGTATGTGTGAGTGGGCAGTGTGGACAAATAGGGGAAAATACAACGCCCTGTCAGATCTTATGTTGTATGTCGTTTGTCTCTGTGTTATTACGTTCAAAACCAGATCAATACAAAGGAGGCAGCCGCAGTGCACCACGCCCCTGACTAACAGTCTCTATGGAGAGCTTGGCTCTGTCACCCCCAATCAAATAAGTGGTAGTGTCAGTAGATTAGCAGCTGTTTGGGGTGCTCTGGAAATATTCTGTTAGTGCGGCGTGAACTGACAAAAGCTAATGTTGAGTTACCGAGCTGGATGGACCGGTGTAATGTCTGCTGGACCAAGGCTCATTTAATAATGGGCCTGACTGTAATTCAGATCTTTATCTGAGCCTCTCTGTGCTGAGAAGATCACGGACCTTTCAGCAGCCAAAGAGATCAGCATGTATTCTATGTATGATTTATATTGTTAGGAATGTTGTGGAAATGCATTTTTATTAATATAAAGATTGAGGATTCATTAAACTGACCCTCTATTCTGTAGGTTACAACCTGTGATGTTCATTGTACTCAGTATAAGTCATAAAGTAATTAAAGTTCTCTATGAAGTGCTTAATCTTTGTTTTCTACTTCACTTATACATTTCCTATATTAATGAAAAAAACTCAGATTTTGGTTTTAAAGATATAAGTCCCCAGATGATATCAGCAGTGGAGTAGAGAGGGAATTCCCATCAGAGCTTGTAACTGAACAAAAAAAAAGAATGTAAATCAGTTTCAAAACAAATATCCAAAATATTTTTCTTTTTTTATTTGTCCAAAAGTGATAGTCCAAAAATTGTGTTAGAGCAGCTTGAGAACTTTGCAGTTTGTTATTCATCAAACAAGAATGCTGAGATTGTTGGCATTTAGGCAAGACTTGTGTTTATTGCAAGACTTATATTTGCAATTTTCTGTCAAATCAGTGATTCTTCCTGTCAAGAAAGTAAGGAAAGTCAGAGATTTTTTGGTAATGAAACATATATTTGTAATATATTTGGCTCATTTATTGGTTTCTGCTATATTTAAGCTGCTTCCACTGCTTAACCTGTAAAAAACAAACAAAACCATAACAACAAAGGTGGAAAGTAAAGTTTAAAAAAATCAACCCAGGAAAATTTATTTACAGCTCCAACAATGGAGGACCAAATCAGCACATACCCAAGGGCATCATCGTGATCTCTGAATGTCTGCTTTGGAAACACCATGGCAGGACTGGAGTTGACTGGTAGGGCCAACCTGTTGTTCAGGTACATATCTTCCAACCAGTAGTCATAGACCTATATGTGAAGACAGAGCAACTTTGTGAGAAATGTTGCTGTGATAAATGTTTTTGACTCCATCAGTGATAGAACTGAGGCATGTGGGCAGCGAAGTAAACAAACAATATGTACTGTCACCTGACACATGAAAAGAAGAGTGGGAGTGTGATAGGCTTCACTAAGCTGGAGGAACATTAAACTGACCAATCACTAAGACAGAGGAGGAGAAACTGAAGCAACAAATCTAAGGCTTGATAAATCTTCATCATCACGCATTAGACCTTTTTTTTTTCCAACTCTTATGAATGGTGTTATTTTTGGAATGTTGCTGTCTATAAGGCAAAAATCTGGGAAATTTTAATGCTCAGATGAGATGGGACTGATTTCACAAATTAGTATAGACATTTATAGAAAATTGCTCCAGTTCATAATGTGTTATTTTAGGGCAGGGAGAAAGTAAAGACGTTCAAGCCAACTACAGCTCAGTTCATTTTTTCCATTATCATTCATCCATCCATCCATCTATCCATCTATCCATGGGTCCATCGAATATTTGTAGTTAATTTTAATGCAATTCACACCTGATGATCTACTCATAAAAACAAATAAATCTAAGAAATATTTATTAATAAAGGGGGGAATCAGGTAGGATGAGTTATTTTTCTTGACTTTTTTTTTCAGTTCACACGCAACAACTACAATAAGTAGCAGCAGTGTTTGCTATCAGATGTTAGTGTTTACCCAGTTGGTTGTCTTCTCCCTGCGCTCTAAAAGCTTCTTCTGCAGAACCTCTCCGACACCTCCAGCAGCCCCAAACTTCTCCACAACGGCTTTTGTCTTCTTAAACTGATCCTCCTTCACCAGGTGCTGGACACACTTCAAGTATGTGTCAAGGGTTTGTTTCAATGGAGGCACAGGGACCTTTAGCAACACCTAATATAAAAACAACAAACTGGGATAAATTGTCATGAAGGGTTGTGAAAGGAAAGAGTGGCAGCTGCTCAACATTTTGATGTTTTTCCCCTCCTTCAGTGTTCGTAAGCAAAGGACTATTTCCTTCATATGTTTTCTTAATGCATTTGTCACTAGAGCTGAAGTTAATAATTCATCTTGAATGCTTCTAGGCCTATCAGAAAATAAATTCCATGCCTCATGGGTATTGTTGGGTAATACAAATTGATTTCCTTTTCTGTCTGATGTTGAATGTTTTGCATACTGAATAATGTTGATAAGTAAGATTTCAATATTGATAACTTCAGTTCTGCTTTATAAGTAGTCTTATCTGAAACGTACGTTTTATTATTTTTTTTAATTGCGAGCGTACCGAAGTTTACAAGTGATGTCAAAACAGTGTTTAGGAAAGAAAACAAAAATCACATCTTCACCCGTCAAACTGCATTAAGGCACACACAATGCACTGTCTGTTATGATACAATCTAGACTACATTTTTAACTAAATGACCGCAGGAGAATGTGTTTATTGTGGTGTCTGGAATAAAATGTTTTGTTTCGGAAAGAAGCCAGCTTCTAGTTTTCGCTTCCATCGGACAGTTTGAGTGAAACTGGCGCTGTCCGTGGTGCTGAAATACCACACTTCTACTTCACCAACTTCAGCACCACGGACAGACACCCCGTATTTGGAAAATTGAAGAAACAGACTGTAGAGAAAAAAAAAAACAACTTTGAAGAGAATAAAGTAAGTACTTGGCTGTCTTGGTCTCTTGCCACTTCTTTCTCCAAGATTGGCATGTTTGCAGTCCAGTCCAGTCAGGGGAAAAATAATTTTGAAACTCTCTCTAGAGGGTTGGGGTTCAGCCGTCCCTGCTTTGAAGCATAGTAAGACATTTAAAAGAGGACAGGAGAAAAACACACACACAGTAAATACAATTAGGTCCACTGAGAAATGCAGCTTCATATGCTATCTGTGAGTGATTCAGCACGCTTCCATTCTTCATCACTTTTCAGCCTAATGAAATTTGCTGCATATCCTTGAATTCCAGCTGCGCCCCATCTCTCACTACTGCAGCAACATGTACATTTTAAATACTCATTTTTTAACTCTGTCATATTCCTAAAGCAGTCGAATATGTAAGCTTACATAAAGAAAATGTGAACTTACTTTTTTTCCCCCTTATTGTATTAAATAAGAGCAAATACAAAATCTCTATATTCATGAAGTTGTTCAGATTTCTTTTAAGGCTGGATTCTGACTGGTGGAAAGGAGACTCAAAGTAGATTAAACAAGTTTTTTAGGATGTATAACATGATTTTAAAAGTTGCCATGATGAGTTCCTTACATAAGGAACTCGTGATAGATAGCAACTTTTAAACTTTTATCTTTTAACAACACAAAACCAACAGTTATTTTTTTTGGGAAAAAGTAAAGAACCATGTCTTACCTTATTGCTCCAGCACTCAAGAGGTCAGAAAATTGTGTTGCAGCTCGCATTTCCTCCCACGTCCACGCTCTGAAGACCCACATTAGAGCAGAAGTCAGTTTGGGCGCTGGAGCGCTCCCCCGTCCCCACGCTTCGCCATAAGGCTGTAACTCCACATTAAAGCTCGGATAGGAAAAGATGTCGAAGGTGTTTGCGTTTACCTATCCCCTTGAGGCAAGAAACTCCTCCCATCGAAATCCATTCGCGGAACATATTATCTGACAGCTGGCTTCCCCCCTCCCACCCACATCCGATGGTAATTTTGATATATAAGAAAGGGACGAGAGTTAGTTTTCGGTGTGTCACTCAGAGAACCTGTAATGGCCCTGCAGGTCAGCAAAGATGTCACTTGTGGGGCTTTTACTCTTCAAATGTCTATTATGTGTTTCATCCTGATTTAAGACAACATGAGGACATAGATGGAAAAATATTCGTTATGACGCGGCTTTCTAAAGTGTTTCACAATTTGACGTGTGTTTGCCTTTTGCAATTAGCTACAGAGTCATGTAGTGACTGTAAAAGAACAGTAACATGTGGAAATGAGAAGTCAAAAAAATAAACCTTTATTTATTTATAGCCTATTATTTCTTATTACTTTCATTTTCCACAGTGAAATAATATAATATAACACTGTTTCTTGGAGTGCAGTGCGGGATTTGGAATCTCTTTACCATTTCAATAAAACCGCTTCTCCTCAAAATTCGTTTTTTATTAGTTTGAAAAAAAAAAAAAAAAAAAATGAAACCACCACTGTAAGGATGATTCAAACAGAGATTTATTAAAACAACCATTGCTGAAATGAATACATATTTGTTCATCATAAGGAGACTGACTTCAGTTGCTACGTCTTGACAAAAGGTACCGTACACACGCGCGCGCAAACTCACGCACACTCACGTACACTTTATCGCGGTAAACAATTTACGTTGTGCATATGACCACAAATGTACAAATCCATTTATTGTATAACACTTTCAAACCACAACAGCATTTAAAACAAAATAATACCAGAGAGGCCCACACAGTTAAAATAGTTCATTTCACAAGATTTTAACCAAAATAAAGAAAGATTAATTTGATGTGCAAGTTGAATAAAGTTTTCTCTAAAATATAGGCTATTTTGTGTAAGGGGGAAATGTGCTCTTTATAATTGGTCCCACATACTCTTGTACGCACATTTATGTATTTGTTCATTTTATAATATTCAGTAATACACACAAATTCAACAATTTCTGATAAATCTCTGACAAAACTCCAGTTATACGTCCATGACAAACGCCACATTGACTTGTTTGACACAATGGAATCACAGAGAAAAAAACAATTAAAAAAAATGAAAGAAAGAAACTTTGGAAAACGGGTCACACAATCATAATTTTGGTGATTAGGTGTTTATATTGCACATCGGTACTTACATAAAAGTTTTAATCAGTTAGTCAGAACCCGAGGCTGTAAAATTCCCCAGGGGAATGTCTTGGACGGTGGTCTAAGTGTACTCCGGACCGGACGACTCGACCGACGCGGACCGCTGTGCTCTGAACGGGTCGAACCCATTTTCATCGACTGACAGGCAGTTACCCGCCGAACTGTAGCCCTTCTTTTTATCTCTCCTCTCCTCCATTTGAATAGTGTCGTACAGCCCCTGCGGAGCTTCGTCTAACAGGTTATCCCGCTCTGAGAAGGACGGTTTCATTTGGCACACGTTGCGCAGCAGCAGCAGGGTTGGTGCGTAAAGCACATTAACGAGGCCCATGCCCAGATTAAGTTGCACAAAACCGAGACTGTGCACTATCTGACCGGCTACTATGGGGCCCATGGCGTAAGCGACAGAATAGGAGATATCCGCTATAGCATAAACGCTGCCGTACACGGAAACGTGACGCAGGTCAACCAAAAACGCAAGAGTTGGAAGAAGGGCAGTGTCTACCAGCGCGATGCCAAAACAAATGCCGCACAGCGGGGCGATGAGCTGCCCGAAAGTTTTGCATGCAGGAACCGTGCACGAGCTCGCACCAATGATAACCATGCCTAAAGCTCCGTAGAACCACTGCAAATTTGGATTCTTTGCCGCCAGTTTGACTGTTATATACACACCGAGGACATGAGGGAAGAAGGCTGGGAGCCAAGTGAGTCCCATTTCCCACTGAGATGAATGCATGGTGGTCTCCATCCAATTGGCTATGGTGGGCTCAAGAAAGGCAAGCGGGATGTTGGCAACTGTGAGCGCTCCGGCCACCACGGCTATGTAAGGGTCAACCATGAGTCTGTAAATAGGAGTGCCGACTGGCATGTTCTCTCTAGTCCTGTTGGAGAACGGCTTGATCACGGTCAGGAGCAGAAAGCCGTCCGCCAGACAGATGATGGCGAGGACGATGAATGGTACTCTCTTTCCCACAAACTCGTACAGGACTCCCCCGAAGGGAGGCGCCACCAAACTCCCGAAAGAGATAAACGCCAGAGCGATGCCGAGCGCCCTGCTCCTCTCTGCCTCTTCGGTGTATTTGTCAGCGATCATCGCGATTCCAGATGTGTCCGCAAAAGCAGAGCCCAGACCCTGCAGACTTCTGGCCGCAAATAGCGTGGCGTAGTTCTCCCCAAAAGCAAATATGCAGGTGGAAACGAACATGACAGTCAGTCCAATTAAAAGAGGAATGTCATATCCCACCCGGTCTATGAAAGTTCCCGACAGCGGGTTAACTAAGAGCTGGAGGATGGCTTTAGATGCAAAAAGTACTCCTATCTGAACATCTAAATTGTCCTTGATGCTTTTGTCTTGACTTGTGCTGTTGGCTGAATTGTTGGGGTGCATCACTAGGTGAACGTGCTCCGACTGCTCATTCTCCAGATCAGCAAGATAGTCTGGGATAATTGGCACGATTACCATGTAGAGCATATTGTCCAGCAGGAGAGCCACGCAAACAATCACTAATATGATCCGTCTTTGCTGGTGAGGATCCCTCATGGCGGTACCTAACTGCTTGGTTCTTTCACCCATCTCGGACAGTTTCACGGCGGCCGATTTGGCCAGCCCGGACGACCCGCCGTCTCCATCCATCGTGTGCTTTTTAAAATGATTTTTTTTAGAGTCTGAATTAAAGTTGTGCTTCTCCCGTCTGCTGCCGCTCTTTCAACACCTCGGATGACTCATTGGTGTTCCCTCTACATTGATTTAATGCTCTTCATCCTCACCTTGCCTGTGCGTAAAAGGAGAGGCGCAGAGGAACTTGGCAGCTTCATCGGTGAAGATGGCTTTCTTCAGCTTCCTCAACTTGTCTTCGGTTCATCCACGTCCAATGATGTTTCATGTTCTCCCGAGAAGTGATATGGTGAGATTGTAGAATTTCTGCACCTTGCAGAAGTTTCAGCCCCTATATTCTTACATTGCAAATTTAGTTTCAGAGTTTCTTTTTTTTTGTTACTTATTGTTAGCACATACTGCAGGGTTATTAAAAAAACACACTCTCATCCCTGTGATCATGCCTTCTATCACCTGTGGCACTTTTCTGCTCTGCTCTGAGACCACGAATGACTTTGTGGCCATTGGTGAACATTTACCCGCAGGTTCGGTGCTATTTTAGTCCTTTCTTTGTCTCCCCTTTTCAGCAAGAGCTGTGACGCATCACCAGCTTGCCCCCAAGTGGATCCCTTCGCCACTTGCCTCCTTTATGCTAATTTCCAAGCATGGCAGCAATCACTCCCACCAATAAGAGCCTGCGAGTCCAACACGAGCAAAGACGACGACAAGAGGATTTGTATGTGCCCAATATATGGCCAATATGTGCTGCTGGGAAAAGTAGAAGTTTTCACATTAATTTACTCAAGCATGAGCGGAGAAATGTTTTCAGAGAAAAATCGGTCAGATATTAATATGTACACAAAGTATGGGTACCAAACACATAAAATAGGCTACACAGCTGAAGAAAACTACGAGAAATGTTCACATAACACAGAACTTAAATCTTAAACTGAAATTGACGATTGAATAAGCAGAACTTTTATATAAATGTTTGATAAAAAAATGTCCCAGTTAATGCAAAAACACCCAAAGCCTAAAAAGGTGAAATGAATAAATACACACGTCATGTTGTTTTTGTTTTTCGTCCACAAACTGTATTAATGACACGAACTCTATTGGACAGAAATCTGGAGGAGTTGAAGATATTTCAGCTGATCGAGGCTGGACAGCTCCTTTCACCAGACAAAATGGTCAGAGAACTAAAGTTTTATTTATTCATGTTTTCCACTGTTTGTTAGAAAAAACGATCTTTTTATGAACATCTTAAAATGTGCATCAAACTACCAGCTATTGTCATAGTAAAGCTGTATGTACATTTAACAGTTGACTCTGTGCGTCGTGTACAAAGCACAGCTCTATATTAGCTTATACCACAGCGTTATCTTGTGGTGAAAATCAACAGCTACAACAACCGAGGAAGTCAGTACTTTACGCTGCTCCCCCAGCAAACCATAGAAGAGTAGGCAGCACCTAGTTTGACAACAGATCTTTTATAAAATAAACCGAATAAATAAAAACACATACAACCTCTCTCTTTCTCTCTCTCTCTCTCAATTTTATTTTTCAGTCTCAACAAGCTTTATTGCCATGACTGTAGATCAACTATATTGCCAAAGCCATAACAAATTTACAAATCAAGTAATAAAGTAAGTCATAAAAGTATGGAAAAACAACAACAAATAAAATAAAATAAGCTATAATAAAACTGAGAAAGAAAGACATACACACACACACACACACACACACACACACACACACACACACACACACACACACACACACACACACACACA